>VXAU01004747.1:1196879-1213088 GCA_013399695.1 Formicarius rufipectus | reverse complement strand
TAATGTGTTTTTAAAGCAACATTAACCCCTTTTGTCCTCCGGTTTTAGGAAAAGATTCTCCTGTTTTTCTGTTGTTCTGTTTCTGTGGTGGTTTTTTTTTTGCAGTGACATGAAGAAAAACCAGAATAGGGAAAATGTTTACCATCTGCCTCAGTAAATAATAACTATCAATATTACATATTTTCATTAATTTAAAAAAAAAAATAAAACCTATTGGAGGCATGAGCAGGGCATCCTTTGGTGAACAACCAAAAGGCCACCCTCCTTCCCTGACCTCCCCAATGCACACAAGGGGAAAGAAAAAAAAAAAAAAAACCAAAACAAGAAAAAGGACTGGTTATGATTCCAGCCATAACAAAAATATATTCTTTTTACTGTCCCTCAGGTTCATTGTAGGTTTGCTTTTAAAACCACAAACTACTGCTGCAGAGTTCAGATGTGTTCCAGGGAAAAATGTTGTTTTAGCTAAGAAAGATTCAAAAAAATTTGTCTTCAGTACAAAAAGTCTTGAGAAAATAAGTTCTTTATTTTCTTTTTTTTTAAATTTTTTTTTTTTGCTCCCAAAATGCTACAATGTGTCTAGTGTATGTCTAGTGTACTCTGTGAAAGGTTTGAATTCAAGTCTGAGTTCTCAGAGCTGAGCCCCAGTTCCGTGGCGCTTGTACCATGGAGGCCTGCCATGCCAGGATTGCTAGCAAGCTGGGAAAGCATTGCACTCTGGTCCGGGCTGGCAAAGTGCCCTTGATCCATGGGGTTAGCCTGGGCAGCTACCAGTCCTGGATGTGGGGAGCTGGTCTGCGGGGAGACATGGTGTGGAGAAGGCTGAGGCTGCATCCGAGGAGATGGGCTGGAATGGGGGGGCTGGGACTGGGGCCGTGGTGAGGGAACAGGCTGTGGAGAACGCACTTGATTGGTGAGCGATGAAGGGAGCTGCTGGCCCTGAAGGTGCGGGGACTGGGCCTGGTTGGGGAGCATATGCTGTTGGGGGCTCATAGGATTGGGCTGAGCTGGGGACCCCATTTGCTGCTGAAGTAGCCTCTGCTGGAAAGCCTGCTGCAAACTGGCTCCTGTCTCTGCACTCATGGCCTGGGGAAGCTGGCTTATCTGTCCCATGTTTCCTTGCTGCATCTGCTGCATGTGATGCTGCATTCGCTGCTGCTGCTGTTGGGGATACCCGACGCCCTGGGGTGGCTGAAACTGGCTGTGGTTGGCCATGCCTGGCCCCAGCCCCGGTCCTGCTCCCTGCTGCTGCTGCTGCTGGTGGCGCTGCTGCTCCATCATCTGGTGCCGTCTCATCAGGAGGTCTCGGAACTGGGGAGCCATCCCCGAGTGATTCATATTCATCTGCTGTGCCTGAGGATTCATCCCAGCTATGGCCTGCTGTGGCTGCTGCTGTGGCTGCTGCTGAGGCATGCTGGGCCTCTGCACTCCTGCTGGCATGGGGTTCATGTTCTGCATGGCTGCGTTGGGGTGCACCCCTCCCTGCTGCCCCTGCATGGCCTGCTGTGGCTGCAGGCCTGGCTGCCCCTGCGGGAGGCCAGGCTGCCCTGTCATCGCCTGGGGGTTCTGGGACCCTGCATACTTGGCGGCCCTCTGCTTGATGAAAGCAGCCAGCAGCTGAGGGTTGGAGTGAAGGATGTTAAGCACCTGCTGCTGCTGCATGGGTGAGCTGGGAGACCTGAGAGTCCGCAGTAAGTTTTGTAAGGCCGCCTGGGGCAGAGGTGGTTGTTTGGGCTGAGCAGTGCCAGGGACCTGACCCATCCCTGGCTG
Source organism: Formicarius rufipectus (assembly GCA_013399695.1). NCBI lineage: Eukaryota > Metazoa > Chordata > Aves > Passeriformes > Formicariidae > Formicarius > Formicarius rufipectus. The sequence goes on along the minus strand of VXAU01004747.1, from coordinate 1,211,318 downwards.
AGGGGCCATATTCATCGGCTGGCCCGGCTGGGCCACTGACATCATGGATGGCCTCTGCATTCCTGGCTGCAACTGCGCTTGGGGCAAGGCCCCCTGCACCCACGGTGGCTGCTGCTGAATTCCTGCTGGTCCCATTCCTTGATCTATATGACCACCAGGACCTCTGCCTATCTGTGGAGGGTTCATTCCCATGGGTGGCATCTGGGGCATCTGGTGCTGAATCGGCCTTTGGAAGATCTGAACCTGTGCCATCTGGCGCTGGGTCTCTGCTGCCCGCTGGATCTGCATGGCCATTTCCACTGCTGCCGGAGGAGGACCCTGAACGGGTGGTTGTGGTGGCTGGGGTGGAGTTGGAGGCGTCACCTGGCCACCTGCCTTGCCCTGGGACACAGCGCTGGGGGGCTGAGTTCTTGGCATGGTGTATGGTGGCATGCTGTTGGGAGGTGCAGGCTGAGGCTGCGACACAGGCTGGGGCGGAGGCTGGGGCTGTGGGGTCTGTGGCGTTGGGGGCTGCTGGCCTGTGGGAGTTGTCGGGGTGGCTGGCGTGGGCGAGGGCAACCCCTGCTGCTGGCCGGCCACACCAGTGCGCTGCATACTCGCCATCCTCCTCCGGAGCATCTGCGCCTGCTGCAGGCGGTGCTGAAGCTGTTGCTGACGGAGCTTGTGTTTGATGTTGAGACAAAAGGGCACAGGGCACTTGTTCTCCTGGCAGTGCTTTGCGTGGTAGCAGCAGAGAGCAATGAGTTGCTTGCAGATGGGGCACCCTCCGTTGGTCTTGCGTTTGCAGCCTTTGGTGTGCTGGACCACCCGTTTCATCTTCTGACAGGACGGCAGTGAGCAGTTGGCATTCCGACACTGGCAGGCATGGACCAGAGACTGGATGCAGCGCTGAATGCTCAGGCGACGGGAATCACCAGGGCTCTGGGTGGTGGCAGTCTGCTGGTTGTTGCTCTCATCATCTAGACCAAGGCCTAATTTCTCCATCTTGTGGTCATGGTTTTTAGTGTTATAGCAGGTGATGCACAGGTCATAATCCTGGAAAGGTAACGAAGGAAGAGGTATCAGTGTTTCTGAAACTCCATACAGTAAATGAACAAATAATGTTAGGCCACTTCAACAAGTTACTCCCAGTCTGTTCCAGGCAAATTGTTGCTCTAGGGAAAAATTCAATCTTTCACATCATGTTGAGGTACTAGAGAAGTAATAAATCCAAATTATAGCCAAGGAAAGTATGTGGGTGTACAGGCATCTGAAACTTACACAAATATATACACCTTGAAAAACAAGTTTGCTCTGAGCTAATACACCACATATTATTCAGCTGGGCCAGAAAAATCCCATTCTTTACCAAAAGGAAAGGAGAAGAAATAGACAGGGAACAAATAGCTACCCATCTGCTCCCACTTCAGAAGAAGAGGGTAAGAGTGGCTGAAGAGGTACCAGTTTCCAAAGAAAGAATGAAAGCTGCATTTTCAGTTTGCAGATGTGAGTTAAACAGCAGAGTATGCTAAGAACAGACCAGCATTTACCTTCTGTAAAGCAACAGCACATGAGTTTGGGTTCAGTAATTAACCTTTAAGAAAAAAGACCTAATTTTCTCAGGAGTCATTAATCCATAGGATTTTTATTTTCTGGTATATACTAGAACATAAAACCATATCTATCTATCTATATATAACCAGAACAAAGGGAAGCACCAGATTTTAATCTGAACTTTTCAGAACCAAAGCTGAGACAGCCATTTCCTTCCAGCAGGCTAAAAAACAAACTTACAAGCCAGATTCAATGACAGACCAGCTCCTGGAGGGCACAGCACTGAAGATTGAGTGCAGTGGTCTGGATCAAGCACACTGGTTTTGCAAACATTTCTGAAGACAGAAATGCTCTTGCCAGCATTCAACAGAGCCACAATGGAGTAGTGAAGGAGTTGGTCAAGTACCGGGATCTGACTTGCAGCATAGCAAAACCCCCATGCCAGAAAACCAACAGAGCGTCCTATTTTCAGAAATAGTGCAGCCTTAACAGTTCTGACTCTGGAAGAAGAAAGTATGCATAGCTCTTCAGAAAAATCAGCTCATCCTGCCAATACAGCTTGAGCAAATGCTACAGTTTCCAACTGCTTAAGCAGCAACACCTTAAATGAGTAACAGGAAACAATCCTACTTCAGCTCTCCACAGACTGAAAGTAGAAGACAAAAATCCCACCAAGCAGCAGATTAGCAGAACCACTTGCTATGCAAAATGTTTTCTCTCCTTTCTTTCTGAACTGCCAAGAGATGAGCTGTACAGATCCTTTTCCATCAATTAACAATGAGAAATCAGTTCAGGTAAAGAGTACTCTGGGCACAAAGATACAAAAACAGAAGCAGGGAAGACTTCACCAAACCTACCTCACAGACAGTGCAGTGCCATCTGGTCTCCACATGATGCTTGCACTCATTGCAGGTGTAAACAAAGCGGTCTTGGCTCTGGGTATGCAGTTCCACCAGCATGCACATGGTTGACCACTGAGCCCTTCTTAGTGAGGAGAACTCCAGGTGCTTGTCTCTAGCAAGGGTTAGGAAAGCATCACGCCCATCCATCAGGTCACACGGAATGAGTGGGTCGGGCTCAATGATAGGGGGCAGGGAGTTGGCTGCAGGGCCAGCAATGAGACGGATGACAAAAAAGACCTGGAAAATAAAAAGGCTCAATATGCCAGCACTTATCAAGATATTTTGGTTGCTAAACATCATTACACAGGATGTATAATTCCAGGATCAGCTAACACTGAATGACATGCTGCCAGGTGGTATGCTTGGTAAGGGGCACTAGACTGAAGAGTAACAGTAAAACTGTTGTGACAGTGTAGACTGTTAGCAAGTTCTGCACAAACACAGCTGCATTTATCCCCACTGTCCTCATAGAAAAGTGCACCCAGACTTACTGGCACTTGTCTGTCTGGTGTGCCTCCAAATTCTCCAGCCAAACCTGTATAATTCACAGGGCATGACTCTCTTTGAAGTATGAAAGCTTTGTACATCTTTTTATTTGAAGTAAAATATATATTTCTCATTCAATCAACTCTTACCTCCTTGTGCTTCTCCATAGTGGCATACAGCTTTTGGGAGAGGTCATTAGACACATTGGGCATGCCAGGCTTTTTCTTATTGCCACGACTCAAGCTGCTTTTGTTCTTACTTGTCTTCTTATTATTCTTCTTTTTGGCATTTTTGCTGTCTCCCTTGCTCACCTAGTAATTTAAAAGACATTTTATGTCAGGTATATAACTAATATTTAGCATTTTATTACTGTCAAATCTTCTGTAACTCTAACACAAATCACACCTCACCATAATTTACTCTGAAGACATAGAGTACCCAGAAACATTAATTCCATTACAATCACTCCAAAAGATATCAAGATCAGCAAGACATATATAAAAATATTAAAAGCATAAATGCTCAGGAGGTGCAAGGGAAACATTTAATGAAACTTGTTTGTCTGCTACAGCTGTACACTGAAGAACCCCTTGGACAATCACAAAGGGGTTCAACAGATGAATTCTCAATACAATTCTAAAGTAAAAATAAATGAAAAGTACAACTGATATTGCACTAACCAGAGGTAAGAAATATGTAAACCACGTAAATTTAGTTTGCTACAGCTCTCCAAGAGATTTATTTTTATTAAACTGCATTAAACTGATTTTGATATGAAGCTGTTGTTCTGAGTCCAAAAGGCATTAATTAGTAGCACAATTTCTACCATGCACCTTCCTTCTATCATACCCAGCAACAGTCAAACAAAACAGGTCAGCTTACTTTCCACTGTATTGAGTTAGCTATGAACATTTATTCCTCACTGGGCTGCTCAGAGGGTCCCCCAAAACACAACAGTGTATGATGATCAAAAAATCAAAGCAATTCTTATCCAAACAAGCATTTTTCCTAAGCTTAAAATAACTTTGACAGAATGGAAGTTTCCAGTGAACATGACTGACTATCACTTCATTTGACAGTACAATTTATTATTGCCTTGCTGTCAAAAGATAAAACACAGGGTCAGTAAAGAGCTAAAACTATTTTTAATAATAAAGGTTAAATAGTAATGTGCTGGAAGTTTGCCCCACCTCAGGATTCTGGGGCCAAACTGCTGTGAAGGCTCAACTAAATGTTGAGCAACCTCAGACACGGAGCCAAGCAATTCCTCACGAGAGGTTTCTTATACATTAAGAGAGATGGCAACTTGCAGCTACACCACGTGGAAAACAAACAATACCTTCCTAGGAGATATGTTAGTTAATGCATATTTGATATCAAGTTGCCTAATTCCCAGGTCACTCTCTCTTACACTTACTTTAATCTAAGGCCTTGGAAGAAAGCATTGCAAAGAGCAGCACAGGAGAACCATAATTTCTAATTAAACCTAACTTTTTTGATCCAAAGGTCTTTTAACAAAAAAAATTAAACCCCATCAAGAATCTAGTATCTGATACGGTGATGAAGCAGCAGTGGTTAAACAGTTAACTAACAAGTACTACTGTGTGAGCAAAACTACTAACCTAATCCTAGACTTACCACAAAAGTTCAGAAGATCCAAGGACAGGCAGATGCATAAATTCTACATCTGCTAATTTTCAAATTTATTGTTGAATTAAAAGGCATTTTTTTTGTGAAATGTGAGAAGTTGCACATTTTCAAATGAAATTGCACGTGACACACAGCAGCAAGAAATTTCTCTAGTTTAAAGCAGCCCAACAAGAATTCAGCAGTAATTTGTGCTTCAGATCCTCAATGTCTTAAAGCTAGTAAACAGACATTAAGAGCCAAGTACTAACTCACAGCATTTCATTACTTTATCAGAACATTCTGCTAAGATTGGTGTTAGTATATCAAAGTTGGAAAGAAAAGTGTTAGCCACTATTCAAAAGCTAAAGTTAAAGGAAAAAACTTCTAAGTCAGGCTGAAATAACAACATGAACAACAACTGGATTTCAGCAGCAAAATATTCAACCAGCAGCTGTTTCAACATAATTGCCTTTGGTAATTAGATAGGATTATAGCCACATGAACAGCTGCTGTTCATCCAAATGTAGCTTAGTGGTATTTTAACAGCTCTAATTTATAAACTGCAAAATGGAAATTTATTTTAGAGGGAGGTGAAAAAGCCAGTTAACCAAAGTGCCATGGCACCCTCCTTTTTTTATAATTAGCCATCTACAATCACAACTTTTATATTAGATCATAAAATAGCAGAAGCATTCTTACATCCGTGCTTTCATTACTAGTGTTTTCTTCTCTCTTCCGCTCTTCTTCCTCTTGCTCTAGTTCCTTAATGCTCTCCTCTAAAACATTAGGCCAGAAATCCCCTTCAAAGTAAGGTAACTCCTTTGCACTTGTCAGACGATCTTCTGTTGCCTGCTTAAATATATCCTGAAAGAGAGAGAGACACATCTGGTTACCACTGTCACAAGTCACATAACCAAAGGCAACACTGTCAATAAGTGGAAAAAAAGGGAAAAAAAAAAAAAGGCATCAGCAGACCAAAGGACAGCTTAATATTTCAATTAATTTTGAAAACATATTCTAAGTGCAGATTTAACACTGCAGTTAAAGTTTGTCAAATACATTTCAAATATTCCCACTCAGAAGAAATAGGTCATTACTATGTGCTAGATTCCATACTTAGCAAATGGAACAATATAATCACTACAATCCTGACACTAGCTGAAGTCTCGGTTATTTCAACGATTTTACATACTTCTAACTGCATCAGCATCCTAACCCTGCAATTTTATCTAACACAAGAAGATTTAAGATTGCATATATTTTCCTTTTACAGTATTCCTCAAGAATTTGGTCTGTTCTAAAGAATCATTTCAAATGTCTTGCTAGAACAATTTCAGATGCTACATGCTTCAAAGAGGATATGTTTTCCCCTCCAAACTTTTAGTGCTCAATTCAGTTAAAACCAATGTAGTAAATGCTAAGCATCATGCACAATGCATAAGAGAAGGAAGAAAGCAAGACAAGATTAGCCAACCTCCCCCTCCCCAGCATACACTTGACACACCTTGTAGTCATGGACAATGCGCTCCGATACAGACTTGTCCAGCATCTTTTTGTACCACTCTTGCAGTCGTTTGGGTTTTGGTATCTTTTGGTCAGGGGGATGGCAATGGAAAATGTAGTCATCTCCTTCGCTGGGTGGGCACGCCCAGATGTGTCCAGTAGTATACCTGTCATGGTCAGACAAAACAGGGACATGTGGCTCTGACGACCCTCGTGCTCCCATGAGGTGGCGTCACCACTGAGATGGCCGCTCTTCCCAGATGCGCAGTAATTACAGCGCTCTCACATTTTAATTCCAGGGTTCGTTCCAGCCCCAGTCAGGCAGTAACATTTCCATCTTTTCTCTTATTGTTTAAAATTCAGCACTCTATATGGAGTAGTTTATATGTAAAGTGTGCATATTTTCCAGCCCAGATAAAAATCAAAGCCTGATATGGACCTGCAATTTCCATCTCCCAATTAACTCATGGGACAATGATGGAGATTAGGTATTTCAGTAGTAAAAGCTTGAGATAGCGCAGTAATTCATTATCTAGCAAAATTTTAAGTGCATATTTACTTAAACACAATTGCCACTTTTCTACTGGAAATCTCCTGGATTTTGAGAGCCTGTTTTACAGGGTTTCACAATTGTATCTGGGAATAAACAAGCACTGTCAACCCATGCTATTGGATGCACCATCTAGAATACTATTAAGATAGATGATAGCCAAATGGCAGCAGCTGCAGAGAATATAACACCTAAGATCACTTCTTCATTCTCAGTTCTTCTCTATTAGTTTTTGGAAAGAACTCTAGTAGGAGGAATAATCAGATTTCAAGTTCCAGAAAAAAAACCCATCCTTGCCATGTGGAGAAACAGCTCTTTAGAACCCTAACCCAAACCATGGGAACTGCAGCCAGTTGTCATTCCTTCTGACTGAGAATGGAGAGATAATACTGCGCGACCAATATTGTTTTTCCAAAATGAGAACCTGATGTTACTCATTAGAACAGAAAACAGCAAGTAAAACTGAGGTCTGAGCTCTATACAGCAGTTGTATTTTCTAACCTGTGAGTCTATTTACAATAAAAGAAGCTTAATGTATGCTTTTGAAGTACTAAAAAATACACCGCCTCACCACCAGACAGTACTACTCACCTCCATTTTGACTCCCCTAACTTTTCTCATGCAACTGTTTTAAGCACAGTCCCTAACAATTTCTTCACAAATAATTCTCTGCCAAGTTACACCAGATACTTTTTACAGTAGAATGATGTTTACTTCACTCACGTTTCTACTTCAGTAATCATGGTCATTTAATTTCCACCTTTCTCATTACTTCAGGACTATGTTCTTTTGTCCTGTCCCAAGTATATTCTCCTCTTTATTAACTCTTCAGTTTCTCACTATTTCAACTACTCATTCTGCAAGAGATTTCTCAGGGGCCTTATACAACTGTTACAGAGTTAATCAGTACAGACAAACTTTCTCCTTATAAACATGGGTAAGAACTTAGCAGCCTAAAGGAATGATCTAATTAAAGCAATGGCATTACACAAGGACTGCACTATCAACAAGGACAGCAAAATTTTATGGGGCAGATAAAAGGCTCACTTTTTCTACTTAAGTTTTACATGAGGTTGGAAACCTAAAAATATCTGAAGCATAAATCTCTCCTTAAAAGCCTGTGATCCCTTTTTGTCTCTTGTCCTTTTCAACTACACACTGTTGCTGCCAATTTATTCTATCATGGGTTGATACTTAGGCACCATATTCTGAACTAGAGGGTGCAGTCAATCTGCAGTAAAAACTACCTAGAGCAAATGCTGTACAGGAAGAGAAAAACATTAAAAAGATACTTACCCTAGTTTCTTAACATATTCTAGATATCCAATCAGTATTTCATGATAGACGGCAGTCCTCAAGCATTTAGGGCGGAAGAAATGAACACTGTCCAGGTAAGATATATACACTCGTCTAAAAAAGAAAAAAAAAAAGAAAAAAAAGAAAAAAAAAGAAAAGAAAAAAAGCATGAGGAGGAGGGATTTCAAAGTAGCTCTACAAGTTTATTCATATTATTTTATAAAGCTGAAGTATCCATTATAACAGCAAACTCCAAAGCCTCTGATCCTAATTTAACTCTAGAAACTTGGCCTCCTCCTCAATTCCTAGCCTCATCTACCTAAAATTATCCAATCTCTTTCTTGAGAATATTGATAAGTGATTCTTAAGGCAACAGTCTGCCAGCCAGCATTCCCAGTAAGAAGCAACTCTAACCTACTCCATGCAGAAGCTACTTTGTTTTTAGAACCCAGTAGCACCAAGAGTCTCACAGGAACCACAGGGAAGCTTTGTACTAAACTTCAGGCAGTTGGCCCAACGGCAACAGTAGCGAAGGGAAATAGACTTTCCTCTGGTTCCTCACCTTTGATTGGGTGGAGGGCAGTCTGAGCCATACTCCTGCACATGCATCCCAAAGAAGCACAAGTCTACACCATCAATCTCCTCAAAGGCAAAAAGCGCTTTTGTTCGATAAGGGAAAGACTCTGCCATCTCTCCGCTGTCTACAAACCTGCAGATCAGAGGGTAAAGAGGAATAGCAAATATGTTCACATATGAGAGACTGCATGCTACTAGTGAAGGCAACAAAGATGAGGGCTACTCCAAGTGTAAGTTTAGTGCAATTTTAAAGTTAAGCACTTACAGACTACTCAAACAAGGCATTCACTTTTTACTATGAAAAAGATGATATCACAAGAAATGAATATGCTGCTGGAACATCTGTTTGTCAAGAACTGGCTAGTGGTGAGGTTTTGGACACAAGGGTCTTTTTTAATTGGATATTAGAAAAAATTTCTTCACAAAGTGAGCTATTAAGCACTGGAGCAGGCTGTCCAGGGAAGTGGTTGAGTCACCAACCCTGGAGATATTTAGAAGACATGTAAATGTGGCACTTAGAGACACAGTTTAGCAGTAGCCTTGGCAGTGCTAAGGGCACAGCAGGACTCGATCTTAGAGGTATTTTTCAACCTAAACAATTCTATTTAATCAAAAGACTATCACGTAAGTACCAATAACTTCCACCTTGCACAAAAGAAAATAAAATTACAAAGAACACACCTTGCTTTCATTCCTGGTTTTACTTCAACAGTTTTGTCAGATGCATGTACCACTCTGACTGTAACCTCCCCTGCCTCAGGGTGATTCTGTCGTCTTAGGAAATCATTGACTCTGTTCTCCAGGAAGGTACCAAGTCTTGTAGCTGGTAACCCTGCAGGAAAAAAAATACAGCTCCAAACATATACAAAACCAAGTTGTTCTTATGTGACTTCTCTACTCAAGTGTTAAATGAAGACTGACTCTTGACTCATGCACTGTGTGAACATAAATTAAAGCTTTACCTTTGAATCCAAACACTTCTAGATGGGGTGAGCTGCTCTTCCCCAGCAGGCACATTTATGGCTTATACATAATTTAAATGAACAAAGAATGTGTATTTCAAACAAATTCCCATCTACCTTAAAAGTCAAACACAACTAAGGTTTCTCCTGAATAGAAGTTATTAATTACTTAAAGTGGATTACAAAACACTGCTCTCAGACATATCTTCACAGGCAGACGTGGCATTTGGAAGTATATTCTGTCTAAAAAGCCTCACTACCCAAGTTAGTCTCTCCAATTACCAAAACAATGTATTTCAATAATGGAAAGAAACTAAATACAACTGTATCTGCAACTAACACATTTAGTTTATAAGTTTCTCATTTTCAAGCAATCTTCATAAAAAAATGAAGCACAACATTAGTTGACAAAACCTAAAGCTAAAAGGGAGTGTAAGATTTCTGGTGTAACAGGGTCTGCCTGCTACACTACCCATTACTTCTGGTATAGTTACACATCTGCCAATTAGCTTTTCATTTTTCTAATTTGACCTCTTTTGGTAAAACATCAGTCTACTTACGGTACATATGCTACACTTTCACATTGCCAGACATAAAAACTGACAGAAATGGTAAAAGAACCCTTGTATTCTTCCTGTACTATTGTTTTGATTTTTGACATTTTGAAAATAGACTCAGATGTTGAAACCATTCACTGAATGGTTTGCTGAATCATGATGCTATTGGCTGGCCAGGGATCTTTTTTATTTCAGTAGAAATATAAATCCTCACTATTTATAAGTACACCAATCAAAGAAGTTTCTGAAAGACTTATTTTGTCTACAGTACAGATGGACAATGACAGCACAAATTTCCTCCTATACAGCCATGATCAAGAGGAAATGTCTATATAGAGTTCTGTGATCAGGTGGCACAATCTCTACCTCCATCGAAGCTCTGAGAGCAGCAGCAGTCATGGTGACTTGAACGTGTTATTGTAAATTTAAGTTAGACTGCAACCATGCAGCAAGCAACTATTTTCTAATGCTATCAATACTACAACTGAGATAAAAGGATGCGTATCTTGCAGTAGAAGTGTTCTAAACCAGTATATTAATCCTTTACAATAGAGTATCAACCACGACAACACCTGTGCATGCAAACATTCTGAACATCACAGAACTGATAGTCAAAATTGACCAAAAGTATCCTCCAACTCCAAAAAATTGAAATAAATGCAAAACAAGCACAGAAGCCACCTCTTCCCTATTCTTAACATATTACTTGAATTTGTTGGTGCAAGTGTCAGAATCTTACTTTTAGCAGAGAATTTGTTCTCTTTCCTGGTTCGTCCTGTTTTCTTTAGGCAGCCATCACAGACAAAGCTGAAACAAAAACAGTAGACAGTGAAGTCACCCCAAGTGAGACCGCCAAGTTCTCTAACCATCTTACTACGAGAAGCTAAATCTTTCACCCGATCTTATCTGGTCTGGAAAATACCCTGAAACTGAGATTTGAAATAAAAGACAGGAAAAAGAACAGTGCAAGCAGAAACAGCTCAACTGTTTCAGAGCTGCAGACGAGGATCTAAGCTCCAAGGGCTGCATCTCCTGTCAGTCACCCATGTCACCACCTGCAAGCCCAGGAAACACTCTCCACTGGCAGGTCTAACAATAGTGGCTCAAATCATCCTTGGAGCAATCAGGCTCAAACTGCTGTCTCTCATGAAGATGAAACACCAAAACACAAAGCAAAGGGCTTCTCCCCCCCCAAACGCCCAAATACACTACAGACTGAAACAATTCAACGATTCCTCCCTCAGTTACAGGATGTCCACCATCTTTTGCAGCAATATGGATGGGACAACAGAATGCTAGAACCCATGGTTTTATTGGCAAGAAATAGAACATTTAAGGTCTTTTAGAACTTTACCTACATAAAGTTCATCATCTTTTATAACAAGCTTTTAAACCAATCTGAAGAAAACCCAGTAGGTTGATGAAGAACCATGAAACATCTAAAGACAAGATTTAATTTGAAAACTGGTATAATTATCACTGAGGTCTAAGAAGTTAATTCACCTGTCAAATTCTTCAGTTGTTACAAAATTTTTTGAAGATGACAAAGCAGTATGATTTGTACAGAAAACAGATCACTGTTACCATAACTAAAAACATCTTTTCATGAAGGGCTAGTGTCTTTAAACATAGGAGGCTGAAACATAAGGCTGAAATACTCTCTTCCACACAAAGAAACATTAAAGATTAAAAACAATTTCACATACCACACAATAAGATACGATGTCTAAATTTGATGTTACCCTATAGATTGCATGAAATTTTCAGAGAATGCAACTTCTTCCACTAGACACTCTTTTAAATATAACCAATGTAAGGAAGTTTATGCACTAGCTCTCAAAAATAGTAAATGTGCTGTCTACTTAATAAGGAGAAATTCCTCACCCAGAAGGCCAGATTATCTCATTATGAAGAACACAGATCTGATGCATTTTTCTTCCACACTCTATACATTCAACAAACCTGTAGAGGGCAAAAAAGCACAAAGGGAAGCAAAGGTTAGCAGTATAATTGCTTGCTTGTGTATTTGGTAGTATTTTAATAGAGGACTTCTAGCATTTAGGCTTTTGAGCCTATATAACACAGAAGGCACACATATGCTGCAAATAGCCTCCAGAATGAATTAAGAGCCTGTCAGCTCAAATCAGGCAGACTATGCAGATACATTGTTATTACCATTTGCTTGTCTTAGTGCCATCCACTCATTTTTTAAAGTGAAGACCTTCTAAGGGTAAAACTGTAAACTGCAAACCCTGGGGTACACTGCAGAAAGGTAGGAAGGAAGAAACAGAAGCAATATCCCAGTCGCTTTCAGAAGACTAGTAGAGATTTATGGACAACTGAGCAATATGGTCTACTTCCCAGATGCTGGTGAATATAGTTCCCCAAAATAACTAAGGCTGCTTCAGGTATATCAGGACTCCCTTAGAACATGCCTGTCTAAGAGTTTGAGATTTGGACTGAATAGCTGTAACCTGCATGGAGTATGTAGCATCATACTGTAAGTTAGACTTATATTCTAGTGTTAGGCTCTATCTTCACTTTAACAACAGGAAAGAAAAGTTATGAATCAAGTTACTATTCTCTCCTTCCCACGGCCCTTGTAAAACAGAAGAATCAGTTGACTCTTATGCCTTTAGAAGGATGGTTAGAAGGATGGTGTGGGAATAATAAATATCCTTTTTGCTCATTCATTTGAGAATGAAGATAATGTTTGCAGAGCAGTTGCATAGGTGTATAATGCAGGACCACGTAAAGTGGCTGCAAAAACTACTCAGGAATATAAGTCACCATGATCTTAACAATACTTGAATGACTACAGTTCTGCTTCCAGAACAGTACAGAAAAACTGGCTGGTTCAAAACTCAACACTGAAAGATAAAGCTGATTGCGAATTTGCAACGTATCTCTTACAAAATATTTATAATAAAGTGAACATCATTCAAAGTGTGAGAGCAATACTTACAATTCAGGATCCAGTGTATCATTTTTCCTTTTTGAAAACTGTTCTTTGTTTATCGTGCTATGGAGAAATAGGCAATAGAACTCAGTTTTAACACAAGACAACACTCATGCCATACCATACACCAAGACAAAACTTACAAGCACATTTTTTTAAACCGCCACTGGCACTACAGGGAAAGGAGTTGTATTTTACACAGTGACATACAACTAAAGTATATGCCACTCAACTCTGTCTGTAGAAACCATTATTTTTTATGGGAGAGAACAACATTGCACCCTAATTCAGTTTTACTACAGGATGAATGTTAAAGCTTGCTGACACTCAAATTTTGGTTGGCTCTGACCAGTATTTAATAGAAAAGACTACTTGATATGCCTCTCATACTCTGCAGGCAGAGAATTCCAATTATCTTTGATTACTGAGAAAGGTAGGTTATCTTATTTTACACTACCCTAAGTTCTTCTCCAATATTAACTTCAAAGGATATATTTCAGCTTCCAAACTCTGCAAAACCCCAGCCCAGCCATTACTATATAAACTATCTTTACCTTCCCTACAGCATTTTCTCAAAATTCTGTTTCAAGATTTATTTTTTTTTTTTTTTGGGGGTGGGCAGGGCGTGAGGAGGGTACAGCAAAATTAGAAGCTGTCCCAACAGTTTGCCACCAATATGGTAAAAGGCAACTACATCTATGCACAGCCTTTTACTGTGTTCTCAACAACTCCACAGCATTTCTCATAGGCAGATGGTACTCCAACAGTGAAATATCTGCATGGCAGAAGGAGGTTGCCTGCTTCTGATTTGGATGAAAAACAACCTGATGTTGAATACAAGTTTAATAGCAAAGCCAGTGCATAATGAAAGTGGTCCATTTGACATTTCAAGTTATGTCTGTCACCTACTTGCCTGCAGGCATAGTTATTTTTCTGCAGTAGAATACTTTCACTTTTTCTCAGGGAAAAAAAAGCCCTTTTCCTCTTTCCCCTCTATTGGCAGAGTTGAAATTTTCAGCACTAAGTGCTTATTTTTCACAAATCTAATCAGTCCAGATTTTAAAGAAAAGCACGAGTCTTATTAAGAATACAAAGTCCTCCTTCCAGTAGCCTAAAAACCTAAAGCTAAACTCCTTCCCTTTGAGAAAGCACTGTAGGCCATGGTACAGCTCACAAATGCACAGCCCAAGCAAACACAAATAACTCACGTTTGAGGTTGTGATGGGTCATCTCCCAGAGAAACGCTCTCTCCTTGGATTTCGTTGAAGCACTTCTCACAGAAATGATACCTGTCAGCAAGAAGGCCATATTTGGGTGAACTGCTCCGTCCACACAACACAGCCCAAGTCAAGCAACGAAGCCACCAATCACAGCAGGCCAAGGAAGGGACAGGAGCAGAGAGCAGGTCATCAACGGCGACAGAGATATTCAATGATGCAGATTTATGGGCCCCACATTGAGTTTGGTTGGTTTGGTTTTTTGGTTT
>VXAU01004747.1:1154172-1196867 GCA_013399695.1 Formicarius rufipectus | reverse complement strand
TTTTTTTTTTTTTTTTTTTTTTTTGCGCAATCAAGCCAAGTGCAGACAACGACAAGCATGAAGGAGAAATTAAAAAAATAACACACACGAACAAAGAAATGGGGGTTTGCAGGACAAAAACAAAAACACAGAAGCAGGACAAGACAACACAAAGCAGAAAGCCAAGGCAAAGCACAGATTAGCATTAAATCTCTCAAATGGGTTCACAAGCAGCAAACAATTAAAACAAATTAAACAAGAGTATTTCATTTTAGCATACCCATACCCTCTTCATTTTAATAATCCATGCCACGTACAGCAAAGAATTAAAATGAGACAGGGGGAAAGAGCAGAAGGAAGGAGGAACTGCTACTCTGACTTGTACATCAGCACAGCAGTTCTGTTGGCAGGAGGATCTGCAGGAGATCAATGGAAGAGGGATAGTCTTCCATCTTAAATGTATAAATACTGAAAGGTCACATGATTCTCTCCCAGTTAAAAGGGAAAGCTAAGCATCAGAAACTTCTAGAACAATAAAATCTGTCCTCAAAATTTCACAGACTAATTAAAAGAGCTGATAAACTCTATGTTAACTATGCACATGGACATGATTCTGCCATAACCCAGCCTGCATGTAGAACAGTCAAGTCGTCACCACAGCAAGCATTACAGAGAAAGATTTCATTTGTACTGAGAGATTAATTCAAGATTCTACCCTAGACCTCAAAAATGTTCTAAAACTGTGGCCTCTTCATTACTAAGGCACGCTAATTAAGTGCACAAGACAGCTAAAAATAAAAAGCAACAAAAGAAAATTCAAACAAGTTCATTATAAAGCCACACAAACCAATGTACAGCAGTTATTAGGCTAGAAAGACAGGTCTCAACTCTCCCACTTTTCACCTGAGATAATGCAGAGAACAGAACTTCTGGAACTATATAGTTCAGTCAATAGAGATATATGTATGCGTATATGTAACAATCCGTACATGCATTCACCTGTTACAGTGCAAACACTCCCTTCTAATGTTTGAGAACATGTAAAACAAGGTTTCTGAGTAATTTGGTCCATCTAGTATTTGCCCATAGACAAACATAAGCAAAAGACACTGACATGATACAAAAAGCTCTACACTACATGTAAGTCTAAAACTGCAATTATTATGGGACACAATAGGAGTGAAAAAGTAGGAATAACCTTAAAAACCTTCAGTCACTGCTATAAACCCTTAAAAGGTTAAGATATAACTTGTGAAGCTCTTTGGTTGCTTTCATCGGAGTAGGTGCTTAAGAAACTACAATTCTGGCAAAATATTCTTGATTTTCAGGTAAAATCCTTAATGTTTTTGTTGTTCTGGTTTGTTTTTTTGTTTAAGGTGATGGAATGAATAGAGAGCAGGAACTAAACAAACTGATGGAGGTGACAGTTTGGAGTCAACCAGCTCTCTGCTCCAACAGGTTCATTTTGGTGACAGACAAGGGGATATGGGAGTGTTAAAGCATGTACTTCCCTGCTTCTTCCTGCCTCACTTCCCCAACTAGTAGAGATGCCTAACAAGAGAACTCAGAAGTCATAAACTTGAAGTAAAAAATATATTCAAAAGAGCTTCAGAAGTGACAGCACTTTACAGAGCTACTGACAGCTACTGCTGAGACAATTCCCTTTAGGAAACTTTTTGAAAAAAAGCAAGCATCAATCTGAAGATGATCTGAATACACAGCTCTTCCAATCAAGATGTGCAATACAAAAGTTAGTTTGCTCTTCAGTGTTAACATCATGAGAAAAAGACTTGCCAAGAACACCACATATTACAAGCTTTAATATACTTGCTGCATAGTTTATTCAGTGTTCTGCATGAAAAATACTGCTGCACAGTAAGAAGCAAAGGCAACAGACTTGTACATATGATTAGTAGGTAACTGAAGATTTAACTAACTGCAGGATTAAAATGTAGTAAAACATCACATTTTTGTAAACAAAAGAAGAGCAGCAAAGGCTGCAGTGAACTTTGCAGAAAAAAATCATTACTAACACACACAGTGAACTATTCAAGAGCACTTCCAGCAAAAATTATCTTAAAACATGAAGGCATACACATATAAAGAGGACGTCTATGTAAATCCATGCACACCTGTAACAAATTGATCACAGCATGCATAAGACAGCACCAAGTGAGATTTCCTTACCTGTTCTGATAGCTGTAGTAAGTGGCATCTCGAGGGATTGTGCACAGCTGTTTGCCATAGCAACACAACGTCTGTGGCGAGAACTCCAACTGCAAAGAGGAATGTCTCATCTTAGTACTCATATGTGTTTTGACTTGCTCTCCGTGGGAAGCAAGTGCAACCCAGACAGTGAACACTTCCACCTTGCTCGGTGCACAGATCTCTCCGTGCAGCTACGTGTATGAAGTGTTAGTCACAAAAAAACCAAAAACATTCAGGGGGCTGCTGTTCTCCAGTTAGCTCTTCTCCAAAGACAAAGAGAGTATCAAAACAAGACAATGGAAATAACAGTCTCAATACACAGTGAAATACAGTACTTCTGCAGTAATAAGAACACCTGCTTAATTTGCAATGGCAAAAGGGTTCATCCTAGTCAAAATAAGACTTCGGTTACAGACTTTACTGATTACTAAGGACTGCTAAATCCTGGGAAACTTTCAAAATTTTTAACACACTAACTCCTAGCAAGTGCATCTGCCGTATTTTTCCTTTTCAATACAGGGAAGTAAGCAGCAGA
This sequence comes from Formicarius rufipectus, assembly GCA_013399695.1. NCBI lineage: Eukaryota > Metazoa > Chordata > Aves > Passeriformes > Formicariidae > Formicarius > Formicarius rufipectus. Next base: position 1,194,145 of record VXAU01004747.1, on the reverse strand, counting down.
CTGAAATATTTATTTTCTTACCTTTCTTCCACAGCAATAGCCAAGGCTCTGCATAACGGGGTCAATTTCTTGCTCAAACACCTCTGCCAGTTTGGAACAGTACTTGTACACCCGAGATGTTTTGCGGTTATACAACCAGGCATTATTGAACATGAGCCAGATGTCATCCACATATTGCCATGGTTCCTGATACTGTCCTGTGTCCAGCTTTCTCTTGATAGTAGAAAGGTCCATGGGGTTCTTCACTATGTCAAAATAATCCTACAAGAATACGCAGCAAATCAAAACACTACTACAGAACTACCTTGTGACATGACAGCATGTGCATTCTCTGCATATAAATTCTTCTCATCAGGAAAAACAGGTTCCTCCCTCACTTGATTGTCAAACTGCTTGTGACACACAATGCAATCTCTAAGTAATAGCATATCATTCTCCAGTGATTTCTTTTTATTATTCCTTTATTTCTTGGGCCCTGTTGCTCATTCACTCCTGATGAAATAAAGCCACTCTTAATTTTAATCAGCAAAACAAGTACTGCAAAAAGTAGGAAATGGTGATGTTTATGCAGTCATTGTGATCCGAAGATATACACAAGAGCATTAATACAAAGTGCCTGGTTTTAACAGACCAGATAACCTAACAAAAACAAATAACTTTATTTTGTGATAAGAGATATGTCTCCTCCGTCTTTTTCCAATCCACCACCAATTGTGGGGCAACTTCTCCAAAAATCTGCAGAACATGTCAGAAAGCTTGTTAAAAATAGGAGCAAATATATAAATGCCTGTAATACAGCAGATGTTGAATTTTTTTGGCGTCTGCTGTTAAAAAAAAAACCCAACAACAAAACAAAAAATCTCTTTCAGGCAAAAAATATTGTCTGAAGCACCCAAGCAGGACTTCTACATATGCATGTTTGTTTATATATAGTAAAGCTCTGTGGTCTATTCGGACACTTTAAAACACAGATCTTTGAATGATAACTATGTCCTCTCCAGACAATTCTGAAATGTACAGAAAATTCAACCTAAACAAAGCCTATAATTTGAAGAGTCTCTTCCTTTCCTACAGCAGATTACTAATCCTTAATGGATTTTTTTTTAAGTGGTCTTGATCACCTTAATTTCCCACATCTTCAGACAGGTTTTATCCATGATGAGAATCAACTATAAAATTCAGCAATAAATGCACTGCAATATGAAGCAACAACTATAAAAAGCCCACACAGCACTGGGGATCTCTTGGTAATCACTTCAACGTATGGCATATCATCTTATTTATTGAAATTAACACAGCGCCAAACAAACTTTCCAAGCCAGACATTGTATGTTCCATTGCCTAAACTAAAACTCTCTAAATGCATCAATATAAGGATGTTAACAAGACAGACTTAAGCTGTTCTCAAACAGGTATGTCAGAATACAGTCGTTTTGAATTAAAGCCATAAAAGTATCTTGCTAAGACACTCACAGGAATTCCTAGTAGCTGGGGATCCACAGGCTGTCGAAATGGAAGAGACTCCGGATCCTGACGGTAAAGTGCCTCCAGGGTTGGCATAAGGGCCTGCCGCAACTCTTCTGGCTTGAAAACTTTGGAAAACAATCAATGTTAGAAAGATAGAAACAACTGGAAGGAAGAAATCTGCTGGAAAATGTGAGGACTGTGGAAAAAGACTACAGACAATGCACTTAGGGTACTTAGTATGGCTTGTTTATCCTTTGCAACACTGAGTTACAAGGAGGATATTAAAAATGATCATCTGGACACAAGGAGATCATAGGAAGACATTGCTAAAACGAGTCAAGATGATTTACATTCCAGATACAGCTCCCCTCTGATGTCCCAGGAAAAAACTTGTCTAGAAAATCTGTAACTGAGTATTTCAAATCTCAGTTGTACTGACAATTTTACTAAGGCTTTGTGTCCAATTCTAAAGCCTTAAAGAACTGACCCAAAGCCAATAATAAGCACATGTTTTATTAGATATTTTTGTCCAAAAGAACAATTCATATAAGCCTACTAAGTATCAAAATAGAAAGCTCGGTCCTCATCCCTCAAAAGATGTCTCTAGGGAGATGCAATGAATTTCAGTCAAAACATTGTTTCTGCTTACTTTTTTTCTTGGACTGCCCAGCTGCTGGAGAAGACTGAGTAGCTGGAGTAGTAGGTCTTTCTTCCCCCTCTGGTACTTCAGTCTTCATTTCAGGTTTCTTCTCTTCTTGCTCCATTGGGTCTGGTTTACATTCCTCCACAACTGGTTCTACTTTAACCTGGAAAGTAGTTTGGAGCCTGTCACTTAAGTCTCCTGGGAGGGCACGCATCCATATTTCTGTTCCTTAAGCCTGTCATCCTGCTCACCATTTCCCCCTAAAATTAAAGGTACTTCCTCCGTAGTCAAAACCTGCCTAAAACTTGCACAAATGTGATAGAATGCATCTTTAAACGTGTAGTAGTAGCAGCAATGATGTGCTGCTAAGGAGTTCTGAGCTGCAAGTGGATGTGGGTAACCCTCTAGTTCTTCAGGCAGTTCCAACAGTGTCTCGTACCAGGGCTGCCAAGACAACAGTACTGGCACCACACTCCCAGCTGTTCTTGGTGATAAGTTGTCAAAGCCCAGTAAAGCAGGTTATTAGGTACACGTAGAAACATTTACGTTGGGAAAGAATTTTAAATTGAGTCCAATCCACTACTATGCCATAGCCTTAAGTTCTATATCTACACATCTTCTGAATACCTCCAGGAATGGCAACTCAACCACTGCCGTGGGCCTGCTCCAATGCCTGATAACCCTTTCAGTGGATAAAACTTTCTTAATATCCAATCTAAATGTCCCCTGGCACAACTTGAAGTCATTTCCTTTCATCCTAGTATCTGCTATTTTAACAGCTGTAGGACTGACCTGAGAGCTTTCTCACATTGGCATTTACCAAAACATAGCCTCACAGATGCAACCACACTACCACGGCTCTTCCTGTTACCACTGGCTTCCACCACAATTTCACCAGAAACACCGAGCCTTCTTTGGGGAAAAGACAATCAAAACCACAGCAGCAGGTAGCACCTACAGCTCTCACTGAACTCTGGAAGGAACAACTCGATAGAGACAAAGCATCTAGCAGCACCCAATGAAGATATTCTATCCAACATCTGGTCAACGATCTCACCTCAGGTTTCTCCTCCATTTGCAGCTCCGTTTGCTCTGGTTCACCCTCATCTGTTTTAATTTCCATTTTCACTTCCTGCAAGGGTGGCTGCTGCTGCTCTGGAACGGTCTGCTGAGAGTTCACCTCTGTGCTGCTGGTGGATGGGGGGTTGGATACCTGCCCATCAATGCTTACAGCTGGCTGTGAAAGCTGAGGGAACAAAACACACATTACAAATAGGCTTCTAATGAACTTATTTTTCTTTCTCTAATCTACATTTTACCTATATTACATTTCCAGTGAGTTTAAATGCACTCTAGTCCTTGTATTTGCTTTCCCTGAAGAACATACTGTCACACAACTTTATAGAAAAACATGCATCAGAAATACACACTGGAAGGCATAGTATACAGAAAGTGACATATTGTTTTCCTATTGCATACAAGCACTGTGCATATGCAGACATAACCAAAAACCTCATCCCACAGTGAAATTCAAAGCCTGCACTAAAATTCTGAAAAATACTCCCTCTCTGGAAATACATGATCTACAAACTTGTCTTGATGGAAAAAAGGTTACTTCCCAAATAGAAAAACACACCCTATTTTGGTATTAAACACGCCAGGCACACAAAAATTAAAACCAAACAAAAACCTATGAAAATTAAACATTCCACATAAACATTTGCAGGGAAAGCACAATTAAAGAATTTCCTTACAGGTGTTGTGGGGTGCTGAGGCTGCAGTGGTGCTGTTGGTGTGGGAACAGATGCAGTCGTGCTCTGCTGTGACAAGGGCTGCTGCTGTTGCTCTGCAGAAGGGGTAACTGGAACTGGAGGCTGGACTTGTTGAGGCAGCTGTGCCTGTGGAGGCGTTGGAGTCTGCCTTTGAGGGGGGTGCATAGTTTGGGACTGTGGTCCCGGTGGCATTGCCTGAGGAGCAGGTGCCGGGGCAGCAGTGGCAGCTGCTGCTGCCTGCTGTTGCTGTGATCCCAAGCCTGGGGGCGTATGGTGAGGTGTTGGGGTTCGGCTAGGTACTGGAGAAGGAGAATTTCGGTGCATGGGAGGCTGTGGAAGAGGTGGGCAGTGAATATGGCTCGCCTGAGAACCTGGAGCCATGGCAGGAGAATTCACAGGACAGGAAGCACTGGTCATTTGTGCCTATGGGAAAAGAGGTATACATTTGCTATGACAAATGCACACTTACTATCTGCTACAGAAAAGCTAGAGAAATTACTGTCAAATGGTTGTTTTTTCACAGCATACTTTAAGAAATGTGACCATTTATCTACTTCATTTTTAAAAATGCTTTCAAAAGCACAAATGGTCTATTTGATTTATTTTGTTTTAAAAGAACATAAGGGTGTTTTATAATTTAGTAATTTCTTTTAGAGAAGTTTCAATAAAACAACTTACACTTGTTGATATATTTAAAGAATGGCACACCTACACTCCCAGTTCGCAAAGCATTTCTTTCTAAAACTGCAGATTTGTACATCCTGAATATGGGACAGTGTACCACAATGAAAAGCTGCGTTCAAATACACTTAGTGTGCCCCCCATGCCTCCACCCCCAAGACTAGAAACTGAATTTATAATCACAAATAAGTACAGCTGTAACTACCATTATGAGATTACAAAAAAAAAAAAAAAAGTTTTGGTCAAGGAAAAAAACTGTAACTCCACAGTAATCTTGCCTGCAAACTAGGAAGAAGCATCAGTGAGAAGCAAACTGACGTTCCCTACTTCTTCCTGGCCTGAAAGGTTCTTGCTGAAAAGGGAGAGGGAAAGGAAAGAAAGGAAACTGCTAGACTCTAAGTTCAGATCTTTAGTAGTGATAACCCTCCTCATCCCCCAAAGCCAGCAACATATATTGGTCCTAGACAAACATGCCTTTTTATGACTTGTTTAGCCAATTTCTCTTAATTTCTCAGGCTCTGCTGCTTCACTGTTCAGCAAGAGATTCTTAGCTACTGCATGTCGAGTTACAATTTCCTCTTCACTCCATTAAAACAAACCTAAATTAATTCCTATGCAACACTCAAGCCTGAGAACAAGTCAACAATGTTTCACCCTTGCCATTCCCAGTGCTACATCAGGACAACACTGACAAGTGAATTCAGATAGCTGCAATTCCAAAAGTCTCTCAAGAAAACAAGTTGTTCTTCATTACCATAAACTGAACAAATGTAACCAGTATATGACAAAGCCCACTGACACCACTTCCAGAAGTCGTCAGAAACTTACTTGAGAGACTGGTGTCTGATTGCCAGGTTGAGTCATAGACATGCTTGCTGTGTTCATTCCCGGGGAAGAAGAAGGGAACTGGGTCTGTTGTAGAAACTGATTCTGACCAGAAGGCTGGCCAACTCCTGGCTGCTGCATACGTGAAGGAAATCCCATCTGTTGGAAGAGCAAGGAACTCACTGCACACAATGTGCGTACACCTCCATAACATTCTACAGAAAAAAAAGCCCTAAAACCCAAACATTTATTCTGTTGCAGAAATTGATGCCTGCCACATCTTTAGGATACAATTTGGAAAGCCTGCTTATAGCTCCTCTCAAAAGACAGAAATCACGATGATTTCTCTTATAAGCTAAGTAAAGGGATATGGATTTCAGATTGAGACTGGGACTTAGGATTTATTTTTGTTCCTTGTTTTAACAATAAAATAAAAAACCACTTTTAACTTTTAGGCAACTTTTACCACAAGGATCTGAAGGTTTTTCATAGATCAGACAGATCTTTGAGAGGAGACGCAAACAACAGAAACCAAAGGGCCAAGAGAATGAAGAAGTGATGCTTGATTTATTTTTAAATTTCTTTTGTTTCTTTAAGGAAGCCACAGCCCAGAGAAGCAAACCTGCAAGCTCAACACCCTGGAGGTAAGGCACACTGACCTGGTTCATGGCCCCAGCCTGACTTAGCTGTCCAGGGTGCTGAAGAGGAGGTGTTTGCCGGGGTCCCATTGGTGACAGCTGCATGTTCATCTGGCCAAACTGATTCATTCCTGTGAGTTTGCGCAAAAAAAAAAACTTACAAACAAAGGCCTGAATTTTCCTTCGGGCACCATTCAATATTTGGAGAAGAAATGCTGTTCACTTCTTCCAAATTTTGTTTTCTACCAACCAATTTTCAAGCACATATTGCCTATCAACTAACATGGAATAGTTTTAAATATAGTGTCCAGGCTCCCATACTCCTTCAGCATACAGACTAATTTTTCCCCTCTTGAAAGACTTGTTTCCAAAACTAGTAAGTTAGAAAATACTGGAATACACAACAAATAATGAAAAGTGTCACACCTACTGCTGAAGAACAACTTTCTATAGAAAGCTGAATTATCTTAACTAAATATTAGGAATTCACTTATTGAATCTCAGACTGTATCTGCACTTTCTCACATATTTTGCATGTTGGCTATCACAACACCTGGAATGTGTAGTAACAAAGGTACTGCCTTCAAAAGCAATACTTCCTGCCACATTCTGCCACCACTGTGTCCTCACCTGACCTGGCTGGGCTTACTGTTTGACTGACCCCACCATCCTATCCACACAGGATCAGAAGTTCCAAAAGCATCAAGCTTTTTATTTAACGAAGTAAGCAGCTAATGCGCAGCTCAAATTCACAAGATCTTGAAATGGTATTAGAGATAGTGTTTTACACACATTATATAGAAATACATATAATAGATAGTATACAGATATTATGTAAGTATTATACAATCTAGATAGCTGTTTTCTTAACCAAATGGAAAAACTGCACATGAAATAAGGTCTACCATACTTCAGCAAGAGTTGTGGAATTCCACAACTTCTTCAAAAATGACAGCAAATTTTCTTCAAAGATTTACCTGGCTGTGCCTGCATGCGATTCATCATCTGGTTTGGCACATTGGCACGTATCAGGGTTGGGTCAGGAAGAGGACCATCTGGAAAAAAAGGCATTGAAATAAGATAATGCCATTAAGAAGACCACCAGGATTCATCCACCAAACAGTTTTGTGAGTTTAGTTAAGCATTAAATCCCACATGTAAAGAAATATATAAATATAAAAAAAAAAGCAAGTGCAGTCCAGTTACTAAACACTCTTGAAGCGTTCTCCAAGTGTGAGGTAAACCCAAAAACTTTCTTGAAAACATAAATATGTCCCATTAACAGAAATATCCTCTTAGCTTCCAAAAACTGAGGACAAATTTGATGTTATCAAGATACAACAATAAACAGTAGCTCACAAACATTCCAGACTGCAAGAACTTCTACAGACCACTGTGCAAGCACTAAACATTCAAAGGCATAAGCACTCCAATAATCACACTCTGTTTAGCATCAATGGTAACAGTGATCATTCTTAACACCATCCAACTAAATATTTATGAACATATATTTCTCCTATAGCAACTGGAGTTATCTTTAAATCAATTAATTGTAGAGATGAATGAGACTGAAGCTCTACAATATTAAGGACATAAATTAATCTCCACTCCCTCTATCCTCAAAGGAAGCCTACAGGTTTACAGTATTTCAATCTGTTTGAAAGATTAAATGTTTTTAGATAATTAATAGTCATTAATCAACACACAAGCAAAGCAAAGACTACAAATACTCCAAGGAGGAGAGAGCTCTGTTTAACTTTGAGCAGGTCAGGTACCCATGAATGTTAAATGGTCACTAGTCTACCAAAATGACAATACAGGATTTCCCTGAACCAGGTAGTCAGTAACCCAGCTGTTCTTACTTGCAGACATTCCAGGCTGTGGCTGTCCTATATTGGGCCCTTGATTCATGGATGCCTGTGGCATGCCTGGAGCATTTGGGATCATGTTTTGCTTCTGCAACCTGGTTCTTCGTTTCTCCTCCAACTCCTTCTGAATCTTATAGATCTTCTCTGCCAGCAAGTGATAGTACTCCGCCTGTTAGGGAGAAATACAAGTCAGAAAAGGAGATGACACATACATAAAGAAAAGGCAACAAACAGGTCCCAGTGATTCAAACTTGCAAAGCAGCCTACACACACATACACACACATTTGAGCTTGGGGGAGGCCTCTCCCTTGGCAGGGGCTGTCAGACAGACAGGGCGGCAAAAGGGGCATTGCTCTCAACTATTAGGCCGACACCAGACATTTCTCTTCTTGTGTTCAATACTCCTCTGTGACAATCACAGCGAAGAGCTGCTTCCAGAAGACCATGAGAAGTCTCAGTCACAGCACACCCTGACTCCTGGCATACCCAGCTAGCAGCCTGCAGCTAGCTGCTTCCCAGACCCCATCCAACAACCCCTAAACACATGCTTCCTGGAAGTCTCGTCTGTGCTTCCACTCCTCTTCGTCCCCAGTCACTATGGGATCAAGGTAGATATCCCCATGACTCAACAACAGGGGATGGCACCTCACCCTGCTGTTTGCTGATTCATACATATCGCCTTCCACTTTCCGAGCATATGCCACCAGATTCTCCATGCGTCGATCCTTCAGTGCTGCAGGGTCAGGAGTAGGAAATATGGCTTGGACTCTGAGAGAGGAGAATAAAAGAATTTAAAAAGTGCATGTAAGTGATCGGGATGTCCCCACACCAGCACTAAACCCAGTGAACAGAACACAAAGTAAGAAGCAAATCTTCTGACAGACTGCAGCACTGCTACTGTTCCGGGGAGACTTCCTCCATGTAGATGGCTTGAGTGCAGAGTGAGGAACTTCTAACAACCCTAAAACTGCAGATGCAGTTCATCTTCAGGGTTTCTCTTTCCATTCTCATGCATCCTGACAAAATTCTCTCCTTGGCCCTCCAGTTTTTCAGGTCTGGTTTCCCTTCTGGCCCCCAGATACACTTCAGGAGCAGCAACTCACCTAACATGAGACTGTTTGGTATTAGATACTCACAATTTATGAACAAGGTGGTTTCGGAGATCCTGAGTAATGTCTTCATGCCACTGCTTTCGAATTCCAGTATTGGATGGTTGAGCTGTTGGCATAGCTCCCAAACTAGCAACATTGGCGCTTTCACTCATCATGGGGCTTCAAAAACAGAGCAAGAATTGAGGGCAAAAGTCTAGCCCAAGCTTAGTCATCTTACAGTCAGAGCCTCTTTTAGAATAATGTTAGGACAAAGTGCTAGTTCAGCCATTCTCTAATCAATGGACAAACTCTGGAGAAATAGCTGCACAGACACCAAAACAACGCCATGAAAGAGTACATGCTGTTCTACCCAAGGATTTGGAAAATTGCAACAAAAGCGACAGAATCCAAATGGAGAGATAACCATCAATGGCATTTACCCCACTGTTTATGCAAGAAGTGCCATGAGGTCAAAATAAAAGCACTGGGGTACAAAGAATTTAACTTACTTTTGAGAATTCATGGTTGAATGTAACATTGAGTCAGGCAGCAAATTAGGGGGTTGAACCCCTACTCCTCCATTCACTCCCATTGGATTTGCACCTAGAAAACAAAAGAATACAGAATAAATGAAGAACCCATCCACCGTGCAAAATCAGTAACTGCTCAGCAATAACAAGGGCCTAGACCTTCAAGTACTTGGACTTCTGTGAAGGAGTTTATTTAGCCATTGCTCTCTTTACCCTCTTTTATAAACTTATAAAAAGTCTGAGGCACAACACCAGTGACCTCCAAGTGCAGCATCACTTTACTCCTCTGCACATCTTCCTGAAATCCTCAACAAACAAATGATTTCAATTTGCTGTAAACATTATGTCCCAGAATCCTTTTTGTGACTCTCGGACTAAAAATTCAGCATTACCAACCACTTCTGCATTTCTGTTTAGAAGTGTTGGGTTTGTCAGGGGCTTATGATATATACTCAAAAAAGTTTCAAGAACTTAAAACATCAGTTACCACCTTCATCTGACAAAGTCCTGCTCTCACCCATTCCATATTTAATGATCCTACAAGTCATTCCAATGTTTGTAAGAAAGAAAATCTGACAATCCTTTGCAGGAAAAGCCTCTAGTAATTTGTTATGTAACAAATCTGATTTTCTGAATCACAGTAGATCTTGATCACCATAAAAAATTGCCTATTTTCTTCACACACTACAGTCAAGTCTCAAACAGTACAGAAAAATGCAGCATATTTCTGTTCGGAGCTTCCAAATAGACTCCTCTGTGAAGCTGCAAGTAGCATGAAAGCCAAGCTTCACATATATTTAGGACATCTGAATCCTACGAAATCTGTATTTCAAGTCAAATTACTGCATAAAAGAGAAACCCACTGAAATTAAGTATATCAAGCTTAACACATACCTCTAATATCACAAACACGTACTTAACAGATTTTTCATAAGGCTGCATTCAAGTCTCCCTTCCCTTAGTCCCCTTCTCCTTCCCAAACTCACTTTGCCATCTGAGAGCATGCTTGAGTGCAGGACAACTGTCAACCTTTACCTCAACGCTCCCTTTTCAATTGCCAAACTCCACCATTTGTTTGAGCCCCTTAGAACTGCATCTTTTCACACCGCAGTCCTCACCAAATCCTGTTACTCTCTTGAACAAGCCCTCTTGTCCTGTAGGCCATGACCTGGTAATTCCTACCTCACCTGTTGTAATTCCTTTCTTAGCCAACCACTCCTAATAAGGAAGAAACAAGTCAAAAGTCTATACTCTCCATGCTTGTCCTTTCTACATTAAGCTGCACTTCAAGGGTTTTTCCAATCCCACTTCATTGGATTTTCTTAATAATTCCACAAGGAATAATCACTGAGATTGCACAGGCCAAACACTGTCTATAAATAATTACATGCATAAAAAAATTTGAACCATTTTGCTTCAGTAAAGTGAATGACTTTCCTTGAAACCTTTGAAGAGCCTCACTATAACATTTTGGAGCTTCTAGAAACTGATCTATTTGTAAACCACTCTTAATGCACAATAGAAACCCGTCTTATTTTAATCTAATTGTTTTAAGACCAAGCTCTCAGGACCCTTCCCCTCCCCTCCTCCTTTAAAAAAGGCTTTACACACTGGAAGGCAAAGCTTTAGCAGTACACAATTCACATGCAAACTATGAGGGCCAGTCATCTCATTAACAAGCCTACTCTACTCGACAGTCTTTTCCTGAGTAACTCAGGAGTATCATTCCCTTTAGTGCAGAAACACAACAAAATGTAGCTTGGAACCAACTGCTTCTTTTCCTCTGCAACTTCTCATTTCATACAAGAGGTTGTCATGGGACATAGACAGGATCATTGCAATCCAAGTTTGTAATAAATCACTGTGAGCTCATCTTTCCTCTTCTTTGTTAATAAAAGCCACATCTACTTATGCAATTCAAGCAAACAGCCAGGGGTGAGGAAAAAATCCTGTAGTGTAATCTCAAACTATCAAACTTAGGTTTGATGGTTAAAGGTGACTTCATTCGACACCAGTGATGGTCAGGTTCCAATTAATTGCACTTCAAATTAAAATTCTTATTTAGTGTATGATGTCGCAATAAGCCACCCAGACAATTTACAGCTACGTAAAATCACATGACAGGATTCAGGGATAATGCCACTTGTTTACTACTTTTCATTTTTAAAACAAACATTACATACCTGAGATACAAATGTAAAATGTTGCACTCTAAGTGACAAGGAAGTACACTTCAAAACTGGCATTCTAATGCACAAATATAAAGCCCAAAACTTGCATTAAGTACAATTACAAAGCTACACAAAAAAAAAAAATAAAAAAGTGACTTGGAAAATTGGTTCTGAAAAAAAAAAAGAGACATTTTTCCAAAGAAACTACTTTTCCCAGAGAACTTGGTTTCCAGGTGAAGGCACCTGGGTCCTCTAAGTGTTCCTGTTCCACTGAGCAGCTTGCAATCTCAAGTATAAAATACTGCAAAAGCCATACGTTTTGCAAATTAACCAGCAGTACCAAGCTAGTAGGTTAAGAAAATTTACATTAGACATAGCATGAGAAAGTTGCCTGTAGTTTGCATTTTAACACTAACAGATAAACTTACTCATAGGATTCATAGGGCGCAGACCCTGGGGTGACTGTCCCTGTTGCTGACTCTTCACTTGTGCCTGGGGCTGTGTCTGCATCTGGTTTCCTTGATAGGTCAGTCCAAGGGCTGCGTAGGCTCTCTCGATGGAGCTGGGGTCTATCTGACTGGTAGTGTTTATGCTGGGCGTTGTCTGCTGCCCCACGCCCACGGAGCCGGTATTTGCAAGTCCTACTGCAGCTCCGCCCAGAAGTGCTGCAAGAGACACACCAAGTTAGTAAAGGACAGCATAAGGGAGGCAAAGAAGGCCATGAATACAGGGAAAGACAAAGAGTGCAATGGCTCTTGAGAACTAAAACACCTGCTTCTAGAAGCATGCAGCCAATGACCTAGCTCTGGAAAACCTGCCACGGAGACAAGTTTTGACCCACCCAGCTAATGCAACAACATGCTGTTTTTCTTTTGAGCTGTTCCGAGAAAATCCCGCTCTTAGCATTTAGGACACATCTGTTTGCTTCAAACTGAAAACAGAGGTACACCATGACACAGACTAAAGGTAGAAGGGCACATAAAGCTCTCTAGTAGCCACTGCAATGCCTTTTTTTCTTTAACCAAGAAATCTCAGCTCACGTAAGTCATGAGAAGAGTCCACAGTAACATTAAAGAAAAACCATATAGGTAACACAATGACAAAAATCTTGCCAAACATTATGGCAGGGAGAACAAGGACACACAAAGAGAAGCAGCAAATGACATCTGATGCAAACAAAGAATGAAGTGACAAAAGGTGCATGTGTGCACACATCTGTCTCCAGAAAACATCGAGCTGAAAGAAGCAGTAGTGAAAAGTCAATCATTTGGTTAAGAGAGCTACGACTTGTTCACCCTTACCACTCTCCTGCTAGAAAACTCCAATAAAGTTAGAAAGCTTTTATAAACACTAGCTATCAGAGTCTGAAAAATACTCTGGAACTAAAGCAAGAGGAAAACCATATTATGTGTTTCCAGGTTTAAGAGCATCACATGGGTGCAAGAAAGTTTTAACTACCACCATGCATTTTATGGTTTATTCAATATACAGAACTCCCTAGAAGACTTACATTGCTGATTTCTTTTGTCCCCAGCATTTTTGAGAGGCAAACACACAGGACAGTCGTGTCTTGTACAATTCTTCCAGTGTGAGATGATTTGCCGTGAAGACGCGCAGTGTGCCACTGAGAAAGAGAGGGAATGAAAGACTTACAAACCACTGCCAGTATCTCCACATGGTCAACACAAAATGGGTAGGGAGCAACATTTTCTCTCAGGGCACATGTCAGTAAAGTTCAGCACTAAGTAGCCCTGAAAACGTAGCCAGATTTTTTTTCAAGTACTATAGTCTCAAGCTTACTTGAAAGCCCAGTGTGATATATCCAAGTCTATGTCTTCCTGGGTTGAAGAATAAATGCTATATAGTTAGGCATCAGGCAGACTGTACCCAGCAACTGAGATGTCAACAACTGGCACAATGCAGATGAGCCTAGGCTACCAAAAAGGTAGCCTAGATTTTAGTTAGCTACTAGGACAGAGAGAGACTACCCGTGCCAAGAGCAGCCAAAGTCATGACTATTGCTCAAGATTCATCTCTTCAGCTTAAGGGAGAAAGGTAGACTTCTACTTACAGACTCCGCTTTGTGTCTACCTTTAAAAGAAGGCAGAATCCCAAAGATCTTGCAGTGAGTTATCAAGTTTGGCAAAAGATTTTTACTAATCTCTTTGAGCTATCCTGTCCCCTCTAACTTGCCTAAACTTCTAGAGTTGCCTATGATTCCCATTCTTAAGGGGGACAAGTAAGTTAACAAAATTTTACTTCCTAAACCACTCACTAGTTCATCTCTTTCCAGGAGCCATTCGCCTCTAAGTGTTGACTGTATGTACATAACCACTCCTCCACTTACCCTGGCAAGATTTGCCAGCCTGACAGTGTGTCATGTGGTTTAAGACATTCTTCATGGTTCGGCAATGAGGGAGGTTGCACTGCCGCACCTCCCCGTTGGCCTGTTCTCGACGCTGACACTTGTGAGCGTGTAAGAGTAGAACTAGTTGCTGCTGAATCAGTTTGCGTTTTTCTGGATCTGCTGTTGGTGCTCCAGACCCCATTCCTTGAGAAGCTGCTGGCCCCATCCCAGTTTGCTGAACTTGGGGAGCTTGCTGTTGGCCCTGGAGAAAGTGGAAAAGGAATTCGCAGAAGTAAATCCATTTTTGGAAATAATTCACTTAGCAAGCAAACAGCAACATAAGCAAAAGTCTAAGAGAAACAGCTACTACACTGATTAAGCAAATAGTCCACCTATCTGTAGTTCTGGAGGACTTATTAAATATACCCCTTAGCAACAGTGCTGGCAACTCTCTTGCCAGCCACAGTTTCCTTCCCATATCACTCCATTAGTCCTATCAATGGCCAGCAGAACTTTGCACATGCTCACAGGTTACTTTTAAGTGCTAGATCAACCAGAAAATATTAATAATACAAATCTCTTCCTCATTTTGGAGACTAAAAAGTTGCACCAACAATTACTGTGTAAATAGAAGCACATTTTAGAACGAACAAAGCTTTCCTCTATTGCACTATAAGGTGTCTCAATTGGACTGTTTCTGGAAAATGAGAATGAAAGAGAAGTCCTGGGAACCTTTTAATCTTTGTCCATTAGCAAATTTGCACACAGGCATTCAAAACAAGCACCTCCTAGACTCTGCTAGAGATGAAGCACAACCTCAGGATAATACACACCAGAGAACTAATGTCAGGTATGGCAACATCTGGTACACCTTCTCTGCTTCTATTTATTTCTTCAGGTGATACTTGAAGAGTACTCAGCAAAGAAGAAAGGCTCAGGGGCTATGTTGCTTGTACTATTTCAGTATCTAACACTCTTTCCAGAGTTTTTAGAGGATGTTTCAGGATATGTCCAGATCTTTGGACCTCATCTATCTGTATTCCTAACTGCCAGTTTTCCTGTAGCTCTTAAGTAGTAGTATTAACTTCTCACTTTACATGGAGACTTCATCAATTAGTTGAGCCCTCAGGGTTTGTATATGTTCCCATACAACCATAACTGCCTTGTTTGCAATCTGTTGTTCTAAATGATAACTGAGGTAGCATCAACTTTTCATTCCTAGGTTCAGCTGGGTACCATTCAGCTTTGAGTTACATGCTGTACACTGAACACAAATCTGACAGCTGGGGTTCTGAACAAGTTTTGGCTGCTTTTTTACCAGTTTATACGATCAGCTGGTTTGCTAGACTTCCAATGTTTCATGCTCAACTTAAAATTATTAAATAAAACTCACAGGATTGAGCTCTTTTTAGTTTAAATGTACTAAAGTTCACTGGAAATGGTTTTTCAGCAACATTTACTAATTGAGACTGACCCTCCCAGGGGCGGTGTGGGAGTGAAATTTAAAGCAAGGGGAAATATAAGCTATATTCAGAAATGTATGCTTCCTAAATTAAAAAAAAAAAAATTAGAAAAAACCGCAACACAGGACATGTTGCATGTCATACCCCTAACCAATTTAAGCTTTGAAAATAATGAGGCATCAGTGTTAATCTCAAGCCAGGGAATCCAGTGTTAAGGCAGGTGGAGGGGCGCTGACATTTATAAGTTTGGGCCACCTACTTTCCACACCACTCTTACTTCCGCTTTCCTTAAGTACTGCTGCAATAAGAGTGTGGAGGGAAAAGGGGAAGGCATCAGGGCTACTACAGTTGCCAGGGAACCTCCAGCATCAGGACTGTTGTGTGCGTTCATGTAATTCACAAGAAAGTCACATGAGTGGGGCTTCCACGCCTTATTAGAGGTAATACTTGTTTGAGAAGAGACACTTGTCTGTCCCAAAAGTCTAAGTGCATACAAGCAGGAAAAAATTCTGCAGACAGAGCTACTTTGAGGAGAAGGGGCCCAATACAAGCAACCATAAAAGAAGGGATGGGAGAGCAGAGCAGAGGTGTCCAAAGAAGTGGCAAAGCTCACTTCAGCTAAGGAGCATTGTGCCTGTTGACAGGGTTTAAAGGGCAAAGAGTGCAGATGCAGCCTATCAACACAGAAAGCAAAACTCAGCCCTCTCATTCATATCAGTCTTCTTAGGAGCTGAAACAAGTGCACTCTGTGGGGATTCAGAGCACATATTCACACTGGGTATGACAGCTGCAAAAAACTTATAGCATGGTAAGACCAGAGTATATTGCTCCCCTTTGATCTACTGCTGTATTTTCTGGAGACACCTTTCATTCTACTTACCATGTTAGGCATTCCTGCCCCAGGAACTTGCTTCTTGTCCATTGGAAACTGTGGCAAGCTATTCTGCAGTCCAGCTTTATTCTGCATCTGAGGCCCAAGTCCACTGGTTCCAATCTGTTGCCCAGTATTTTGACTATATGGCTGGCCATATGGGCTGGGATTGCTCATCATTCCCATCTAGGAATTAAAATCGCAAAATAGCTTAAGTTCACAAAGTAAAAGGCAAATTAATACTTCAGAGAAGCAAAAGCGATCACAGCCATACACCAGCTGCAATACAGAATCACATGCTTCCCCTGCTCCTTCATGTTCCTGTATTTACCCATCACAATGTTAACTCCTCAACCAGACACTTCCTATAAAGACAACAAAATCGACTTATCAGCCTTTGAGTTTAGACTGGAGAGAATTGGCTTGATCTTTATAAAATATTTGGTACAACAGATTTCTCATTTCAGCTTTCTGAATCACAAATTTGTACCATAGACTACATAACCCGAGTATGGAAAAAGTTTTTTGCTCCCTGCACTTGTACAGACTCCAAATGGAGACATATACCATTTTTGTTCATATCAGCAGAGTTTACCCCAAAACATCCTACCCAACTGCTAGCACTCCCACAGCTCATCTCCAGATAGCCATAACAGTGCATGTCTACATTACCAGTATACAAATATTTTCAATTTAAGAATATACCATAGTCACAGGTTAACACCTCACACAGTCACAGTAACTAGTTTCCAGTGAATAGTACTAGAGGTCAAAGGAGATGGTAGGCAGGAACTCTGCAAACAAAACAAATCTATTGAACCATTCATTCACAGAGGAAGTAGATTAATTTTTTTATACAAGCCATGAGCATATTCAACAGTTTAAGCATATAAGAATATACCATTTCTTGCCTTGGAATGCCCCAGAACCTAAAGAACAAGGAGCAATCTTGCCAATGAAGTTGTTTGTTCTCTGACATATCTTTCCATTCTTTGCATTCTCATTTATTTTTCAAGGGAAATTTGGCTTTCCAGGACCAAAACAACCACCCATACAGGACCAGAAAAATGGGCGATTTTTGTTCAGATTACCAAGTTCTCACCATCACTCAGCCAGGATCCTCAAGCAGCCACAACTCATAACAACAGCAGCAGCATGAAAATACTTTAAAGAACTGAATTGTTTCAACTCGCATTAGCATTTGCCTAGACAGTGCCCAGTCTCCTTGATGCCTTTTGGTTCAAAGCATTTTCCTGCATCCAAAAGAAGTGCACAATAGCTCCTATGGTAGGTTTTCCAACATCCCCACATTTATTCTCAAAGCATCCTCCCCAGTAGAAACACTTTGCTTCTGCTCCTTACCAGGTTTCTCCAGCCTGCACAGAGAAGTAGCCAACATGCCCTGAGATTACCTACACTTTGCTTTTTCAGGTTGTAATAACCTCAAACCTATTGTAATAGCCTTCAGCTTTCATTTACAAAATAAAGCAGGATGAAACTCAAGCTACAGTAAAAGGAATACAAAATTCACTAAAGAACTTGCTACTGTAGACGTCTGATACACACAATTCACTTGAGGACAGGCCCCCTCCTCCACACATAAGCAATAACCATAATCACACAGCAGTAATTTATTAGAGAGCAATGTAAAGAATCTCTGCACATGGCACAAAAACAAACTATGCAATGATCAGGCAAAACCAAAAAGCCTTCATTTCCTCTGTTGTGTCTTGACTACAACAAATACACATATGATGACCAATGAAGAAGCTGCTGCCACAACCAGAACAGGTAAGACTCAAAACCTTCCTTCCTCTCCCTCAGAAGATTAATGAGATACCCTGATTCCTTCGACTCCAGAAAGGATTTTGAAAGCAGATACATCCCCAAACCCACAAGTTTCTAAGCGAAGTTTTGAAGTTCATTAACAATCATAACTACTAAAGTCATCTGACACCTGAAAGTATACTAAAGCATGGACTATGCTGGACATCACTATCACCAACCCCATTTGACTTCTGTAAATTATGCTGCTATTGGCCTTAAAAAAAAACCCAAAACCAAGCTAAACAATTCAGAATTAAAGGCTGAAGGCACATTTTCACACCTTGGTGTCACAGGGAGAAACGAACAGGCCCAACTTAGACAACAGGAGAATTCACACATTGGTAATAACTATGGCCTGAGGAGCCAGTTCTGTCCTGACTAGAGGGGAAGAAAATCAAACCTAAACTTAAAAAAAAAGCACTTTTGCTATGTCACCCAAAACAGCCTTCTAATGAAACGCATGCATGAGGTCGCACCATGCCAATCAACATTTGTATCTGCAACAAAGCTGCACACAAATTTTATGTGAAGCATCTGGGTTTTTTTCAAATGTACTAATCAAGTAGCTCCAGCACAAAGATCTCTGATGTTCTCCAAAGCATTACCTACTGGCACTGTTTGGGGTGCAAGACTAGCACCTTCAAACAGGGCTGCCTCCATGGCAGAAACAGAGGGTTCCACTCTCCCTTCCACACCACCATACCAAGGCACCTGGTAGCAGAACTCTACAAGTCCAGCTCAGCCTAGTTGCTCCTGACAGGGGTAATTTCTCCATTTCAGCTTACAGGAGAGACAAAGACCAGAAAAGCCCAAACCAGGATGGAAGGCAAGCATGCCAAATTGACTCAAAGCCATACACTCAAGCAACAGCTGAGAAGGATGCTAAAAGACAAATGCCTCAACTTCTCCTGGAACAAATCAGCAGCCATTATTTCGTCCAGGTGACACTGACACCTGCCAGATCCACAGCTGAACCTCACAGCAATGCCCCTTAGTCCTGCTATCATAGACCCACTAACCTGACAACAACCACCTGCACGCAACTCTAGACTGAGTTGAGAGAAGGATCATCTGGGAGATTCTTCATCAGGCACAAAGTGGCCTCATGACTCTGCACAAGAAGCAGGAGAATGCACAATGTAATTTGCTGTGACATACTGAGACACATGAACAAAAGTAAACAAAGAGGAAGAAATGTATGGCCTCATGACTACAGAGAGAAGATCAAAATAATCCTGTATAATTTTATCAGTAGGAAACCACCAGAAAGACTGACATTCAGTTCCTCATCACATTAATGATCTGTTGGGAAGGGTGGATAAACAATCAAGGGCAGAAGAACCCGTCCAAGGTGGTATTAGTACCACTGCATGAGACAAGTACAAGGCTTCATCTGCAATACCACGCAAAAATATAGATGGCTGAATTACAGCAACAAATCAGTGAGTACAACCTCTACTCACTCTTCCTGGCCTCCACCTCCTCTGACTGCTTTTCCTATTTTTCTTCATATCCATCCAAAGTTTTTGCATATGCAAGAATTTGCACACAAGACGACCAGACAGAAATCCAATTCACAGTAAAGAAGAAAACAAGAAAGATCAAAAAGTATGATGACACGCGGCTAAGAGAAGGCAAAGGTTATACCTTCTACATACATAGCAGAAAGGACTTGCCTTTCCTGCCTCCAATAAAAGGAGGTATCTCACCATGGATGACACAAGTTCAGGAAAAACCCCAGTTCACAAGCACAAGCTGCATCAGATAGATTGGGGGAGTATCTGAGCAGTCCTAAAAAGAGAAACTACGAATGTGGAGGAAATTCCGCAAGGTTTTGTTCTAATGCCATGGAACACATGCATCTTCATTTCAAAAGGAGGTCAAGTAACTCACTCTGCTTCTAATTTTACTATTGGTACCACAAAGTACAAATTCAGGAGGAATACCTGTTACAACTATGCACAGACATTACAAACTCCACTGTCCTTGTAAAGTATTGCCATTGAATCTTCTTAACACGAGTTAAACTGATAAAGTGTATCCATAATAATGGAGAATCCTGTACATAATCAAACAATGAGTCAAATAGCAAAGAATTACTACTGAAATTCTGAATCTTTCAAGTGAAATATGTAGTAGAGGCAATAGTAATGCCCTTATTAATCTGAACTGCCTTCAATTCCATTTCATTCGGAATAAGGGAAATATTTCTTGAATGAGTGGGACGTGAAATCTGAGTGACCTAAAGGTCATGTGAACTTCGTCACTTTGTGATAGAGCCCTGTGATGACATAAACGCATACATCAACTTGTACATAAAAATAACCTCCTCCCCTAGTAAGAGGCTGGACAGTCTCTGGGCACTCTCAACAGAACCCAGTGGAACAATATGAAGGTTTTACAATTCCAAATGAAGAATGGTTCAAAACAAGAAACATGAATTTGTTTTTAGCAAACTCAAGCTCTATAATAAGTTATCTGTTTATAATCAAATCTGTAAATCTATCTAGTGAAACAAAAAGCCCGAAAAATTATTAGACACTGAAAGAATCCAAGCCTTACAATTTTCAAAACACTATTTTAAGAGTAATAAGCATGTCTGTTGTCCTCCTAACTTGCACAAAACCATAGAAGACATATAAAACCACATAGAAAACAAAAAACTATTCAAATGAAACTTGTTACAATTCCTTTCAGGATAGACTTTCAGTCATTTTTAAGCTAGTACTGTCACCAAAGCAGGATTCAGACCCTTCTCTGACTGGCAAGATCAATTCCTTAATAAAAATCCCCTCCCTAATTCAGGAATACAAATTTTCCAACTCATGAGTATAAACTGGACACAAAACCAAATTCAAATTAAAACTTATTTTTTAAATGATCACATAAGTTTCAAGTCTGGATTAGTTATTCAACACAGCCTAGAGATGGCATCCAGACAGTGTATTAGTGACTGCTTATATCAGACATAAAACTAGAGCATTAGATGGCAGGATGTAAGCATCAGATCATGACAGTACAAGTTTATGTGTACAAATCAATCATTTACATTGACATTTAGGATTTCAAGTCCTACAAACTAACATGCACAACTAGTTGGAAAGCTGGGAAGTGCATGACTAAAGTGCAAAGCAAGTGTTCCACTCTATTGCTAATAAGTGTTTTGGGAAGAGAGGAAGAAAACACTTTGTTCGGTTGTTCTGTGGAGTTAACAAAATCGAAAGGTAACCACTTTCGCTTCCCAAACTGACTAGCCACTTGGAGCTCACCTTTGCTGCCAGAAGGACATAACAGCCTCCCTTTCAGTGACAGTGAACATGACAGGAAACCTAAGCTATTCCTCCAAACAAACCACTGCACAAAACATACCACTGTTTCGCTGAGAGAGAATTCACAGAGGCAACCCTCCCATCACCTAAAGGGGCTGACTTTAGCAAGGTAACATGGTGAAGTTGAACAATCATAACTAAAGCATCTGGTCTGGGTTTTTGTTCCTCCCCTCCCCCCATCCTCCTACTGAAGGAGAGCTTCTGGATAATGCACTTTTTTTCATCAGTGAAGCAAACCTACAGAAGTTATTACACGAACTCCCACATTTATAGCAACACAGTGCTAAATTTACTAATTAGAAAAACTGGCTTTTAAAAACTACTTAAGAGTCCTCTGTTTTCATCTACTTTTCAAAGATCTGTAGGTGGGAAAACCCAAAAGCAGATGGGTGGAGATATAAAATGGTCAGACATTACTGTTGTCAGAGTTTGCTAACTCCACTGTATGAAGTGAAACACAGGCTCTCTGCCAACAACCAAAGCGATTGAAGACATTCTGGAATTTCAGCCTCCATTTCAGACTGTTCTTTCTCATCCAGCCGTTTCAACTCCTTTTTGAGGGCTATACCCACCATACTTACACAAAAGGTCTCAGGATTTTTTTTAATCAGCAATTAAAGAACTCCAAGTACTTCTAATTGCCTGGGACTATGAACAAAAAAGCAGAACTTATCATGTATTTGGCCTGAATATTCCCAAAAGCACTAAACGTTCTTACTTTAGATGTAGAGCACATTTTGGAATTTAAGTAAGGAAGGAACACAATTTAATTTTGGAGTATATCAACCAAAAGCTTGGGTTTATCTATTTTCCTTATTTCTAGATAAGCGAGCTTATAATAGTGCATAACTTTACTTTAGTTCTGATAAGTAAGGATTAAGAAGCTGCATTTCATCCAAGCACCCACTACGTCAATTTCTGATCTGTGAATACAGCTCTCTAAAGATCAAGTTTTTGTGCGTTCCCCCCCCTCCCCCAGCTAAGGAATAATGAACAAGATATTATATAATTCCAATACGAGAATCCTTCAAGTAGCTATATATTTCTTACTACCATAAGCTACATACAAATTTTCTACTGTAGTAATCAAGCTTTGCAACAAAAATATCTGAAATGACCAGACCACAAAATCAACTCATTACTGAACATATATACATATAGACACACAGATCCCAAAATCACCATTAGCAGCATACTGAGTATAAGCAGTTAAGATCAAAGAATTTCATAATTAACATTCACAAGACACTAAAGTAATTGCATTTAATATATTAAAGCATAGCAAAACCATTAATACACAGCATAAAATTTATCTTGGTTTCAAATACATTTATAGACTATGTTATTTATCATTCCTAGTCCTCCAAGTGGACTGACTTTAGGCATTCTGAAATGGACTTGGGTATTGCAAAGCACCTTAGAAAAACTCTCCTCCTTAGCCAAGAAACATAAAATACCCACCTAAAGTTAACTGAAACATTTAAGTATTTTCTAGGCTTTTGATCAAAACGCTTAAAACTGCAAAATAAACTCTCAAGTAGCTCCTACTCTAAGACAGCCAATTGTACATGATGAAAATTATATTTAGGCAGCTTCTGGCCACTGGGTCTTCTCTTGTCTTTTCAGTGACTCATGACAATAACTTTCTTCCAACCTCCTGAATTTAACAGCACATTTATTTCCCTCTCCAGGACAGAAAGATTTCCTCCCCCCACCCCAGCTTTCTGGTTTGCTTTCCTATAGACAAAGTTGTTACAAATTTTAAAACAAGAACTGAGTCAGATTAACAGTCTAAAGAACCCAACATCTGTCTTCAGGTGTTTACACAAGCATTCATTCTCCACCATTAACTCAAATACCTATTTTTTAATAAGGCCGATGTAAGTCTTGGCACATACAGTGAGTGCATCAGTACACTCAAACCTGCACGTGCCTCTTAGCATCTGCTACAGCTTAAACACTCGGCTGATCTTGGACAACAAATTCTTCCAGTAACTGTCACACAGAAAAAAGCACTACAGCATCTAAAAGGTTATGATGGATTTGCATCACACCTGCAATACCAGCATCACATTAGATGGCAAAATACAGTTGTGGAGAAAGCATAAAACAGACTAAAACACAATCAAGTTGCTTTCCAGTGTTGTTGATAATCTACATTGCCATAAGATTTCTAAAATAGGTTTTTTAATCTAGCCATGGTCTTATTGCACAAGATTCAGTTTTTGCTTCATATGATTGTCACATATTCCACTTTAGCAGCATAAACTATTTACCCCATGATACAAGATTCTTAAAGAAAAAAAACCCTATAGAACCCATCCTGCCAAAGAATAAATTCTACAAAAAGTCAACAATGATAAGGAAGGTAAATAAAATTTAGCTTGTCTTACCTTGTTCATGGCTCCAGGCTGTGGCCCTCTCAGTCCAGACTGCCCTCCCATCTGTGGAGAGCCTTGTTGCAGTGTCTCAGCCAGCAAGTTACCAGCACTACCCATCCCTGGATTTGGGTACGGCATGTTAGGCCGGCCTCTGCCTGCTCCAATTGAACCGTTCATGACTTGCCCCTGCATCATCCCCTGTCCGTTGCCTGCTGTCAACATCCCAGGATTCATGCCAGCATTCATCCCTGTGTTCATTCCCATGCCAGGCTGGTTAACTGGACTGTTTACTGTTGGCATCATTCCTGCTGTGGATTGGGCAGAAGGACCCTGGTTTGGTCCACTTGCGCCCATCGCCATATTGGGAGAAGTCAACCCAGCCTGTGCCATGGGGCTTTTCACCATGCTGTTTAACATTCCCATTCCAGGACTACTTTGTTGGGTTTGACTGGCCATGGCCTGGCCAGGGCCACCAACCCCCATATTTAGATTTGGGGAGCTACCAGCCCGTAGAAGTTCAGACAGCTGCTTATGTTTAGAGGCAGCATCTTGTGCCAGGCCAAGGCTGGTCTGCAGCTGATTAATGTCACCACCATTGGTGAGTCCCAGTTCTGTGGAGCTGATCAGTTCATCTGGCAAGTCATGTTCCAGATCAAAGAGCGATCCAAAATCTGAAAAACAAAACCAATTGTATATTAGGTCAGAGCAATCAACAGTGTCTTGAAGGAATATCTGTTCAACAGTTCCTACCCTTTAATTTCAAGTAACTTGACTTATTGTTTGAGCAAAATTTCCCTATCAGTCATTACTGGAAACTATCCAACTTGCCTGGATAAGAGTAATTTCTAAACTTTACAGAGTCTAAACTAGAGAAGACTATTCTCCTTCACTTTCCTACAATTTGTGTTGAAAGATCACTGGATATCAGACTATGATCTCTCAACTTGAGAAATTTGACAAGAGAGGAGCGAAGAAATTGTATTAAAATCTCTCAGAGTTAGCCAATGGAATTAGATAACAATTACTATAAAGAATTAACAGACTGATAGGAAAGCACTGTATTTATAATTTTAACTTTCACTGAACTCTGTCACTTTTGCAACAGCCATAGCTAATACAGCAATATAGTTTTTTAAAAAAATGTTACTATTTATAGAATAATGAATAGAGGTTTGGTTGTGGGATTTTAGGTTGGGTTGGAGTTTCTTGGCATTTGGTTGGTTAGTTTGGGGGTTTTTTTGTTGGGTAACTGTTTGGGTTTTTTATTCTTCTACATCCAGTCATTACCAGCACTGAATCCCCAAATTTCACTGAACTTCACTGGACAGCCAATATCTTCCCACAACACTGTCAGAAACAAAGTAGCCCTCCCAAGCAAAAAGCTGTGAAAAACACTAGGATGGAAAACAGAATTCCCACATCAACGTCCCATGCAAAGCAATCCTCAAGGTAATCAAGTGGTGAAAGTTTGCTATTTGGAATATATGGATATAATAACATCCCACAGTACCCAGAATAATCGATTTGCTCAAGAAAATTACGTTCTTCTGCCTGCAGGAGTAGTATACACCTTGGTCTGCGTATTTAATCTATGGTAGTTAAATTAAAAATAGCTTTAAAAGTTTATGGTTTCTGAAATGCAGTGATGGTAACTTCTCTCTCCAAGTGAGAGAAGAGTCAGCACGGAGAGGTGCTGTGCTGCATCTTGCTCTCACCAACAAGGGGCTGGTGAGGCATGTGAAACTCAGAGGCAGCCTTGGCTGCAGTGACCAGAAATTGTGGAGCTCAAGATCGTTAGGGCAGCAAGGAGGGAGCACAGGAAGCTCGACACATCGGACTTCAGGAAAGCAAACTCTGGTCTCTTCAAGGAACGTGCCTGCTAGAGTACCACAAGATAAAGCCTTGGAGGAAAAAGGGGCCCCAGAAAGCCAGTTAATATTCATGGATTGCCTTCTTCAAGCTCAGGAGCAATGCATCCCAAGAAAGAGGCAGTCAGGCAAAAATGCCAGCAGGCCTGTGAGGCATCACCTGCATGGATGAAAGAGGAACTCCTGGACAAACTCACATACAAAATGGAAGCTTACAAAGGGTGGAAGCAAGGACAGGTAGGCAGAGAAATTGTCCAAGCAGCCAGGGATCACGTAAGGAAACCTAACGCTCTGATAAGAATTAAATCAAGTCAGGGACATCAAGATAGAAGGACAACTAAGAAAAACACAGGCCTCCCTCCAGAAGAAAATGGGGAACCTGGTTACTTGGGATATAGAGAAGACTGAGGTACTAATATTTAAATACAGAAATAAGGAAGACTAATGGAATTACAGGCCAGCCAGTCTCACCTCTGTGCCCAGCAAGATCATGGAGCAGATCCTCCTGGGAACTATGCTAAGGCACACGAGAAATAAAGAAGACTGGTGACAACCAACAGGGCTTCACTATGGGCAAATCATGCCTCATGAATTCAGTAGCCTACAGCTGGGTTATGGCACTGGTGGAGGAGGGAAGACCAACTGACATCACCTACCTGGACTTGTGCAAAGCATTTGGCAGTGCGCTGCATGACATCCCTGTTTCTAAACTGAAGAGACGTGGATTTGATGGACAGACCATTTGGTCACAAAGAAATTGGCTGGACAGTCACACTCAGAGATATGGTCAACAGCTCAAGGGCCAAGAGGAGACCAGTGACAAGTGGTGCTCCTCAGGGGTCAGTATTGGGACTGGCACTGTTTAATGTCTTTGACAGCAAGATGGACAGTGGGATTGAGTGCATCCTCAGCAAGCTGGTTGACACCACCAAGCCGTGTGGTGCAGCTGAGACACTGGAGGGAAGGGATGCCATCCAGAGGGACCTCAACAGGCTTGAGAAGTGGGTCCATGGGAACCTGATGAAGGTCATATGCAAGTTCTGGACAGGGTTGGGGCAATCCCAAGCATAGCCTGGGTGGAGAATGGTTTGAGAGCAGCCCTGAGGAAAAAGACTTGCAGTGTTTTTCTACTCTGCTCTCATGAGAGCCCACCTGGAGTACTGCATCCAGGTTTGGGGTCCCCAACATAAGGAGGACATGGACCTGTTGGAGTGAGTCTGGAGGAGAGCCACAAAGATGATCAGAGGGCTAGAGCACCTCTCCTATGAAGGCAGAGTTGGGGTAGTTCTGCCTGAAGAACAGAAGGCTCCAGAGAGACCTCAGCAGTGAAAGGAGCTATGAGAGAGTTGGAGAGGGACTTTTAACCAGGGTATGTAGTGATAGGACAAGGGGGAATGGCTTCAAACTGAAAAAGTAGATTTAGACTAGATAGAGGAAGAAGTTCTTCACTATGAGGGTGGTGAGGCACTGAAACAGGGTGCCCAGAGAAGTTGTGAATGCCCCACATTCCTGGAACTGTTCAAGGACAGGTTGGATGGGGTTGTGAGCAATATGGTCTAGTGGAAGGTGTCCCTGACCACAATAGGGCAATTGGAACAGGATGACCTTCAAGGTCCCTTACAACCCAAATCATTCTGTGATTCTATGAAAAGCTAAGGCACTGTGTGATGTAGCTATGCAGGACTAGGCTGTAAAACAACGTTTGGAATCTGAGAATACCTAGTACAGAGTATTTTTTTTGATCTTAACTACTGATATATTTCAGCACCATTTCTACCAGAAAGGTCATTTTGTGGATACTCTGCAGGTGGTGTTGCACTACATTTTCAAAAACTTCAATCTAAACAGTACCCTAAAATACTCATCTTGGCAACAGCATTTAAAAGGACATGTCAATTTCAGTCATTCTAGAGAGGCTGGCATGATGAGGGTTCAATTGTTAGTGAAAAAAGACTACAGTTAAACAGCATGGAAGTCAGAAAAGCTCATCAGCATTACAACTCCGGTTAAAATATTTCACACAATTATCATACCCAAACTGCCAAACTCCTCTAACAGTTTCTACAACTTTGCAACAGTTACTGCATAATAAGATCATGACTTCAGAATTCTGAAAATATTGTACGAGACTAGCATGAATGCAAGTGTACCAGAACAGAGATGTTATAACTCCATTTATACATTCTACACTACTACAAAGCACCAGAAACAGAATGAAAGTTTCCACTAAAGAACTGCTAAAATCAGTCTGCCCCTTTTTCATTAACATAAATCTTGCACTAGAAGTTATGTTTTGCAAGGTGTACTAAGGACTGATCTTTCATTTGCCTGACTGGTGTTTTTGAAGATTCAGAAGTGAAGGAACAATCACAAGAATAAAGCTTTGTCAAACTTCTTTCTCTTAAAATGATGAATTTAGAGTTGCGTGTCAGTAGACTTATCTCAAAACACACCATACACACACACACCACCACTCCCTGAAAAACAAACAAAACCAAAAACAACTACAGTGTTCAGTAGTTAGCTTAAGAGGTAAATATTAATGAACATGGGAAGAGTTACAGTAGAAGTGACCCTCAGACTAGAGATCAAGGAAGTGGAGAAAGCAATCAGAAAAAACAGATGACAGCTTAAAACAGCTTCAACAAGCATCTCAAGAAGCCTGTTAGGACACCTTGAAGCACTATATCCAGAAAACACGTTGGCTAATAACCTGACAAATAGCCCATGAATGAGGAAGGAGTAAAAGATACAATCAGGAATCCACAAGTTAGTCTGTTGTCCATTAATAATGAACAAACAAAACTGAAAACAAAAGTTAAATGTCGGGAAAGAACATGAGCCAGTACAAACCCTGTACCTAAAGCATAACCATCATGGCACAGCCACCTCCCACCAGCATTCACACAGCTCAAAGGCCAGTTTTGTGACTGGTTGTAAGCAGGGGAAAGAACTTCTGCTCTTGAAAAGACACAACTTCCAGGACAGAGTAAGCCCCAAATCAAAAATCCTCACTTCATCTTTCTTGAGATCAGACCATTATACATTAAGCCCTTCACAAACCCACCTGGAAAGTAATCAGTGTGTCTAAATAGGAACTAATTCATATTTCAAACCACTGCATAGTATTTTCACAGAAAGACCCATTCAGATAATTTCAGATATAACACCACAAAGGGGTAGTACAATTCTTGTTTTCAGAGACAAAGATTTGCTCATCTATATTCACAAGAAATAGTCTGCATCTTTGAAGACCTCACTCTTCTTGAAACTCCCCCTCCTCATAAATGAGAAGAGAATTCCAGCTTTAAGCCTTACTAGCCCCAAACCAACTGGAGTATCCAGGTACAAGTTACATGAGCTCCTTGGTCTGGTAACTGTGTGACATTAATGAACAGAAATAAAAATGTCAAAAACACAAAACTGTTTTAATTCTTTTTATTAATGTCTCAAAACACAATATACCACCAGAAACCCACCCCCAACCTGAATGGCTGTGAAATAATCCCAACTGAATTAGTTCTTTACATCAAAAAAATCTAAGGTGTTCTTTCTATACAGAAGTAACTTGTTAGGATTTTTAATCCTAGGGAATACACTAGAGAAGACTGATCATAGAAGAATACTACCACCTACAAGCCAAAATTTTAAGTAGTAAGTACCAAGAATTCAACATTCTGGTGTGAGTCTGCTCTTTTTAGAATTCTCTTCCAAAAACAAAACTTCAAAGTCTTCTTAAGCCAACAGATAAACAACAAAACTAGAATAAACTTTCATTTGTCTGGTCAGCTATGAAAATTACATTTTTAGTCAACTGCTAGGAGGCAGAAATTTTCAGATACAGGACTGAAACACAAAGAGTCTCTAAAGACTGTAAAGATCAGTAAGACCTTCTGTATATCTAACAACAGTTGTGATCCATTTCACAGTCTTCTGGGCAGAACTGGTACCCTAAATCCCACTGTAGAAAGTTCTACCTATCACCAACTCAAAAATTGACAAAGGTTGGGCCAGACAGCTCACAGCCTATTTGAAAATAACAGCACATACACAAGAGCCAAAGGCATAGTTTAAGACAACAGTGATAAATGTCCAGAGAACTGAATGACTTTCCAGTACACTGAGCCCACTGCTAGCCTTGCAATCTGTTTCATTAAGGATACACACTAAGATTTCTCAGTAACAAAATAACACCTGTGTGAAGGCAAAGGAGGAAGGTTAGCCCCGCAAAGGTTTGTCTACCTGAATCATATCCTCTAGAGATCTTTGGGTATAATCAGACATACTAAAATTGGGATGCACCAAAACAGACAGTATCTGGCCTAAGAGTTCAAAAACATCCAGTAACACAGTGGCAGTGAGTAGTAGAGCTAAATCTTGATCTCAGTAGAGTAACAGTGATTCTCCATTATGCTATTTATGGTTTTATTAGTGTATTTCTTCCCACAAGTAACAAGAACATACAGAACAGATTGCTCTTGCCACCCAAGATTCCAAGAAAAGAAAACAAAAGTACCTACAAAGCCCAACATCTAAGTAGTAGATCAAAAAGTCTTAACATGCAAACACATACCATAATTTCTTTTAGGAACTGTACCACTATTGAACACTTAAGCAGGTCCTTTTTTTTTTTTTTTCGTAAAGTCAAGAAACTGGCCTGACTTGCCCTGACTACATTAGATCTGTAGTAAGAAAGTGGGTCAGAAAAGACAGAAGGAGCAGGTCTATTTGTTTCAATGGCAGTCCAGTTAGACTGGATTAAGCAATACCAACTGTGCCCTAAACTGTGAGAAAGCAACTTCAAAAATCAGTGTACTGACCTGCATTGTATACTATAGATTGTTCTCTTGATTTTGGGCCCTACATCTAGGAAGTCTGCCTTTGACAATGCCTAAGCTGCAACATGCAAGGAAACTGCTGGTCTGGGCTGAAAACTCCCCTGGCACCAAAATGGACTTTAAACTAACACATATGCAGAGCATGCAATCAAAATCCTTAAGTCAATAAGGCTTCAGTGCCTTATCAAGTGATCAATTTTCAAATTAGGTATTTCAGATTAGTTTTACTGTGAAAGCACCTGGAAGCACTAGTGATGTAACTGCTCTCAAAGCATGCAAGGCAAGGCAGAGGTTTCTGACAAAGCTTATAAAGCAAGAAAAATACAAGGATACTGACTAGTTAGCAAAGAAATTGACACAAAAATTCCGGAGGCACACACTAGTTTCTTTCTAGCCAGCAGTCAGGATGCAGTCATTTTCTCATGTCTGGATTAACACAGACTTTTATGCACCTTTCGGAATAAAACAGGAATTTCTATCATCATGGACACTATCTGGTTCTAGCAAATAGCCTGCAGTGAGCAATACTAGTTTCCTAAGAACTGGCCCACATTCTACAAAATAGCAACACTTTACTCTGGTTACTCAAGACATTGGAGCATTCAGTCGCCGGAGAAGTTTGTATAATTTGAAGAAACAGTATCATGTGTGAACAATGACACCTCAAGAACCCTGCAGGCAGACATGTCAGACAACTACTGACTCCAGATCTT
The DNA here is from genome assembly GCA_013399695.1 of Formicarius rufipectus. NCBI lineage: Eukaryota > Metazoa > Chordata > Aves > Passeriformes > Formicariidae > Formicarius > Formicarius rufipectus. Next base: position 1,162,821 of record VXAU01004747.1, on the reverse strand, counting down.
ACCTCCTTTCTGATCTTACAGAGGTAGGAAACTTTACAGTTCTTGTCCCTGCATCACATTTATTGTATTACATTCTGAACAGAGACATATCAAATTAGAAAGCTGCTGAACAGTCACCTTTCTGCACAAATCTTTCTGGAGCCCAGAAACCTATCAGTGGATCAAATTATATCACAGTCATTGTGTTCACAACACTACAAGTCAACAAGGCTTAATACAAGACACTGGATATAAAACCTGAGTGTGACAGGATTGACAGGAGCCAGAGATGATGTTGGACCACACAGAAAACATGATACCTTTGCGGTGCTTTCAGACAAAGAACAAGGCGCTGAGGTCAGTATCTTCTCTGCATGGCGATACAAAAGCTCTCAAGAACTGCTGAGGGCCTAGATATAACAGAGAAAGTGCCCAGAGGATACAACCAGTGTTCCAGAGCAACCAGCCACTCAAGCCTGCAGTCAAGCACCAGCATTACAGACCCTAAAATGTACTGTCTGAAATGCCCTAAAAATAATAATTCAGAACTCAAAACATGAAAACAAAAAAGGCAGAACAAGGCAAGGCAACCATCTCATAGGAAAATCCTCAGGCATTCATGAAAATGCGGGTGAAGCGCAGACTTGAAACAGTGCTAATAAAATCATCATTTCCCAAGGCCTCTGCAATGGCAGAAAATTAAGCTACATATGTTCAGGCAGTCTTATTGGGGAAGGAAAAAACACCAACAAAAAAACAACTAAACAAAATCCCACATGTCTAAGAAAGAGGGAGGGGAAAGTGTCTCATTCCAACATGGTAGGAACTTTGCTATACAGCATTTTGGAGATCAGATTTATTCATACCATTAAAGAGGTGGCTTTTCAATTATCCAATGATAATACGCTGTGCTAAAGTGCTTTCCTTAACATAAAATGCAGAATTAATTTAAATTAATCTACTAAATTGGTTAAAAATTAAAGGGCATCAAACATCCTTACAAGGTAAAGCAGAGGAGCTGTACCGATCTCTTCGCTCTCATGACCAGCGACAGGACACAAGGAAACAGCATGAAGCTGAGTCAGGGGAAGCTTAGGTTGGATATCAGGAAAAGTATTTTTTCCTAGAGGGTGGCTGAGCACTGGAACAGGTTCCCCAGGGAAGTGGTCACAGCACCAAGCCTGATAGAGTTCAGGAAGTGTTTGGGCAATGCTCTCAGGCACACAGGGTGATTCTTGGGATGACCTGCACAGGGCCAGGAATTGGATTCAGTCCTGATGGGTCCCTTCCAGCTCAGTGTACTCTACAGTTCCATGAAATAAGATGAAGTTTTGACACTTTAATTCCAAAATGCTGAAGTCACACAGTTAATTTCCTTGTGAACAAGTTGCTATTTGCATGTATTTCATTGGGCTACGTTTAGTCAAAAGTCTTTAAATAAGTATTCTTATTCCAAGCACTGTCTTGAGTATACCACTGAAATTTCCGTAAGACCACCTATCACTGGTCTGTAGCATTGTTAAATAATAAGAATGACATTTCAGCTGGGGATTTATAAATTGTGGACAACCTAACCAAGCCTAGAAAGCTTGAGAAGCCCTGCTGGTCCTGCTATGCTCATGGACAAAAAATAGGTACATGAAGATAGGAAGGGAACACCCTTATGGGCACAAGCACACTGAAGCAGCGTCATTTCAGAAGTGATTACAAATCAGTTTCAAGAAAAGAGTAAAGTTCATTTCATGATGCAATCAGCATATACAATTACCAAAAAGTCACGTCAGTTTCCTGACTACTACTAACTTGAATTCATTCAATATTACTCCAAAGTAAAAGCAAATAGCAATACCAAATTTATCTACCAAAAAACAACCCAACCAATCAAAAAATAACTAAACAAAAAGCCCTCTTAAGTCAGTAAATCAAAATAATCTTAAACAAGTAATTCCTGAGATTTCCTGAAATTATACTCAGGAATACATAAATGGCAGTTTTGCTTCAGCATAATTTCTACTGAGCAAGCCATACACCAGCATTTTGCTTTTTATTATAAGTCTGAAGAAAGAAAAAACCTTTAGTTCACTAAGACAGTGTGTTAAAATCTCTCAAAAAAAAAAAACAAAAGAGAAATTACCTACTCACTGGTATTTGGGAGTTCTACAAAGGAAGAAATAGTAAATCATGTTTCTGCAAACAAGTGGATATAGTTCAAAACTCCAGTGAGATACAACAAAAGGTGCAGTTCAGAGGTCTTTCACACCATCAAACAGAAGAAACCCCAAATCTTCATCTGTCCCATCTCACAACAACAAATAACAGAAAATAGCCTGCACTGTTTTTGAAGGTCCTATACTTAACATCTGCTTTCTATGAAAATACTAGATTGGACCATGATTTTATGTCCTTCGCTATTTCTGTAAACACACCTGACATTATCAACCGAACCACACTTTACTATGAATTGAGCTCACCAGAATTCAACACTCCTACTCATCCTCTTCAAAAATTGTTGGAAAAAAAAGGTGCTTGAATGAGAAAACTGCACAAAGCTTTTAACCAAACTTCAAATACATTTGTATGCCAACCCATTTAAAGAAAATTGGTTTGCTATTTAGGAAGAAAACAATATGTTGCCAGATATGCCACTTACTGTTCAGGGAAGGGATATCTACCCTAGTTCAAATTCTGCTTCAAATTCCACAAACTCAGTGCAACCACTGAAGTTTTTCTGTCAGGCATACCACCATATGTAAAAACAGATGTATTTTACTTCAGCCTGCTGCTACAGTTTAAGTAAAGACAGAAAAGCCAAATCCTTGGAGACAGGTGTGCATTGTTTATTTTTCAGTGAAATCTACACAGCAAAATTACTCCATTTGTCAGATAATAAATCCAAACGATTTTTGGGCAAACCCTCTGGGAAGGAGCACTAGTTCAGTTCATGAGAAAGGTTGAAGTGGTCTCACTGCATTGTGGAACAAGCACTGAAAGGCTGCTCCTGCTAAGGCAGCTAAGCAAGACACTGATGTGACACAGTGGAGATGATCAAGTAGCCTACAGGGAAGATGCATGAAACACACACTAAATCCTACAAAATGAAGTTTAATGATAAAGTCATTTTCTCCAAGTTGAAAAGATACAAGAAATGAGAATTTCTACAGCAGAAGTTTGGCATTTATCTCCAGTACTTTATGAAACCTACACCCCTTATAAACATATACTAAACCCTGGAGTCTGATAGACCCATTCCAGATAAAATTTGAGTTTCTGCAAGTACACAATTTATCAATAACCTGAACTAGGGATCCTTTACATTCAGTGAGGAACAAGATGTAAAAGTGAGATTTCTTTTTTTTTAATCAAGGATTTAAATTCACCAGTTAAGCAACAAAACTTTTTTTCTGCAATATCAAACTTGTGAATCTATTTTTAAATTGCAATTGTAAACAGGTTTTCTAATCTCAAGGGATTTTTATTAGTAAGTGCTCAAGATTCACTTTTACATCATGGTATGTACAGTCTTCATGTTGTAGTTAATACTTTAAAAAAAATAAAATCTAACTTCCCAACACTGCCCAGAAAAAGTACCCACCTATGTCAGACATGCATGTCATCCACTTGGTGAAAGACACAAAAGAATAGATAAAGCAGCTTGAAAATCTACAGGTTCAAAAGTCTGAAAGATTTGCTTTAAGAACTCACTAAGCACCATATGAATGACTGGTTTACTTTTAAAGGAAAATCTCAAGTGCTTAAATTCTCTTAATTTACTCCAAATGAAGTTACTTTGAGAGCCTGCTTAGCTACAAGGCAAAGAGACCCATTTTTTTGCCACACAAGCATCCAGCACTGCAACACTTGATTTACAGTACATGCCAGCCATTAAACCATATTTTAAGGCAAAAATAGCAAAAACGTGGCTTTCACTAAGAAGGGATGAAAACATTTAACTGATGGTTGTAAGTTAAATGAAGCTAATGACTTGGTCTGACATGATAGCTAGAAAACAGATTTGTGAAAAAGTACTTCATTTTAATTGTAGTTTATACAAACACTAGGAAAAAACACATAGCTGTCCGGAAACAGAAATGAATAGGACAGTGAGAGAAGATTAATACAACTCATTTTGAGAAATGAGACATCCTGATCCACTTGGAACAAATGAAGGATGAGTATCACTCAAAATTTCGGTAGTCCAGAAGAAGTTTTGTTACAAGTCACAGACCTTTGATGTGAAGGAAAGTAAAATTTTAAAGGTCAAAAACAGTTCCTGAAAAAAACAGGAACATACAGTCTTGACAAGAGATGGGTACTGCAAGGGAGACTGAAAATGTGCTATTACACTGAAAAATGTGACTTTTGGATATAGTGAACCGAGGGATGTTAAGGCACTTACCACAAGTACATTCTCTGATACAACATACATGCCAGCTAATTGTTGAAAACTGATTTCCAATGTCACAACAAGCAGTTAAAATCCTGTTTTCAGATCTAACAACCTAAAGACATGATATCATACAAACATGCTGCAGCAGGAGGTATACTTCATCTTTACGAGTTCTGAACCCAGAGTCCAAAACACTTTCCCAATTCACAGAAAACAGGATATTTCTAAGGGGGAGGGGCAGTGTATGTGCTGTAAAAGATGATTAAACTCTCCATCCTGAATACACCACATAGAAATCTGTACACAGCAATTTTAGCACACAATAGTGGTTTTAACATCCAGTTAAAAAGTGTATCTTTATGAAGGACTTTCACTCATTTTACTTCAGAAGATAACTCCTCAGGATGCAATCAAATTATGCTGTTATAGTGAGGGGGGACCAGTTGGCTAACACAAACTTCAAGCCTAAGAAGTCTTATTACAGTAGGCACAACATATCAAAACCATGTTGCTACCTTTAAGGAAAGGCAAACAAAATGAGCTACACTGGCAAAGTACTCTTGTCAATGTAACCATTCTAGTACAGAAGAGCTGTGCTAGCATCCAGTGTCAGAGTCACACCCCAAACCAGGATATTGTTGCCACCAAAACAACTGTACAGTTGCAATGGCCCTCAGAAAACCTAACGACTGGACATACGGAAAATATATATGGAAAATTATCATTCTTCTTTGCAAAAAATTTAACATTTAAATAGAAAAAAACATTGTAGAAAAACCTGTGGCAGTTTTAAAGGAATCCTACAGTCCTGCCTCTGAAATTACTCTAGAGCTACACAACGTTAAAGAAAAAAATGAGACCACTCAAAAATTCTAATATACTACAGGGCACTGACCATACCAAGATTTCCTAATTTAGTTCAAAGTCTTTATTACAAGATGTGCTACAAACATTTTAGTTTCCCTGTAAGTCTATGTTACTCTTACCTCCAAAAGAAGGGATTGGCAAAAACAAAGCAACTCAAAACTACACTAAAACAGTATGTTCTACAGCAAATTCTGAACATGAACTATTTAAGGTTTCCAAGACAGAAGAAGATGCAGCATTGCAACAACAGTGGGAAATACTGCAATATTCGGCTGCTGCCAATAAATCAAGCATTTTTAGAAAAACGCCACCAACACTAAAGTTTAGTACATTCCAGGCGCAGAATATGAGTATCATCAAGGTTTTCAGTGAAAGCATGAGTGAATCAGAAAGTCCTCTTAGTCGTCAACAGAAATACACATAACATCTGCAAGTGTCGTAATAAGTTAATAGAAGTCAGTCATTCTTTTCATGTATCTAACAAGCTAAAATAGCATTTCAAAGTAAGAGAGTAGTCAAAAACCTAACAGCAGAAACATACTCAAAGGTCCATCATGCACATGTGCTGGAAAAAGTTCCATCAACAGTGCAAGTTTCTTGCCTTTCTCCTTCCCTTTAATGATGCTGAGAACCTAACAGTTTTAAAAACAGTGCTTGAGTAAGTACATAAGCACCATGTTATTTATTTTCTATAATTAACTGAGGAGTAGGGACAATACAACAGATTCTATAAGTGGAATTTACTTAATGACAGCTGCTTGCACTATTTCAAAGCAAATTTAACCTACAGATAGGTTAAAAAAAGTATCTTCAAAGCAGTTTCCCACAACAGAAGTGTGACAAAACAAACTGCAATCTCTCAAGCAGCAAATGAAAAAAATATAATCCTCAAAACACATTCATTAGTTCATATGTTAGATTTTATTGAGAAAAATAGGTAAGTTAAAAAAAAACCAGAAAGTGGAACTCTTCCATATTCAGCTAATTAGTTGGCAACAACAAAAAGAGCCAGAAGAGCCAGAATACTTCATTAGTTTTTACATAGCACACATGAAGCGTTTGCACCACTATAAACCTCTGCACAGCTATCAGGTAATAACAGTCCTAATCACTTCGGGGAAAAAAATACCACCTTTGTGCACCATTGAAATTGTCCAATTCCTAGTGTTTCACCAAAACTCTAAGAAGTTCATTTATTAAGCTGCCCAATAAGTTAACAATTAAAAGACTAAGTATTCTGTGAAAGTCCACACCTGTTAAACCAAAATACATACACAAATTATCCAGCTCTTATTTGATCACAAACACCATAACTTAGATATGTACATTCATCCAGATCAAAATATGCCTTTAACTTCCATATTGTTCAAGTATCGGAACTTCTCTCACAAACCATTTTTATCTCACCTCTCCTAAAAGAGCAAAATAACCACTGCCAACACAAATTAAAAATGGTTACTACTGAATTAAGTACTGGTTTTCAAGTCTAGCACAAAAAACTCCAACAAGTAACTCTAGCTAAAGAGGAGCTTCTCCAACGACCTTCTACTCTCTTACTAAAGACCTGTTGATATTAGGAATAGCCATGTCCTCCAATTACAACATAATATTGCCTGTATCTAATATGCTCTACAAGTTACACACAAACTTTTCAAAACTAGTATATCATTCACCAGAAACAGAAAAGGCGAAAATCAAAGTTTTGGAGACTATTCCAGGTAGAATCAAATCTACTCCTCAGCCAAAAACTGGCTACTAAAACCTGCTGTTTACTGTGAAAAAAGGAGCTTTTTAGGGAAAACAAACAAACCAACCAAGCAATAAACCCCAACTCTTCCTTTTTTCTTGCCAGCTGTTAACTGCATAGAACAAGAGCACTGGTGGCTTCAGAAATGCCACCACTCACCAGATTCTGGCAGGAGGAAGCCTCCTCCATATCCCATAGGCTAAGAAGATCTAATATGATTAAAGAAACTCCTGTGGGACAGGTAACAGAGTATTCGCATCGCAAAATGTTATCAAATACTCACTTGCTTCACAACAAGCATTAAAAGGCTGAACAGCCCTTTGTTACTCCTCCCTCTCCCAGTACAACCAGTTCATATTTGCAAGGGAACGGGACACCTAAAATTTCCAGTGTCTAGCTTGTCTTTGCAACATCACCGAAGACCTTTGCAGGACTGCAGAGATGTCCCTTTATCTTCACAGCTCTTAGGTCTACATGGGAATTTCAGACATTTTGGTCTTGAGCAAAGAAATGGAGATGCAAGATGAACTACACTCCATATTGATTCTTAACGCAAATAAGGTGAAATAACATTTCATCTCTAAGACAATAAACTTTATGCCACAAGTATGGCATCTAGACTTTGATTTTAGCTGTTTTTTCCCAATTTGAATCAGAAAAGCAGTATTTAGATACCCTTCTGCAAGGAATAATGAAGGATTTAAAAAAGTAAATCAAATAAGCAGACTGCATGTAGGAAGGAAAAATAAGAAAAATAGCAGAGAAATAAATCTCATTTCTATGATGTTAAACCCTGTATAAGTAAAATAAGCAAGACACATTTGTGTGTACACGTAGTCCAACAATAAAGTGCACAAAAGCATCGCCTTTAGCACCATTTCATATTTCTGCAAGTAGCATTAAATAAACTGGTATTATGCTTAGCGAGGAGCTCGGTAATAACTACTATTGTGAAAGACACGAAAATGACGAACTGGTTATCTGCAGCTGATCAAAAGCACAATAAACTGAACAGCTTTGCTTTCAATCACTTCCAAAAAACCAGAAGGGCAGAAACAACCCAACACCCTCCCTATGCCATTAACGCCAATAGGTTCAAACGGAGCGAAAACAGGAGAGACAGACGGGAAAGAGGAAGGCAGGCTCGAGTTAACAGCAGCAAAAGGGAGGAGGAGATTTCAGCAGAAGAGGGGAGAAAAAGGTAGTAATTGCGGCACGGAGAGCCGGGGAAGGCCCGGGCCCCCGAGACTGACCTGTGCCGTCGCTGGCGGACACGGAGAGAGCCGGTGAGGAGAGTTTAGGGCGCTTGGCTGAAGGCGGGCCCGGCTCCACCACATTCTCGGCCATTTTTAATTTTTTAGACAATCACTCAGAGCAGAGAGACGGTGGGGGGTGAACCCCGAAACCTTCGCGTTCTTCTGGGGCCCCGAGTGAGCTGAAGAAAAATAATGACGCCGAGAGCGAGCAAGAAGGATCTGGCGGAGGAGAGGGGGGGTAAGTTCCCCTTTTTTCCTGCTCTTCGGGCTCCGGGAGGGCGGCAGCGGAGAGACAGGGAGAGGTGGGAGCTGGAGGGGGGGATGAGGCCTCTTCCCCCCAGGCGAAAGGGCTGAGCGAAGATGGGAAGCGCAGGTAAAGCCCCCGCCAAAAAAAAAAAAAATTAAAAAAAAAA
>VXAU01004747.1:1112047-1152624 GCA_013399695.1 Formicarius rufipectus | reverse complement strand
GTCCGGTCGTGTCCGGTGTGCCGCAGCGCTGGGCGGGCGGAGCAGCGCTGTGCTCTCCCTCCTTCCGTCCTTCCATCCCTCCATCCACCCTCCCGACTGTCGGCGCCCGGCCGGTTCCCCGGGGCGCCGGAGGGCGGGGCGCTCCTTCCGCCGGTCCCGGGCCGTGCTGCGCCACAGACATGGCAGCCCGGCCTGGCAGCGCCGGGGCTGCGGAGCGCGGCTCGAGGGACCCCCGGGCGGGTGGGGGAGTGTGCGAGGCCACGGAGGCACAGAATCGATTAGGCTGGAAAAGATCTCTGAGGTCACCGGGTCAGACCCGTGACCGAGCACCGCCATGTCCACTACACACCGAAAGCCGCGTCCAGCTTCTCCCCGAACACCTCCAGGGACAGGCACTCCGCCACCTCCCTGGGCAGCCCATCCCAAAGTCCCCCTTGTGTGACAGAATTGCTCCTCATCAGGGGGCGCTCTGTCCTGTCCTGCCCAGCCCGGCCGCGTCGCAGGCTCCCTTCGGCCTGACAAGAAACAAGCCACCACGGGAGGCACAAACACCCGCAAAGCCCTCGCTCTGTGCCGGAGGGCCCACAGCACCGGCAGCTCCGCGGGGCCGTGGGCAGGGGTCACGGCCGGCCCCCTCTGCCCTGCAGGCCCTCCACAGCCCTCCTCCGAGCTCAGGGGGCCGCTCCACAGCCCTCCTCCAAGCTCAGAGGGCTCCTCCGTGAGCAAATGCCCGGCATCGCCCCCCGTGAGGCCGCACACCGAGACAGGGTGGGAGTGGGAGGGAAGCGCCGGCAACGGGCATGTTTCTGGTGGGAAAAGCAAGGGAGGGTTTTGTTCCAAACGGGTCGTCAGCACTCCCCTCAGGGCTGAGGGAATCCACGTAAGAAGCGAGGCAGGTGTTTGGGAAGAGCCTGGACTACACACGGAGCTGCAGGAGCGCCTGGACACGAGTGGAGATGTGCAGCCCCGCACCAGCTACCCCCAGCCCCTCGCACTCCCGCTCCTCTGCATCCCTCCTCTGAGCTTCGGTTCAAGCAAGGTTGTCCTTGCCGTCTCCCCCGACACAAAAAGGGAGACACGAAGCGCTCCAGAAGCGCTTCAAGTCTGCACTGCCCTTCCAGGGAATTCTTGGAGCTACAGGCGGTGAATTCGTGCCTATTAAAAGTGAGGTGGAGGGAGCCTGGCAAGGACAGGCAACCACAGGAAAACGATCTGTGGGGCAGAAAGTCACCCAACCAAAGGTGTCAGGGCTAACAGTGTTAAACTCAACAGTGACACCTTAGAAGCGAAGTTAGGGTTCTCACAGGTATTTTGCCTCTTATTGCTACTAAATTTCCCAAAATATTCCAGTTACAGAAGTCTTATCTTACCTCAATTTTTTTCTTATTTGATTGACTGTTTCCCTTGTTTGTGAAGCACTTTTTTAACACATCTGAGACTAAACTTTTTTCTTTTTTTCTTTTTTCTTTTTTTTATAATTAAAAGTCGACTGTAATAAGTCTATATAAGGATCTCAGACTCTCTGGAGGCTGTAAGTCCACAGTTCAATAAGGAATTAGTTCTGTCTTTATAAAGACACCAAGGTGCACATAAACACCTAAATGCTCTTAGAAGCCAGGCCTTTACTAAACAACAAGTTTGGAGCAAAGCAGATGTTTCAAATAAGAGTTTCATGACACTTGCTCCTTTTCTAGAGATCCTACCCTACCAGTAGCCACAAATGTGCTTAGTTTTATATATCACATAGCACCACCGAAATCAGTGAAGTCCTTTTATATTTTTTTTGGTGCAGCAGACCCCTCTGATGTGATTGCCTCTTTGTTTACCCTTCAAAGGAGTTCAGGAAAGCATACATGAACTGTGGGATACTTAAACTCTTTGGTATATGCTACCAAACCAACATATATCTTCTGAATATTCCTTAAACATGTAAGTGATTACCTACACATTAGTAAAGCCATAGTTCTGCCTTGCAAGCTTCATAACCAGCAGAATATCTTCATTTTTTTAGACATTAAAAAGTCATATTTAGTTGACTTTCCATGTTAGAGATTTAAATGCAAGCTGAAGTAAATAGAAAATAAATATAAAAGAATGCTACTTCTGGTTTGTTTTTTTTTCTGAAAAAGAAGGCATCGAAAACAAGAAGGGGGAAAAAAAGGAGAAGCCAGGAGAACAGGGTTATGATAAATAAATAAATAAAAATATATAAAAATGAATAAAACTCCTTCAGTATCTGTTAAGTGTCCTGAAATCACTGCACTTTCCCTAAAAGAACCTGAGTACGTGCACACAGCCAACTGTTGCTAAGTGTGATCTGCCAATACAATGACAGATAACATTACTGGAAAGCAATAAGAGAACACAAAGCATACTAAGAAGCAAATACATAAACCTATACAAATAAAACCAGAACACTGTTATACTATTAAAAGTAAACCAAAACTATTTACCCAACAACTGGTCCTCTTGGCCTCAGATTTCCCATTCTTACAGCAAGGATAGTAATATATATTCCTTGAAAATAATACCTGGAAGAATTGATTGGCTCATTATTGCCAGGAATTGAAGTAGACATTATGTACTTAGAGATAACTGGGTGAAAGTACCATAAGTCCAATTAAAAGGAGAATCTGCTCAGGAAAGCAATAAGAAGAGGAATGCAGAGCCTTGAACTTTTATTGTGGGATCTTGTTTGGCCTTAGCTGGTAGTTACTGAAATTTGTAAGCATGCCCAGCTGCTTTGAGGGCTATAAAGAACAAGATAAGATCCCTTTGTACTGCAAAGGTCAACATGATGCCCAGAGCTCAGCAGCCCAGCTTCAGCAAGATGAGCAGGCACAGGAATAATCCTGTCCCTCTGCCCAGAGGGAGCCAGGGCTGTGGCCTTCCCCTTCCAGCTGCTGGACAGACAATCAGTGTGAGGCCTCAAAGTCATCCAGCCAGCCTCCTCCCCTCCCCAGTGCTGCTCAGGAAATCACTTATACTAAATAAAACGTCTCCTCTTCCCATCAGCAGGATTTGCCCTACAGCCCTGCTGCCTTTCAAATGTCTCCAGAAGAGGTGGACTCATGGAACGGGAAGCAGGAGCCAGGAATGGGGCACTCCCATCCTCTCTGTTCTGTTTCTGCCTGCAGTTTCCAGCTGTAGTTTTGTGGGGGTTTTTTTGTTTGTTTGGTTGGTTTTTTTTCCCCCTGAGCTTTCCAGGGCTGCTGCTCGTGTCTGGCAGGTAACATGTCCTGTTCCCCAGCTACCTCCTGCCACCACAGCTCTCTGTTCTCACAGAACCTGGGGAGCAAAGGAGGGATGACCCCCTTCTCCACACTAGCGAGGAGATCTGCGTGTGGAGGGTCCTTTCTGGCACAGGTCAGAGGGATGAAGAAATGATTTAAGGCTGCAATTTTTGCAAGTAATGCCAGGGTGCAGCTATATTTCTGGAAAGCAAGAGCCAGCTGTGCTGGAGCAGAGAGCATTGCTCAGCGCAGCATCAACATTAAAACCCAGCAGCATTTTGATACAAGACAAATTTTATTAAAACCATAAGAAGCAACCATCCAATAACTGGTTCTTTCTTGTATCTAGTGTATACATAAAAGAAAGGGCTGGCATTCTGACAGCAAGCAAAATGCTTTCAGTCCTCAGCCCCAGAAACACAGGCTTCCCCAGTCACACAGTTTTCAATAGCTACAAACACAGAGTTATGTTGCTAAATGTTAAGGGCTCAGCTGTTTACCAGAAAAATGTTTCCTCCCTGGAACACATGGTTTTGCTTAAAAGAGTTTTCCCAAAAAACCCACTTTATTTCATTAGCAAATGCAACATTATAGTCCTAAGAAACATGCCATGCAGTCCCTCCTCACAAGAACAAAACAGAAAAAGAACAGAAAGTGACCTCTTCATTTAAGAGGTGCAGAAGTACACTCTGCCTGGGAAATCTCACAGCTTTGAGGTCTGGTGATCTAGAGTCGAATCTCATGCTCTGAAGTGTTTATATTTTCATACATCGTTGCCATATTCTGGTTCCTGTTGAAAGCACACATGTGGAATAGGAGCAAGAGGCTCGCGTGCTCTCCCAGCTTTACCAAGGGCTGGCCAAATCGCCGCCTCTCACTTCCCAGGCTCAGCTCTCCCCTCTGGAACAGGGAAGTGATGCTACTCCCCACTTACACAAAGCATATCCGACTCATTAAATGAAAATGTAGGACTCTTGTAGCTTCTAAATGAAATTACGCTGAAATTAATGCATTTACATCAGCAGTTGATTTATCCCAGAGTATTACTAGGATGCAAGAAAGAGCTTCTAGAGTGAAAGCATAATATTTTTAATTAAGGGCCCTTGAACTTGCCACATGCTTTGAGCTTGTGGAGAGTGAAATGATGATAAATTTCTGAACAACTTAGTCAGCAAAATATTTATAATTATCTGCTAAAAATGATAGTTGTGAGATGGAGTTTAAGCTAACATGGGAAATCTGTGCTGAAAGAATTACAGATACTGTAACAACCTGGAGAAAGCATGCTGTTCACATTCCTCTTCTTTCTTTTGACTCTTGTATCCAAGTGGAAAAGTTCTTGATAAGCTTTATTGCACTGCAGAAGGTATAAACAATGAGCTTTGAAATCCACTGAGCTTAAACCCAAAACTTATCTTTTCATTTGTTTCCTGAATTGTCCCGTAGATACAAACCCACTGTCCACACGTGCTTATAAAGAAAAGAATGCACTTATTACTGTCATACAATCTCTTCCTTTGCTGTTTTCTTTTTTACTCAGTATTCATTGTTTTTTATTTATTTTTTTTTAATTTGCTATAACATTCTTCTATATTCTGAACTGAAATGTGTTTTTTGATTTGTGCAATCCAAATGCAAAGAGGGGAAAGGTATTATTTTTTCCACTTTAATAGTTTTCATGCTTCAACATATAAAGTGATTCCCTCAGTGGGGTCAAGCAGGAATTTACTCTGTGGTAGAGAAATGTCCTGAATCAAGACGTTCTCAGTACAGAGGGTATTGGTGCTCTGATGGAGCTAATGGGACCCTGTTGTTCATGGGATAATACACTTAGTTATTCAACACAGTCTGAACTGTTTTTACAGTTGCCATGGAAGAAAAAATTTCCACAGGAATTATAGACCTGGTTGGTGTTTTTCTTTTTTCTTTTTTTGCTTTTCTCTGAAAAGGTCTTGCAGTTTCTTGCCTTTTTGGCCCAAATGCTTTAATTCTGTGCAGGTAGTAGCCAATAATTAACCACAAACACCAAAAGACAATTGATTCTAATGTGACCACTTTGTGTAAAACAATTGGGTTAATCCTCAGTTCCCTACCTTCCTAGTTTACATGGGCTTATCACTTCTCTTCCCAGAAGTTCCCTTGCAGACCCTCATGTTTCAATACCTGGGAGGATTTTTCCTTTCAGTCTCCTCTAGCAAGGGATGCTGACACCAGGCAACCCTAGACATTCTGTTCTCATCCTCTGTCCACCCTGCACATGAGAGGTGGGAGCTTTGGAGAACGGAGCATCAATTCCTGATGGTCCCATGCCTTTAAAGGCACAGAGACAGCGACAAGAAGGCAGAAGCTGTGGCTGCCTTGGGCAGCACCCTTTCCCTTCTCTTACTCCTGCACTGCCTGAAGCCCCAGAAAGATCATTTCTGCAGAGTTGGGCTGGTTTATGACCTGATTTGTGATACTTACTCCAACTTGCCATCTCAGATACCTTCCCTTTGATCTCAGGATGGACATGGGAAAGGGATGCCACAATGCACTCCAGATTACATGTGTGAAGGTGGTCATAGATGCCAGGGAAAGGCCCCTCGCCTGGTCCAGCACAGCGCCCCAGTGAAGGTGCAGCGACCTGGGAGTAAAACTGAAACCCTTTGAGACAGCAGGACAGGTCATTTCATACACCAGTGGGCCCCAATGAGAAGTGAAAGTCAGGGCTGGCATGATATTTTGTGAGCAAGGACTTGTTTATTCCTCCTTAGAGCTGAAGAAACATTTTGGTAACTTTTACGGGAAGGTACAGACCAGCTCAGAAGAGTAGCAATTTCAAGGATCACATTACTTATCTTTCCTCAGTGTTTGTGTGACTGCAACTTTGTTGCTAATAAAGAACCAGCTTCAAGAAAGCAAAACCCGAAGAGTGAGATGCACGATCAGCATCACAAAATGACAGAAACTTTGGTTCTTTCACTGTCGTATATGTGATGAATAAATATTTTGTGCAGGTGTTTGGGCCCTGTGTGAAGGGGCTTGGCAGTGAGTGTTCTGTGTGGTGCTGCAAGGCCAAGCACCAAGCCCAGGATGAGCTTCTCTGGGTGAGGAGAGCACTGAGCTCCTCGGGACAGAAAAAAATCATTTGCCTCAGCAGGAAAAGAAAGGATTGTAACATCAACCCCACAACAAATCCTGGCTTCTGCTGCTGCCCTGCACGGTGAGTGTTGGGAATGGACAGAGGGGAGTCTGCCTGGCGACTCTGGATGTGCTCCTAGCGTGCCTGCCACCTGCCTGCGCTGACACGCTCATGGTGATGTACCAAACAGCTGCTCTAGCAAAAAGGACAGGGCTGCTGGACAAGGGAAGATGCAAAACTTAGAACATCAGAGCAAGAAGCGTAGTGAAAAGTTTGGCAGCTGGATGTGCTGGTTATTTTCGCAGCTATGCAGAGTTTTTTCTTGTTTGCTCTGCTAGATGTAGGCATCTGAGTTCCTGCTGAAAAGAAACAGGGGTGTCTGAGGCCTCTTGTGATTCTGCAGTTTGCTGGTTCATGTGTCTTCCTAGCTGCAGCACTCATAGATATGTATGTACAAATACATATGTACATTTATATACCGCATGGTTATAGAAATTAAATGTGCTATGTTTTGACTGTTTGAGCCATCCCAGCATATTTAGTCCCTGCAAGAAAAATATGTACAAATTATTTTCACCACGGTGAGCATCTTTCACAAAGGAGCGTCTCAGCTTACAGAAGGTGAGACGTATGGAAGATTCCCTTTTCCCATGCAAAGGAACTGAGCCAAGGACTAACAACAGTGGTCTGACACTGCGATATAAAGGGCGGGCATGTCTGTGCTTGCACAGAAGTATCCCACATCAGTGCAAAATGGGCCTGTGGATTCCTCCATCCCTCCTGGGTATTTCAATTAAAAACTGAGAAGGAAGTCCAAGAAAATGCCTAAAATGGCTTGAGTCCTTCCTCACAATCTGGAAATGGAAGTCTGCGGTGACTAACTCCAGCCCAGCCACCAAACCCCTCCCTCCCCGACTCTGCATTGCTCTGTTCATTCCCAGCTCCTCTCCTGCGTTTGCAAACAGTCGGCAGTGGAAACAGTGAAGCAGCCTGACTTCCAACGCCAGGAACACACGAGTGGTATGCGGCTGCAGCAGGGACCATCTTCCACCCATCCCACTCTCTAACCTAGGAAGAACTGATTAAAATCCGATGGGGACACATCTTGTTATAAACAGAGGAATGACTTCAAAAAAAGCTGCCACTGTGCCTGGAAACAAAGCCTGATTAAATCCTTCCATTGACTTAAACTGGCTTCAAACCAGGCCTCTAACAGCTTCTCCAGTTAAAAAAAAAATGTAATAAATGCTTGTTTATAATTTTAAAGCTATTTCAGATGAAGTCTTCTGATCTCCTTGCAAGGCTAATGGATAGCAATATCCATAAAGAACAAGATTAGCTGACTGAGTGGTCAGGAGCATCCCTTACCCACTCACAGTGTGATGGCCTGTGTAGTGTGTGCCTTTTTATTTTTTTAATTTTTTTTAATTATTTCCCTGCTGATTCTGTTATGGTTATGCATTTGATCTGAATTTGAAAGCATCAGTCCTGAAGGAGTAGTCACCTGAGCACTGGGAGCAGTGGGAGTGTGTGCTCTGAGTGGGGGTTACTCCATGGGCACCAGCACAGTTCCTTCTCTTTCTGTACACTAATATACCACAACAAACATGAAGTGTAAGGCCTTCTGCTCAAAATTTCTAATGCTCTAGATGCAAATACCCAATGAAGAGCCTTTCAGTGGGATTTCAGCTGCTCCTTTCCTTCCACCACACATCCATCTCACATAAAAGTCCACTTGCTCTTTGTGTGGTACCTATCCCATGAGGGTATGTCATCTCTGTTGGTCTCTAAGAACCGTGATAATGCAAAGAATAAAAAACAGGATAGGATGTTTATCACCCCAGTAATGTGATATGCAAAATCTTACAGGTCAAAATCTTACCTTCTCTTTCGGTTTACTTCAGTTGCAGCTCTTTACCCATGGATTTTAAAAGAGTCAGAGAGAGTTCCGTGTGCTCAAAAGTGAAGGCTAAGGGAGGATAAAACATCCAGTGTGAGGCAAGGATGCCCTGTTGTCTCCTCTATGTGCACTGTGGAGAAAGGCATCCTTGAAAATCAGACAAATTCCTCCTTAACACTCATTCAGCAACACAGTGGGGTCTTTGGGAGATGGTGAAGGCCAAACATGCTTGGAGATAAGGTTACTTGCAGGGTATGTGAGGTGTTGGCTGGAGAGAATCAGAGCTGAGCTGCTGGCATATGCCCTACCCAAATTTACTGCTGCCCTGAGGTTTGTGACCCCAGTGACTATTTGATAGGGTAAATCTGCCTTGTATATTCTCTGCAGAGAATTAAAAAGGATGAACAGATGAAGGCACACCTAAGCAAGAATATTGCTAGACTAATTAATTATTTTTCTTAGCTAATTAAAGGCAGAATAATTGTGATCACACTGATACCATGATTAAGATCAAATCAATAAATCAGTAGATTGAAATGATTTGTCATCAGATTATATATCTATCATAGTGATTTGTGAAGTCACCACTGAAGGCATTACTAAGATTTAATCTTGTCTAGGGAGATTCCACAGGGGAGGCAGAGTCTTTTCAGGCTGAAACACCAGCAAGCTTTCTAGCAGATGCAGTGACTTCCCAGGTAAAGAACACAGGTCTTTGAAAGGTACAAGGATGTATATCTTCCCTTTGAAGAAAATACCTCTTCCACTTTGAAGAGGGATATCCAGTCTTCTTTTTTTTATTTTTTTTTATTTTTTTTCCCCCAAAATATACAACCTGGGTCATATGGTAATCTTTTCTTAACTCTGTTTAGGAAAATAACGTGACAGACATCTCATTGGTAATTTTCTTTTAACACATCTTCCTTAAACCTTAAGCTTACTTTTAAATGTATTACCATTTATTGTCTGTATATGCCCTGTTTCACAATGGCCTGGTTTTCCTCCACTGCCAAAACAGAAGGATGGTTAGGTAAGCCCATCTACTTCTGCATAATCTTCTTTTCAGTTCCAAAGACTGCCACCCTGATTAATTTACAACTTAATTTTAGAAGTCCTCCAAGGGAATTTTTCCCACCAATGCCCCTATTCCCCCCTTCATATCAACTGAAGAACAAGGAGAGATGGAACTGATTCATTGAAACAAAGGTAAAAATAAACAATGTCATTTCATCTGTGTAATTTCTTGTGGGGGGGAGTTAATTCATGTGTATATTTCTTCGTTATGCCAAGCACTGAAGGCTTCCTCTGGGCACACAGCCTGGAGTTTGACGTGGCCCTGGAGCAGGCTGCAGCCTGCCCAGCCCGGTGAGAGTCTTCGCTGGAGTCCAGTTCATCTTCCCCTGCATGTGTTGTCCAGTGCAAGGCAGAGAAGTAATGTTGGTGGTTTTATTTTGGAGAATGGATTATACAAAAGAGCCACGTTTCCCACATTGTTATTGTTTGTAAGTGTGTAACTTCTGCTTAAATCAGCCTAGAGTTCACACTGCAGGGCTCTCAGGCCAGCTGTGAGCCCTGGTGTTTTGGATGCTATCTGTCATCCTGTTCCCTCACAAGTTGTGGTGAGAAGTCCCACTGGCAAGTGACCTTTAATTTTGCTTGATCAGACCTTCATCTATAATATAAAATACAGACATGCATGAGAGAAAGCCTTGCCAGTCAGGCAGTTGTCAGCTTTGCAGCAGAAGTAAAGGGAGAATAACATGCTGTTGGTGGAAATCTGACAGCTTCCAGAAAAGTACCTGGTATCCTGCTCAGCACACTTTCTCCCTGGTACATTTTCTCTGTGCTAGTTCCTCCCATAGTTAAAATACTGTGAACTTTTTAATGGAAAATTTGGCTGCTAACTTGGGATCAATTTTTTTCTTGCTCTCATGGCTTCTGACTTGAACCTACAAAACACTGTTACGTTATTCAGTATTTGACAGGTTTTCTCAGTATTGACTCTGCTTTGGGTCTATTCTCACCCCACAATGTCCAGTCCAATCAAGGGGCAAACCATATTTGAGTTCCCAGTCCATGGAGGCTGTAGGCTTACCAGTAATGCAGTGAAGGCTTTTCACATTTCTTTGTCACCAATGTGAATTATAATGAACCAGAAGCAATATGGGAGCCTTAAAAATAAAAAATGAAAATGTAAAATAAAAGATGCTCTGGTTCCCCTTCTGCAGAGACAGCACAAATCAGGAGGCGAGTTCTGCACAGTGCTCTGATAGAAAGCAATTT
This sequence comes from Formicarius rufipectus, assembly GCA_013399695.1. NCBI lineage: Eukaryota > Metazoa > Chordata > Aves > Passeriformes > Formicariidae > Formicarius > Formicarius rufipectus. The sequence goes on along the minus strand of VXAU01004747.1, from coordinate 1,142,087 downwards.
CCTGATTTAGGGTGACATGTAGGTAAGGATTTTGACTGATCTCATCCATATGTATATTCAGCCTTTCTGAGATGCTATTAGTAAGCATACCTGAAATCTGAATGTCTTATTTTATAAAGCCTCTTTAGTAATATTTTTAGGGAGAGTTATCTGTGTTACTTGCAGCCTGACACAGCTTTGGGTCATCTGCAGGTTTAACCAACCTAATCTTTCTTCTTTCAAGCAAATAATTTATATGAAAGCCATATATGGCCCAGTGCCCGAACCAGATCCTGGCTCACCCTCTCCCAGTACAACCTTACATTTGGAAAATAAATCATTGCTAAGGACCAGAATAGCACAGGGCTTTGCCACTAGCCCTCTGCTGATTTCATCCATTGTGTTTCTCTGCCTGGTTTAGGAGAACATTTCATGAGTCCATGCCAAAGCCTGGCTGGAGCTGAGCTGCAGCACATCCTGAGCTTCTGCTGATAGTCTGCTTTGGGAGGAAAGGGGGTTGGTTTGGTATGGTTTGCTCTTGACTAATCCAAGTTGGCTGCTTCTCATCTTGTTGCCATCTCCTGGATGTTTACAAATAATTTGTTCCAGATAGTTAAGCTGTCTGGTTTCTGATTCTCTTGGCTCTTATTGTCTTCCATTTTCTTTTGATAGGAACTCTTTTTCCCTCTTTTAAACTTGGCGGGCCCTGGCATATCCATCCGAAATTAACTGCCACAGTTAGTTAGTGCTGCATGATATTCCTCCCCTACAGTGAGATTGAAAACATTTTCCTCACGCAGGTGCTCTCTAAGCATTTCTTTCTTCCAGGTTTGCATCTCATTTCCTTTCTTGGCTACCTGTTTGGCAGCAATATATTCACTGATGACCAATTTTAAAAGAAATATTAAGGACTTTGACTTTATTTATTTATTTATAAATAATGTTATTTATCAATAACATTGGTTATTTATTGGGTAGCAAAACAACCCTTTTCTTTATTGATCTTCTTAATACATGATGAGATGAAGTCCTCTGTGAACTGTGACCCATGCTGGAGTCAGGAGCATCCAATGCTCCTTTTTTAAGCAGTGCATGACAAGGAAGATTGTGTGGAGACAAGCTGGTTCATTTCTGGCTTCCGTTGGTTTTAAATTTATTTATTTTTAAAAAGTTCTTCAGGACTCAGTCTTAAATAGAGATCAGAACTGGCAAAGACTGAAGTCATCTTCCATCCTCATGGCCCGTGGTAAGCCCAAGCAACTCAATGGCTGTCCTAAGGCCGTGTTTTTGAAGGTCTCTTCCTGAGATCCCAAAATCCCCACATCTGTTCAGGGATTCTTTTGGCAAGAGGGCTGGCAGGGAAGACCCTGTCTGTGCAGCTTCCCACCTGTCCCCCTGAATGTCTCCATGTGAAGGACAACATCCAGTCCCTCTTTTGCGATGCTCCTGCTTCTCCTGGTGCAGTGGATGTTGGTGATGCTCCTGGAGGCTGAGGCTCCCCTGCATCCTTTTGGAAGCCTTGTTGCTATGGAGACTGCGTGCAGCTTTATGATCTGTTTGTTGTCCACCTCTTTCAATCATAAATGCTTCTGGAGCTTTTATATTTTCAGTGATTTTAATTCAAATCACTAGTGGGTGGCTTTGAACTCAAGAGGGAAACGATGCACTGTGAGGAAAAACTTTCAGAAACCTTTGTGGTCCACTGTTGCTCTCTTTAATTTTTTTATGATTAAAAGAGACTTTCTGTCGATTTTATATCCATTTTTTGTCATTTTGACACTGCTCTAAGAGCATCAAAGAGAAAGAGAAGAACTGTTACTTTCCCCCTGGTTTGGATGCCAAACCCCTCAAATTGCTCCTCATGATCCAGCCAGGGTGATTGTGGCAGTGAGCGAAGCAGCAGGGCTGCCCATGTGCTCCCCTGTCCTGATTCTTGGGGGACCAGAATCTGGAGCAAACCTGTGGCTAGCCTGGAGGAGATCTCCACCTTGGTGTTCCTAACAAAACTAGGGGATGAAGGGAAAGGAGAAGCAATGATGGTGAAGCCTCAGAGTGTGCATGTGGTAACTGCACCCACCTTTGCTCACCTGCTTGTTCATCACCAAAGGACATTTCAAACCTTGGTGGTCACTCCTCCCAGCTTAGAAGCTAAAGCTTTTACCTGCCAAATCACAGCACTTCTGATTTATTGATTATTTTAATGAAGAATCACAACTTGATTCTGCATCACAACTTGATCCTGCATCTTTCCTGGCCCATTCCTCTCCAGGGTTCCTGTCTTTGCTTGTCAGAGAGTTTTTGTTTCCTACCTTCTGCATATTCCTCCAGCTACTCTGACCTCTCTGCCACAGTAGTCATATGAGGTGAAGATCTGCTAAACTTTGAAAAATGGTAGTACTTCTGCATTTGATAGTAATATTTCAGGGAGGCATTTGCTTTCAAGGGCATTGAAGTACCTCTCTCTACCTTTGTTGCATTCCAAACTTTTGCATTTTGTGCTGACATGGGAAGAGTTTCTTGGTTGGAAACTCATGGTTTGCTCTCTAAGTTTGAGCTTGTCATTGAGAAAATCTTATTTCTCAACATGTAATTTTAAAAGAGCTAGTAGGAGACTAGTAATAAAAATGTAGAGACATGAAATCAAGAGATTATTGGAGAGAAAAACTGAGCTCTTCTCAGAATGCTTTCAAATACAGAAAATAAGGGCTATGGTCTTAGCTGTCTTTTCATGTAGTTTGGCTGCCGGTGTTAATTCATTCTGAATAGTCAAAATAAGTTAGTTTCTTTACAGATATCCTAACATTTTTTCTTATAAACCATGGCAGGATGCTCTTGGATTTGGTATTCTAAAACACAGAACATTCTTAAACAAAGCAGTCTTAAATCTGCTTAAATAAACAAGGGTACTTGAACAGCAGGTTTTGATAAACCTTTCAGTTGTCTATCCAGAACCAAAACATTTGGTATCTGCTTGAGTTCCTCTGGCAAATTCCTTTATGTGTTATCTAGCCCTTGGTACGGCAATAGGAAGAGGTCTGGGACAAGGGACGGAGGGCCACCAGCACCCGAGGAGCTGAGGAGCAAACTGGGATGCTCCTGTTCTCCCTGTGTATGGGGAAAAGCCTTGTCAGGAACACAGGATCACAGCAGCTCACACAACCGAGTAGCTTTTTCTGAAGGATCTGCTGGGGACCAAAAACAAGGGGTCTGTGTTGTTTCCCGTTTTTGGTCACAGCTAACCTTTTGCAGAAGCTTTGCTCCATGCTGCTGAGCTCACTGGTGATCACAGCCTGCTCCAAACCCACCTTATCCTCCCAGTGTGAATTGTGATCCCGTAGGGGATGCTCAACATCAGGCTGGTGCCTGCCAAGACTGGCTCCTTGAAGGAAAACTTTTCCCTATTTACACCAGCAAATACCCAGCAGAAGCCATTCTTAGTGTCTGTGCTCCTCTTCAGGTTAACTTCCACCTCCACGGGCATGCAGAAAAGTGTCAGTCTTCTCACATTGTGACACATTTGAGACTGAGGCCAAGCACTGTCCTCACAGAGAAAAGAAGTTAAATATTGAGTTGGCACAGAAATGCTCAAACAGGGAGAAAACATCACCTTAAGTTACTAGACAGCACAAACACAAATGTGGGAAAACTACCTGAATGCTGGGATAAATGGGAATTGTCTGAGGCGCTTTGACTGATCACCTCCTGTACACCAGGGACCTCACTGTGAATCAGCAAGTCAAAGAGTGATGGTGGGTGCTTTGAAAACCTGCAGATGCAGTCCAATGTTTGGCCTGAGGTTTGCAGGGAGCAATATGTGGAATTTGCCCTCTCTGAAGAAGGCAGTGATGACAAGTTGCCTCCCTGTTTCGGTGGCACTCTGTTGACTTTTGGAAGGCAGTTCCTGCCAGCGACCAGCACACTCAGTTTGGCCCAGATCCTATTAAAAAGCTATTCCAAGCACTGTGGCTGGCTGTACACATTAATGACAAGATTATTAGCATCAGAGGAAATCCCAGCTTTTGTTAGGAAGAATGTAAACAACTGCTGTTCACAAAAGAGCTGCTTCATTCAGCATCCAGGAAAGAAAATAAAGAAGAGAGGAAAAAGCTCCTCTCAGGCTGTGACTGCATGGCTGGCCTCCTCTCAGTGTTGTCCTGCTCCTGAGCAATGGGCATGAAGGCTGTTTAGGGACAAACAACAGGGATAAAAATATAAGCTTAAATGCAGCATTTCACATGCAAAATATCTACATAAAGGATTAGATGTCATCTCACCCCAAAGCCAGTCCCTGCTCCCCATCAGTGAGCTCAGGGCATAATTTTCATATATATCTATATATACACTTACAGCAAAAGTTATAAGTGGATGCAACATCTTTTTGAGCTCCCAGAGATCTGGGATATCTGAAGGGCTGTAAATACAACAAATATTGAACTCGTTGCAGTCCAGGGTCCCATACTGGCATTAGCCCCCTACTCAGGATCTCATGGCAGAGCTCAGTACATTGGCTCAGCATTGCTCTCATCTTTTACTATAAAGAAAAAGAGGCTTAAAAATCCCTATTTTACTGTATTTTCCTCTTAGTTGAAAGAACAGAAATTGAATTCAGAACAAGACAATGAATTATCACATCACTAAGGGTTTTGTTTGTTTGTTTATTTGGTTTTTGTTTGTTGTTTGTTTGTTTGTTTTGTTTTTTCTTCATCCACATAGCCTGTCTCCAACTACAAAACAAACCATCTTTAGGTCACCTATCTTTACTGAAGGACCCAGTTGCAAACTGTTTGCTGCTTGATCACAAACCAGCATTTGACTGGGCTGAGGCACAATCAGACCCTGCAGCAGCCCCTCAGATGTCTGTTTTCTGGAGTTACCAGCAGGTCTCAGAGTGGTGTGAGCAGGTTATGCAGGAGCGGATGGTGATGGCTCTGGGTGGGACTGGCTCTGCAGCTGACACAAATCCCAGTTGTCACAATGGTGCATGGAACAGCCCTACGGATTGAGTAGGTGCTGTGCAGAGCAGAGGAGGACACATCTCTCAGCCACACTGCCTGGCAGCACATATGCCAAGCGGGGAAGTCATCTTCAGAATGTTGCTGGTGGGACAGTGAGCATGTTCAGCCCCTTACTGTCCTGAGATTGTGATGTTTTGGAGTGACTTACACAATCAGGACAAAGCAGGGATTAGTTGGAATGCTGTCCATCCCTGAGCAAGTATGTAGGTTCAGCTCCTCCAAAAAACCCCACGGACATTTTAAACCCAAGCACTGGCCAGTAGCCAGTGACATGGACAGCAGAACAAACTACAGAACTCGCTGGGATCTGCAGCCACCTCTCAAGCTCACCCCTACTCTGTGATCCTAGTTTTGATGCTTTTCTGGGTGAGGCTGACCCTACAGCCCTTTTTATTTCAGCTAGGAGTTTATTGCTTTTAGAGTTGTTGAATCCCTCTGTCTCTCTGGAGAATGGCAGTGTCCAACAGCAGCACATGCTGCTGCCAGGAAATTGCATGGGCTCAGGGCAACCTAGAGCTGGTTGAGAGACCTCTCACCCCCTAAAACTTCCCAATTAGAGATTCTCTCTCTTGTTTCACTAGGACCATCTAGTAAGACCATGGTGATGTCCCACCATGCCCAACAGGTTCTGACCATCCCACAGGAGCTGTGGGGAGAGCAGAGTGTTTGTGGCTTTGGACTACCCATGCTGCTGGATAAAGCATTGCCGGGGGATGGAAAGGGCCAAGGGGAAGGTAGTGGGTGGTGGCACCTGCCTGAGGTTGCAGCAGCTCTGGAGTGATTCATCCTGGCCTGGGCTGCTGAGCCCTGAAACTGTTCTGTCATAGCATTTCCCGCTATATGACATGCAACTTTGCAAAGGGCTCTGCTTGGTGTTTGCACTGCAGCAAAGTACTTAGTCACCTCCTGGTCCCAGCAGTGATATGTCAGTGCTGGGGAAGGAGTGAGCAAGACAGATCTTGGAAAAGCAGGCAAATTACTTTCACTTGCTAAAGGGGAAAAAACCAACCTAACAAAATAAAAAGAAGATAGTAAGATGAAGTGAATACTTTAAAACAGCAGGATCCAAAGTGAGTTCCTTTCTTATAGAAAAGCCTGAACAATCTACTGGCATCATATGGGGGTTGCAAATGCCTCACTGATGGCTGAGAAATGTTTCTGTGCAAGAAGATGCAAACACTGATGGCAAAACAAGTGATCAGAATTCTGCTAACTGCTTGCTGGGGTTTTATGTGACAGAGCTGAGGAAACAACTGCCCTGAGGATGGCTCTTCCCAGCAAACCTCCTTGGGATGGAGGACTGACACATCCAGGCTCTAATATGCTCTGAGAAGAAGATAATCCTATAGAGAAGGCCTGTTGAGAACATTCAGCATCATGTGTCTTAAGATGTTTGGTTGAAAAAAATGTTGATACATTAATTTTCCAAGTCAGCCATTTTGCTCACGGGTGCTTGGAGAGCTTTACCAGAACTCTTTGCTCCCTGCACCACTACCTCCATCACTGAACCAGAAAATTTCACCTCCAGAAACGAACAAGTAGAGGTTGTGGTAATCATAGCACTGTGATGGGGGTTCAGGTCTTTCTATACTGTAACCAGCCCTCCAAAAGAGGCTGCAGCATGATGCCCCCTTTGCACTATATGGTCCATTTGCAGGGCTCACTGCTCCGTACCAGCAGCAAGACACACTGGTAGCCTCCAGATCAACTCTAAAGGTGAATCCAAAATACCCCTACTGGCAATTCAGTGGTGGGAGATCCTTGGTACAATGTCGAACTGCACATTGGGCTGTAAGGCTCCCACAGTCCATCAGTAAGAGAGACCTCTGCCAAAACCCCTATCCCATCAGTCAGATTTATCCCAGCCATGAATCAGGGAGGAGTTCTTGTAGAAATAACCCTTGTAATTAACTCCTGGTTCAGATGCACAGCGCAGCATGGCCTTGTTTGAGCTATAGCTCCAACATCTCTACAGACTTCAGCCAACATCTTGTAGGTGATGTTTTAAAATTTCCTCTCAGAATGATGAAAGACCGGAAGCTCAATTTATTAAAAATTTATTAATTTATCAATTTCATCACCTTGCCCGAGAGCTGGGACCTTGGCACAGATGGATAGTGCCTGTCTGTTAAACCAGCACTAGGGAGAAGAAAGGAGGGAGAAGATCATTGGTTCATAGTGGACCAAAGAGGGAAATCATTTTGGGGGACTGCTCATACCTGAGACCCACAAAGCACTGATACATTGAGCCCTAGAAGTGTATTTTTGCAGAGGTCAACTGCGTGACCCCAGCGTGGCATGAGCAGAATAAAAATTGGCCTTACATTCTGTGTGACTAAAACCTTGATTCAGAGTCACTACAAGTGAAAACCCCAGAGAAAATGAATGCTGCTACAGTTGTACTATAAAGCTTTGGATTTTTTTTTTCTCTACCCCTCTGGTGCCTGATGTTCCTGCCATTAATTTGGTCTGTGTTTCTAACAGTGTGAGTGCAGAAGGAGGGGAAGCAAATTGATTTTTGGTGTTTCTTGTATCGAAACAGTATGGCTTGTTAAAGGAAGAGCCTACATTTCAGCCCCAACGTAAATCTCTTAATCCATGAAAGATATCCAGAAGAGTACATTTTGGGGAGGAAAAAAGATGCACACACAGAGGCGTGCAGAGGGACCCATGCACTGTGACTCATAGAAAACAGGTGAGGACCGGGGCCATGCACAGGGATGCAGGATGCTGCCACCAGCAGGGGCAGCTGCCCGGAGGCCACCCAGAGGGATGGGAAATGGCTTGAGCAGCCAAGGACAGGAAGTCACTGACAAATTACTTGTGATCTTGCTGTGACTCACTGCAGAAACTTCCCTACCTTGGCTCATCTTTTCGAGACATCTTTACTAGTGACTGATTTGTGGTGATTTGTTGGTTTTCTTTTTTGTTTGTTTGTTTGTTTTTAAAAACAAACTTAGAAACCCACCCAAACACATGAGCACTGAGTAATTACCATACATGTTTAGCACCTAAATAATAAAAGTGCCTGTGCTGCACCTTTTTTATCCGGAGTGCTGTAGACTCTGAGTAATCACTTCTAACCCCATGCTGCAGATGTTTGTGTTGCTTTCCCAGGCCTGCTGACAAGAAAGTTGAGGTGGAAGGTAAGCCTGACGTCCTGGAAAAGCTGCACAGTCAGACCGAGAGAGCACGGGTGTGGCAGAGCTTTTCATCTCTCCCTGCTGCACACAGCCTTTCCACAAAGGCAGAGCTGGGACTCATCTGTATTTATCTTTCTGCTGTCCCTTTGAACACCACTTTATGCTCAAACATGCCTGTGGACTAAATACCTTGAAGCTCATCCTTTCCAGGATACGTACATTACCCTGCCTTCTTCAAACCTCCGTATGGATCACGCTGCAGCTGAACCCAAAACACCAGTGTGGGAGGAAATGGTGGTGGAAATTCAAGGAAAGAAGGAAGCCAAAGCGGCTCTGACAGCTCTTATATATCGTCCTAAAGATGGCTTGGAGGAAGCACATGTAGCCACATCTCTTGCTCACAGCAGTTTGGATTGGGGGTAGGAGCACCTACCACCCTGGGAACAAGCCATTTTCCCAGGTGCGCTGTCAGTGGCGCAGCCTGACACGCTGCGCTGCCTGTCGGGATGCTCCTCAGGCCAGTCCCTGGAGCTGTTGGAGATCTTCGATGCTCACCTCCCACAGCCACCCTCTGGCTCAGCAGAACGAGCGGCACAGGTTCTCCTCTGGCAGTGCCTGCAGGAAGTGGGCAGAGGCATGGCTGGGGAAATGGGAAGGTGCAGAGCAGGGCAGGTGGACCCATAGTCCAGAACAGATAGGAAACTGAAATCCCACGGAGGGAACCTTCCTTCACTTGGAAGGCTGTTTGAAGGGCTGGTTTAAAAGACTTCTCCAGGACTGAGGAGGAAGAAGACAACATTTTACATGCTCAGGTACAGCACGTTGCTTTCAGGTATGTTCATGGGGTATTTAGGAACAGCTTGATCTGCTTAAGATGCAAAAGATAGTCCAAGACAGACTGAAAATTTGGAGCAAAACTGAAGGACACTATGTTGTTACAACCAGATAAACAGTCTGTTCCTCTTTCAAAGATAAGAACATTTTACTATAGAACTTTCTCTGTTTTATCCTCATGTTTTGTACTTCATATGAAATGTTCTCTCAAGAGAATGCAACCCCTCCATGTCCACATTGCTGGGGCAAGCCGCTCCAGGTCGAGCTGGGGAATGAAACCTCCTTGAAAGAAGTCATCCATAATCAGTGAAAAGACTGTCCAAATTGTATGGAAAGTCTTTTAATTAAAACAAAACAAACCCCAACCTGGTTATGTTAGTCCTGTGATGAGGAGTTCAGCCTACTCTCACTTTATTCTACTTGCAGCTCTCCTTTTTCAATGGTTGGGAATGGAAACATATTAAATGCTTGCCCTGGTTCCAGAACTGTATTCTGTGCAAAATGTAAAATCACTTTGATTAATTGCTTTAACTCTGTCTTTCTTCAGTCTCCAACATTTAAGCATTCACTCATCAGTGAAGTGCCAGCGTTTAGCCCCTGACTTTCCTCTGGAGGCATCTCCTCAGGATGTCAGAGCTTTGCACAGTCAGATGTTGGATAAAACCCCGCTTTTCAAGCAGCCTCTTACAAGCTGTTGGAGCTTTCTGAGCCTATTTTGTCCAAGAAAAAGTATTTTAGATCCATAATAAGGAGTTTATTCCAGGTCTTTTTCTATTTGTATGCAATATTTTAGTTATGGCTGTACCCCTGCCAACACCATGGGTTGCTAATTTGCTGTTGTTCCTGCTAATGAAGTAAATAGCTCTGCGTTCCAGCTCATGATAATAACACAGCTATATTCCTAGTTGGTCTTGGCCAAGACAAGCTATTAAAATGAGTTTTGTTTTGTCATGTTTTGTTTTCTGAATCACCTTCAGGAGGCGTGGACCTGGTGGAAAGGCACTGAACAGGCAGGAAAAACATCTGAGGCAAACCTGTCATGCCAGGCTCTGCTGGGACAAAAGTAATAACGTTCTTTGTCTCCTAATGCTGGGCAAAGGTGTGTGTGAGAAAAGGCTCATGTGTTTGTGTGTTTGAAGTACAGCCCCCTTTTGTTTTGCCACTGGTAACTTACAGTGAAATGCCTGTGCAGACTGTCCTCTGGCTTCTGCTGCAGGGAGGAGGGCAGTGAAAAACACAGCACTGGGCTTTGTCAAGTGCTTCCCTGTTACTGGAGTAATTTTGCTCAGTAGCTGTTCTGACAGGGGGAAAAAAGGTTATTTAATACAACCTGAACTCTGCAGACTGATACAATCATTAGTAATCTTTGACTGCATTATAAATAACTTGTGGTGCTAGCACAGCTCTGTGCAGGCAGCTCTCTGAAGCTCTTACCTTGTCAGCTGCTGTCAGTAGCCTCACCTAACGTGGAGACACCCATGATGGCAGTCAGTGGCAGGGATGGTGGGCTGAAGAGGTCCTTGCATTCACTGTGTGACACTCTTGCCTTCTGCCTTGCTGGGCATATGGAAGGCTTGAGCCCTTTCCTCTCCCCACACCCACCACCCTGTAGGCTCAGTGCTTTAGCTGTGTAGGGTTACATTCATGCCTGGATCCCATAGGACCGTGGTGTGGATCCAGCATCACTCATTGCATGGGAAAACCTGTTTTGAAAGGGACCAGCATGTTTCAGGACAGGCAGGAAAAGAGCCTTCTCCTCAGCAAAATAAGCCTCAGAGTGGCTGCCAATTAGCTGCTGCAACAGCTCATGATGTCAGGTAGTGTTTAAAAGCCAGAGATTTATGATCCAGAGTCACATAAACTCCATGGCAAATCAAATCTGTGATAAAAAAAAAAGCCTGTAATAAAAAAGATTCAACACAGGAAGTCTGATAACCTGTTAATTTTACTTAGGATAATTGCAGTATTTACATCTACGTAGCACTGACAGTTGAAGGCTTTGATATACTCTAATGTGATTTATGGGCAGCAGAAAAGAGCTGGGTTGAGCTCATCAACCTCACTCCAGGAACATCCGCTCTCTATGCAAAGCTCTGACAAGTGTGTGCTACCCCAAGAGATGTGACTGTCCACAGGTGCCTCCTGTCAGAAGTATGACATCTTGGTGGGTTGCTGCTCACAGATGACCAGAGATTATTAGGCACTAACAAAGATATTACATTTATAGACAACTCAAAGAGCTTAACAATGAGCCCAAGGGAAAAAGCCAAAAATATGTGTACTGATCCCAGAAGAGACAACTGGGAAAGAAGAAAGTAAATGAGGCCTCCTCATTTTACAGGAGCTGCTTTTGGCGCTTCAGAAGATGGTTGATCAACAGCGGCTTCCACCCCAGGGCCACTGTCTTCACCTACAGCTCCATTCTGCTCATGCAACCTACAGCACCAAGTGAGAGAACAGCCACAAAGCAAGCAACAGCTGGGGCTGTAACAGTAATTTTTCGCACAAATGCTGCAGCTGCTTGTGATTTTGAGGACTTGATGTGTCTCTTTCCCATGGATGCCACCCTGCTTCTCTGAGGTCTCCAGCCATAAGCAGGATGAGCCATGTCACTGAGGTGGTGGACATGGCCACAACCCAGGACAGAAATGTTGCATGAGCACAGTGGTTGCAGAAAACAGTAGAAACAATTTTTGAGACAGTTGCCATATGTAATAAGGGAACAGAATAAGGATGGACCCTGTTTCTCCATCAGCAGAAGGAGCATCTCTGGGAACCAGTCTCAGGTTTTAAGGGTATGTCACACCTGAACTGAAAAACAGCTGGTGACTGTTTGTAAAGAGGCTGATGTTCATGGGTGACTCCAGGAGGCACAGGAACAAGGATTGGGAAATACATAAAAATCTCCTGAAGCAAATCCAGCATGGGCATTTCTGAATTTTATCTTCCTTAAAGTTGTGTCCAATAGACTTACTGGGATTGACATTTACTTCAACCCTCTCGAGAAGATCCCACATGGATAAAAAGAAGTCTATTCTAAAGTGATTGAAAAAGGCTGGGGTACCTCATTCTGCCTCCTAGCTGGGAGCAACACCTCTTTCCATTTTACCGCTCCACTGGAAAGGTTCACAGTGGCATCAAGAGACCCAAAATATCTGCTGGAGAGGACAAGTTTGTGTTGCTCCTGAGAAAGTCTCTTTTGGGAGCAGTTTACCTTGCTGAAAGGTTTCTGGGGAAACAGAGGCTCAGGGACGATCCTCACAGAGCTGTTGTCTTTCTTTGTAGACTTTCATCTCTGAACATTAAGGAGATCAGTGATTTACGGGTATTTAAATTTTTGGTCTCTGCTTAGCTAAGCAGGGAGATGGATGGCCACTCTGTGGCGCAGTGGTACACAAGAGCCTTGGCACCTGCAGCCATCTCTCACTCCCAAAACTGAACATGAGTGAAAGGGTTTTGTGACAAGCATAATGACTTACACACTGAAACCATGCAAAACCAAACTCATGTTTTACAGAAAAGGCTGCAGCTCTGGGATGAATTTTGGTGAACACATGCCCTTCAAAAAATCCACAATGTTGATATTTGGCAAGAGGTGGGAGGGGGGAGTACACAAAGCATCCAAGCCCATGTTTTTCATTAAAAAATCATGATGTTTCATGACTAAAATATCAAACTGAATCCTTTCAGTGCATCCAATACAACTGTGATGAAGAGACTGATCCAACAGCACACCAATTCTCTCAGTGAACAGAGGGGAGATGAATACCCTTTTTGATCTGCATTGAAAATGATGTCTTTGAGGACATGGCAGAGGAAGGGAAGTGAAAAGGATACTGAGCAGGCTGCATCTTGAGAGAAGAAAACCTCCTTTAAATCCCCATCCCCAGCTCATAAGCATCCACTTGAGATCCAGCACAGGAAGATATAAAGGAGATGAGAAGAACTGCACAACCAGAATAGGACATGTTCTCAAAGGCACCACCAGCGTGCTGACATCCAGGATCATTTGCCTGTGACAGATCAACTCAAAACATCTATCTGATGCCCCAGGGTCATACTGCTTTGCAGTCCCATGTCGTGTTTTGATACCTATCACGCTGGTACCTCTGGTACCTTTCCAGAGGAAACTACTACACCCTCTTCCTGGTTTATGTGTTGGAGCAGAGAGGCCAAGACTCACCTTTCATGCAGCTCAGTGAGGAGCAAGAAATCAGGTGACTGAGCCATATTCACAGTCATATGGAAAGAAAAGGCAGCAAACAGGCAAACTCCAGGCTGCTGCACTGGAGCAGGTAAATTCAGCAAGGCAGCAGGCAGTGGTGTATCCCCACACTCAGATGTGGCCTCTGCATAATCAACTGGTGCTAAGTTCCAACAGATTCTTAAATCGCAACCTCAAATGCTTTTTTTTTTTTCCCCCCTCATTTTGCAGCCAATAGCATTGCTCGGTATGGCAAGATGCAAGACCTGGGGAGCTGCCCCTTCCATGTCTGATGGGGAGATGCTGGAAAGCAGCTGAAAAAAAAGGGAAAAAACAGGCCAATATCCTGTTGTTGTGAAGGAGTCAAGTGGCAGAGAGATAAAACAGACCTGCCAGCAACTTGCAGCTTTACTCCTGGGATTGGATGCAACTGTCAGCGCAGGTGAGCCCAGGTGAATCCAAAATCATCCCACCAAATCCCTCCCTCAGGCAGTGTAGGAACGGCACCACTGGTACCTCAGGATCTCCATGGGAACCATATCAGAGAGAGAGAGAGGGGAAATAAATGAGGAGAGCAGAGAACGGACCAGAGCAAGCAGCAGGGAAAGGGGAGAGGGTGCTGGTGTGGCGAGGGGTGTGTGGAAGCTGTCTGTGCACTGAGGTGCCCCGTGGTGAGCAACAGGCTTACTGCAAAGCCTGCTGCTCTGCAGAACAAAATGGAGCAACGTATGGAGTGTCCAGTGCAGGGAACGGCATGTTGCCTCACAGCAGACTAAAGCTAGCAGTGGTATTAGCAGAGTGAGCTTGTGTCCTGGTTATAGTAGCCAGGATCAGTTTGTCACTGTCTAGGTATGTATTCTAAACACTCTATGTCATTTTTCTCATGAACTGCTCACAATGGACCATTTGCAGCAGCTGCCCAGGGCACACCCGACCCCTCAGGCTAGAAGTTGGGTGTTTAGGAACTTCTGTGGGATAAGGAAGTTTTCCTGTCTTCACACCTATGACTCAGGTGTGAGAACTCCTCTCCAGGGAGCCACTAGCGCCTTCACACCCACCTGAGGGGTCATGTCTGCTAATGGGCCATCAGGGATACCAAAAATATGCCATTATTCACCTCACAGAGCAAATCAGACACTGTGAAACTCTCCACTCTGGGGGAGGGACTGGCCATTCCCATCAGAGCCCAAGCAGATATAAGCTTGGGGTTTTGGGACTGGGATCTCTCTTCCAGAGAGGACCAGAGCCTCGACCAGACTGAGACTGCCACCAGACTGCAACCATCATTTTCACCAGCAGGTTTCTTCCTTTTTTCTTACTTTGAGCTCAGGGAGGGGCTACATGGTGTTCAGCACAGGGGCTGGTGAGCTCCATTCTGCTCGTGCCCTGCTGTGCTGGGCTGTACCTCTGTTTTTGTGGCACAAATTTTTTTCTTTTGTATCAGTGTACTTTGTGATCTTTTATTAAATTGTTATTCTGAATTGCAATCCCATTCTGAGTCAGATTCATTTCTCCTGCTGGTTTAACTCTAAACCAGCACAGCTTGTGAGGAAAAGTAAAAGCACACAAGGAAAGCTTGGTCTTCCCACAGGTTTTGTGGGGACAACACGGTGAGTAAAGCAGGGAGACACAGGATGCTTCTCCACATCCATCCTCATCCAGGGAAACCTGCATTAGGAAAATACTCTCAGGAGCATCACCTCCTCCTTCTCTCCAGCCATGGCCTAGGGGTCTCCAGGCAGTGATGACTTTCACCCAGGCTGGATTGAGCTACCTGGGGTGCCAGTGCCCATTGAGCCCACCCAAAGCCTCCTCATACACTGCCAAGGGGCTCATCCTGGGTGGCAAAGCATGGGTGTTCCTGGTGGACCAGGGAAAGGACTGGCAGCATTCTGGCCGAACAACACCTCACAGGCATCAGCTCTGCACTTTCCAAGTGCCTCTCTGCTGTCCCATGGCAGCACCACATTCCAACGTTCCACTTCCATGCTGACAAGGGGAAGAACTTGTGCTCTTCACAAGGGGCAGTCTCCACACTCCAGAACATCATCTCACTGGCCTGATGATGGGACCAAGAACAATCAGTGACTTAGTCTTGGTCTCTGCCTATCTCTTCTTTGAGTTACCTCCCTACCCATTCTTGGCTGCTCCTTTTCAGCTCAAGGAATGAAGCTCAAGGCAGAGTCAGTCAGGGAAGTGGTGTTGCTGCCATCCTCTGCTCTGATGTCTTTGGAGGAGGTAGTTTTCCAGTAACAGTGCAGATCTTGCCATGTGGGTGCTCCCCTCCTGGAAGCTCAGCTCTGCCTGAGCGAGCTTTTCTGCAGTTCACACACCACCAGTGCTGCTTGGCTCTGCTGAGCATTTTGTGATCCCAGACCAGTTGGGGTGCCATTAGCTTCCTCATTAGCAGATAGAGGGACATGGCTGATGACTGCTGGCTTCTTTTCTTGCCCCTCTAAGGTGTATTTTCTCATAATGGGTGGGGTTACACCAAAGCTCCCAACCACACAACAGTGGGAGCAGCTTCTGGGACTTCCCTGCAAGGGGTATTTGCACAGGGCCACTCAGACCAATGGCAAAGGCTCCTCATTCCAGCCCAAACATCTGCATATTCACTCCCTCTCTGTCTGAGGCGGGAGGACACGATTATGAAGTTCACTCCATGATGTGTCACTGCAAGCCCTGTAAACTGGTAGAGGCTTCACTTATTTCTCTCCAACATCAGACCCTTTTCAACCAGCAGACTCCTGACAGCCTGACAGGGTGCAATTTTGACAGGGAAACTCCTGTCTGTCCCTTCCTACTTCTGTGCAGCCCAACATGCCACGCCATCTTGGTGTCACATCATGCCCATTCTGGCATTTTAAACCAAGACCACTGAGGGAATTGGTGCATGAGGCACAGCCAGTGCCACACTGCACCTGGAGCTCATTGTCCCCTTTGCAAAAGGCAGAGAAGCAAAGCACTGTCTGGTCGTTTTGGCTCCTCTCTCCCAGGGCCTGGTCAGGGATGCAGTTTGCCTCAGCTGACAAACTTGCATAAAGAAGCAGAAATGTCAAAATTGCCTTCTGCTCCACAGCAGGTCTACCAGTGATTTGTTTTCTTTAAGCCAGGCAGCTGCAGGATATGCTTTCTGCAGCTTTAACTGTCATTTTCTCCTGATTTTATTTTTAGGTCCACAGTTTAGATGCATTCTCCATTTATAGGATGGGCAAATGGCACTGACTTGGTGTTTTCCCCCCTGCACACCTTCCTTACCCCCAGGATGTGCCCTCTTCCTCCTTCCCCCCCAAAAAGCTCTCCATACTTTGCAAAAAGGGGAAGCTGTAGTCAGAACTTACTGTTTCAGGAAAAAATGCAGTGAGAATGAATGGGCTTTCTCCTTTCCACCACCACCACATCTAGCAGAGATGGAGGCTGAACAGTGAAAGTCAGGACAGAGCAATGCCAGCCTGAGCGAGCAACCATGCCCCGGAGAAATGGGGCACTTTGTGCCTTTGGATAGAAGATACCCCTCGTACCTTCACATGGCACAGGTTGCTCCCTGGAGCTTTTCCTTCTCCCTCCAAACACAACCCTTAGTGCACTATGGAAGACGGGGTTGCTGGCAGCTCTGCAAGAGAGGCTGTGGGAGGGGAAGTGGCAGTAGGGCCACTGCAATAGGCAGCAGCTGAAAAAGAATTTTCTTCCCTGGGCCTGGATGCAGTCGATACTTCACACTCTGCATTTTTCTATCTGGGAAAACCAGGTTTGTGACAGACATTACAAAAGCAATCTGAAATCAAATTTAACAGTCAGAGCTTTACGTGCCACAGCAGAGCAGAGGTTCAGAGGGTTTGGGAAGGAAGAGTGCCTGTAGCCAGCCATTTAGAGGGATCCATTAAAAGAAAAAAAAAAAAAAAGGAGTAAAAAATACCAAACTCCACTATCTTTTTGCAGGCACAGCCTCAAGCACACAATGCCACAAAGGAGAGGGAAGTGCCTGCACTGATGCATTTGTCCTCAGCCAAAAAAATACGCTCAGGACAATATGCACAGACTAAAGGGGAACGAATCAGAATGATGTAGCTGTACCCAAAACAACGTTCTCAAGGATATAAATTCCCTGACTGGTGAGCATCTGGGTTCCATGTCCTGAAAAAACCAAACACTGCAAACAAAATGGACAATCAAAACCAGAGACATCTGACATTTCACTCATCTGGACAGGACATTAAATGGGAGTTCAACTTTCAGGGAATGGCATGTAACCTAGATACTCTGCTGCCTGGATGAATATTTTGACCACTGTTGAGATCATGTCTTCCCTCCTCTTCTGTTCCATTCCTGCCTCCATCACCAAAACTAACTGGCGGACTTGGGATGAGCTTTCTATCATGAAATCTTGTATATAAACTATAAACTCTCCTGATTCTACTTGCCCCTCTTTTCTTCTTGAGGGTGGGAAACGGTGAACCATATCATTTCAGAGCACTGACACCAGCTGACAAAATAATCCTGACATTTACTTGCGGCAGATTGAAGAAAGCCCCAGCAATTACTGGAAAACCTGCAAGTTTTGGCTCTGTCAGTGACCATCTTTATCCCCTACCATTACACTACACTAATATTTAACATCAGCTATCCAATTTCCCATCCTAAATAACCAGCAAGTGTTGATCCAAAGGTGGAAACATGAACAGCCAGGGGAAAAATCTACCATATCTGCTATTGCTGACACAAAGGGACACAGCCTTTTGTAGCAGGAAGAATTTCTTAGACCTTGTTTGAGTTCCCAGTTCTGCTGAGGCTTTTTACATTAAGATCCAAAATTTGATGCTGTGAGCAAGATACCAGGCCATTTGACAGAGGAGACATCAAACAGAACACTATGCAGTTTTTAGAGGAACAATTTTTGGCCAGTTTGGCTTGAGTTGGGAAAAATAGTAGAACGCCAACCAAGAATTAGTTTGTTCATACACTGCTTACTTTTTGCTTTCTAGCCAATCTAGCACATGAATTTCACTCAACACATGAAAGTGCTTTATGAACACTGACAACAAGTAACAGTCAGTTTGTGTTTCCCAGAGTTAAACATTTGGAAGTGGGAAGGTAGAGAAAATTTCCTATGCAGGGGAGCTGGCTGGGTCAAACTCAAGGGCAGAAGCAAAAGAGTAGTTTCTAATGATGACACAACCCCTAATTGTATAGATCATCATTTCAACTCAGCTGTAAGCCTGTCCACATGAAATGCTATTTGCATAAATTACTCTTAGCCAGGCCCAGTTCTACACCTATCACACTACACAGCAGAGCTTTAAGGCCAACCTTGGTGAGCCAGATGTGGTTCTCAGTTGTGTGGGAGTAGGCTCAAACTCAGTGAAAAGCCTGGCAGAGGAGCAAGAAGTGATGCCCAGCTAAAGAATTAAACCTAGCTTAAGTCTCTGATCTGCACATAGTTCTCCTCTCTCATGCTCCAACTGCCAGTTCCTGAACACAAGACAAAAAACTTTGACAGGAAGCTCCAGCAAGACTTTATTCAATGGTGTACAGTAGGAAGAAATTAGCATGAAAGAAGAATTGTACACATTACTGGTTTTCCAAGTCGCTAAAACAAGCCCATAGTCACAAGAACAACTGAGTTTGATGACATAACAAGAAGCATGGTGACCATCTCTCTAGTGTCCATACCTGCAAACAGATAATATATTAATGACTTTTTTAAAATTACAATTATTGGGCTGATTTGGGTGGATGTATTTTCATTCTACCACAATGTAAGTAACACATAAATGGTACGGAGGTGAAATGTTATGTTAAGGAAATTGAATTTCTCCACATTTCACCTCCCCTAAAAGTCTATCCAGACACCACTTAGAAGAGAGCCTGAGCAATCCACACCATCATGTGCAAGAAATCCTCAGTATCACCGTCTTTTGCCCCGAATCCCAGTTCAAATAAATCCTGCATGAAAACAAGGCCAAAGCTTGTCATAGCCCCAGAAGTATGCATCAGAATGAGCATGCATCAGAAGATATGAATTCGTGTCTCATCGTGCTGCCCAGGCAATATTAAGTCACTAGCCAGTCAACATGGACTTAGCTTTCATTGCATGTTCACTAAAACATCTTAATATCAGAACTAGGGTACTCAAGTTGTTACATCAATGATGATTTGCACAACTGACTGTGAACAAGATTCCAAAGACAATCCTCAGTAGTTATACATGTTTTGCTTTGTTTCAATCTGGGCTCTGACTAGAATGAATTTATTTTTTTAATAAAGGGGGTGCAGAGATGGACAGTCCACACTTAAGAAGAGATTAATGGATAAACTGTGCAGAATGAAGTGAGTGACAGGCAAACTTCCTAATTATTTTCAATATACAATTACCTCTCAAAATACCCCTCAAAAACACATCAATAGATTTCCTATTATTCTAACAACAGACCTTTGAAAAATACAAACCAAAAACATACAGAAATTATGAATAAATGGGCAACAGTTCCATGGACACTTGATTTCCAGATGCTAGGAAATCAGCTGTATCAATCTCTGAGGCTATCAGAGCTACCAAACAAATCACCAAGATAACAGAGGGATCCAGTAAGAGGTCTGGCACCTCAGCAGAAAGACTCTGGAACCTGAGCAGCTTAATTCAGCTCATTCTCTAAACCCAAATTGTTCATGCAGCAGTATAGTATTCACCTGAGGCTCCACTTTTAGTGAATTCCATTTCTCTTCTGCTCTCCATGATTTAGAGGGAATGTCAATAGAAATCACTACTTTTTAACAGCTCCCACTTACTCCACAGCTGTTTGGACTTCCTTCAGAGGTCATTTAGTACCAGGTGGCTAAGGAAAGACTCCCTATACAGCAAGGTAGAGGAAAAAACCTCTCTCAACAGCAACTATGCCCTCAGACCCACAAATCTTAAATTGATCATATATATTAACAGAAGGACAACTGGATTTTTCATTTTGACATCTGTGCAGGATACCTACTTTTGGAACTCCCATTCCCTGTTGTCCAGCGGACATACTTGGCGAGTTTTGAGCCAGCGAGAGATACAATGGAAGTGGAAAGCGTGCTGGAAGACAAAGTTCAGATCACATCATTTCAGAATGTAGGGATGTAGCTCAATGTGAAAATTACCCCTGAAAGCATCCTAGCAAGTAGAGAGTAGCAAGTGTTTTGCAGGCAAAAGTGGGGAGGACTGATCAGCCAATTTGCTGGTAAACACCAAGGAATTCATCCACATTTTCAGAGAGGACAAAAAAAGTGAAATGGCAGCAGGGAGCCTGTTCCACAGTGCATGCAGTAGCAACTGACTGACTTCTGATGAAGGAGAGAGCACAGAGTTTAGCATCTGCTAAAATTGGCAGAGCAGATGCTGGTATGAAGCATAATCAGAAAGAAAAGAAAGAGGATTTCAGAGTGAGTAGCAGGGATGATATGAATGCATACATGCTGAAGGAAGCTTTCTGTTAGTTTTCAGGAGAAACTAGAACCTGAATAAAAATGAATTTGCAAAATTAGAGAGGGAAAAAAAAAAGGCAACTCTGTTATGTTTTAATAAGGACACCCTTTTCCATACCCTATACAGCTACTTAAAACCGAGGTTCCACTTGTGGTAACTTTTGCACACAACAACAAAATTTTGACAATTAGAATATTCTGACATGGTTAAAAATTTTGCTCTTGTCCTCTGCAAACAGAATTGCAACATTCATCATCCTGTTCCAGCATTATCATGCTGTAACTC
This sequence comes from Formicarius rufipectus, assembly GCA_013399695.1. Classification (NCBI taxonomy): domain Eukaryota; kingdom Metazoa; phylum Chordata; class Aves; order Passeriformes; family Formicariidae; genus Formicarius; species Formicarius rufipectus. The sequence continues at coordinate 1,121,168 of VXAU01004747.1, read as the reverse complement.
AATCCCACATCTTAGTGAGGATGGGACTGAGGAACATTAAGTTATTCCATTATGGAAAATTTTACCTTCCAACTCAATCCCAGGCTAGCTAAGAGGTATTCAGGTTTAGAGTTCATGTGCTAGTGGGACTATGTACAAAGGGGCATATGCAGGAATACACTGGAAGAGCTGGAGATGAACCACTAGTACCAATTTGATCTTCCTTCTAAACTGGAAGAAAATCATAGTTACCCCGCATTAACTCCTTGAGTCAGTTTGCACAAAGACACATCAAGTATGCTGTCATCCAAGTAATCCTATTACCAGGGGGAAAAAATGCAGAGCTCCTAGGTAAACCTTGATCAGAAAAATTATGCTCAAGAAAAGGCCAATCTTTCTCCCTTTGCTTCTGTGTCTTCCTTATTACATCTCTCCAACTTTTTTTTAATTAATTCTCTCTCCTTTCTAAATTCTACTAAACGTATGGAGTTTGAAGTTCTTATTTCTGGTGGAATATGTGAAACATAGAACTTATTCTTCAAAAAAGGGGCATAGCATCACCACACACAAGCTCCACAATAAAAGTGTTCCTTACATTGCAGACGCCCCATGCAACTGTGCACTCTTCAGAGGTAGCTGATGCTTGGTTTGCTTGACATTCTATGCCTGTGAAAATAAAGATTAAACACATATACAGAGGAGTAAAAGAGGTACATGCAACACCAAGTGGTAGATTTCTTCATATTAGCAATTGGAAATAGGGGGAGAAGAGCTCTGTTTTGTGGCATTTATTACATCAGAAAGTATCAAGAGCTGCGGCTTAATGGGTACTGTTTTTCCAAAAGTATCAGATCAAAATACACTTAATCCTGATTTCCTCCTTCCTCTCCTTTTTTAGTATTCCAGAGTTCCAGAGGGCAAAAGTACATAGCTCATCTGCTGGCAACATGTGTCTCCTTCCCAAATTTCAAGGATAAATATTCTTAATTTTTGACTCCTGTGTTTTAAGAGATGTCTTTTGATGATCAGTTGAAGGTACAATTACTTAAATTTCTTACCCAGATTTCTCTCAATATAAATTCATTGCCTTGTCAGACATTATGAACTCTCTTTACAAATTGATTTGCTCAAGTAAACCCAGAGTTTGCCTGTCTTTAGTCCTGTGACAGGAAGGTACACCCCAAAAATACACAATAGTTTTAAAACATATGGTTTAGACTTTTTATAACTTGGAGCTGAGTACCCAGGATGATCCAAAAAAACCCACTCAGCTATTTATGGGTTTAGGTTATGTTTTGGGCTTCTATGTCAGGTAGCATGGATGGAGGAGATGAAAGAAGGGAAGGAAAGCAGGAAGAAAAGCACTGAGAAAATAAATTCTACAACCCGGTTCTCCATTTTAGAGCCCAAACAATTCACTTTTCTCCAGTTCAAGAGGAAACTTCAAAAGAAAAAAAGACATTTCCAACTCCTCCACAGGCAGCAGCACAAGCCTACAGGACCATCTTACTTCCTGCTAAAGGATGCTTTCTTTAGGAGTCAAGCCCAAATGATTTAAAAAGATATATTGACAGATGATCAGCTTAGAACTCAACACACAGGTTTGTTGCTTTCTTGTTTTGCAGATCACCTTTTTTTCCTTGGCAAAGAAGATGTCTGAATGAGCTCTAATTCTCTGTTCACTGTTCTTGTGCTTGAATATGCTCAGAATCAAAAACTTTGAAACCCCACAGGCTCTGAAATGCAATCTCTATTTGCTCTGTTCTATTCATCCCTTTATTGGTTTTTCACGCTTTTTCAGGTGTGGAGATGAACAAAATAAAAGAAAGACCCATTTTTTCTGAGATGTGAGAGAGGTCAGTTAACCTCAGTCATGAGGAGCTCAAAACAAGACTGATGTCTAAAGAAACTCAGTAACAGCAGCTGTTCTGCAAGATTTGACCAAAACTGTATTTATCATATGGTTTACATCAAGATATACCACAGCAGGAACTCCAAAGCTCAATCCCCTTCTTGCCTATAGAAGAGAACAAAATCCAGTACACCTGGAATGTCTGATGTCTTAATTCCTGAAGCTCTCAATACAAACAGCAATAAAACTAAACCTGATTAAGAAAATGGAAGTCGCTCAAGACTCTTGAAGAACTTCAATTACTTTGGATATTTGTGTAAAATTCTACAACTGAGATTGTTGCAACAACTGTTACTGCAGTATAGACTCATGCTCATGGGGTGCATTATATTAAGTTTTAAATATTTGGCATGAGTCTGTATAGTAACAGAAAATGGTGAGGAGTAGTAGAAAATTGGTGAAAAGTAGCAGAAAATGGTAAGAACATTCATCTGAAGGAGAAAAGTCAACATGTAAGCAAAGTTTAACTCAGGAAGTCTCTGCTAAAAGTAAGAAAAATATTCCAGCAACAATACATCTTGTTTCTCCTCTTTCTGTGCTGGAAACAAAACAGTGGGCATATTAGATATGAAACCCATCTTGCCCATTTTTATGTAATTTTGACTTTTTTTTTTTTTTTCTCTCCCCCTGTCTAAGTGGCCCTAACCTGGGAGCTGCATCATTTGGAACAAAATTTTATACACTTTTTTTTTCAGGTTTTATTCTGTATTTTGACTGAGAGTAAGAAGGAAGAAAGGTGGTTTAGGAAAGGAAGAAAAGCATCACTGAAATTCATGTTAGTGTTACTCAAACATTCTCTAACAAGCAAATACAGACTAAAGCATTACAGTCCTAAAAGGTGAAGAGGACAGATGAACTTCCGTGAAAATAGCTGAGGAGAAGTCCTCGGGTGTTGATGTGAGGCCCTTTCAACAAGACACCCAGATTTAACTCCCTCATCAAACAGGCTGGAGGCTACTGCTGCCACTGCTACCTTTGGCTGCCAAAAAAGGGCCTCCCAAAAGTTGAAGCAATTTTTGGCCTTCTACTTGCTTCATTGCAGAATAGGACAATATATCAACAAAGAAATAAAACACATGAAGGGTATCTGTCAGAGAATGAAAGATGATGATTCTGAAAGAGAATCTATTTACCATGTGCTGATCCAAAGGAAGTAGTAAGGGTCAGACAGTAACATGTACTGGAGGAATACTAAACAACTCTTCTGTTACCTTGTTTTTGGCAGAGTGTCTGAGGGTGAGGGCAGAAGGATATAGGTAGAACCTGAAATACCTGTAAATAATAGTGAAAGATGCAATGGAAGCATTTCAACTCAGACTTATGGAAAGACATCTTATATAATGGTTGCTTCCGAATCTTGGCAGGACCATCCCACTTCCTATACATTTTTTATTGCAGAAATCTTCTATATCTCAGGATTTAAGTAGTCATAAGAGCAGGTAACAGAAGTAAAGTACATCTTTTTGTTTGCAGCTACAGAAACAGCCCACTGCACTGGTAAATTTGATAAGAGCTCGTCAAATCTGTTTCCATTTGATCAAGAGTAAGCACTCTATGGACTCCCCTTTCTCTTTACATATTGCCTTCTAAAATTGTCTCTAAGGGATGGAGTTATTTGGAAGAAGAGAAATAAAAAATACACACAGCTTGGCTAACAAAACACTTAGGGTACCTACTCAGAAAACAGACAGAAAAAACAAACAACCAGGCTAATAAACTTGACTACCCTTGTTACCTGTCCTATGAGGAGCTGAGCTCTTCTCCCTGGTATCCAGTGACAGCAGGCATGAGAATGGAGCAAAGATGCAGCAGGGGAGGTTTAGTCTGGTCACTACAAAGCATTAGAAGGCAGGCCAACAGGTTTCCTAGAGAGGTGGTCACTGCTCCAAGCCTCTCAGTGTTTAAGAGGTCCTTAATAACATGCTTTAACTTTTGGTCAGTCCTGGAGCAGCCAGGAAGTTCGAATAGATGATCACTGTAGGTCCCAACTGAAGTAGCCTATTCTGGCCTCGTCTACTCCCCTAAAATGCAGAATGAGCACTCCAATCTGCTTTTTCAAAACTTCTGAATTCCCTCCTTCAATTCCCTCCAGTTAATTAGAAATTATCTGCAGATTTTACTAAATACTTACTGTAAGCTCCTCTACATCATATCATCATGATTCCTACTACTTATAAGCCCCTTATACAACCCCCAGTATTTGCTGTTAGTATCAAACTACGAAAATACATGTACACAGCTATCACCTTCCACTACTTAGGACTTAGTAAAATGTATATACTTAGTTCTGTCCTTTTCTCATCAATCTAAAAACATTCAATCTATTAAGTATCCTGAGATTTTTCTTTGGATTCTATGCAATATATCTTTGTGAAGTTGGAATATCAAACATAGTACTTCAGATCTCACTGTCAAAGCAAGGGGACAGTATTTTGATGGCACCTTTTATGCATTTCAAAACTATACTGATCACCTTACTATGCTATTACATTCCACATTTTAGACCAGAAGAGAATCCAATATACTAAATGTAGTGTTTAGTTAATGCTCCCCATTACCGTGTTGCCAGGACAGCACCAGGGAGCAAGTCTCTGAAGAAAGGCTAAAGTAAAATTTAAACAGGACCTGGGTCTTTCCAGAGAAGAATGAAACTAAAACACTGAAAATCTACTCCTTCCTTCTGTACACTGAATACAAACCAAACTGAGGGCAAGGGAAATCCTTCAGCCACATTATTATTGAGTCCTAAGGTGCACAAGGAGAACTGCATGACACAACATTGATGCCTGACTCTATAATGTTAACAAACTTCCACTACCATGGCTGGTGTTACTTATCACTCTTTTAATGTTTTCCCACTCAAGGCTTCCCTTTGTTGCTAGAAGTGGGAGACATTGTATCCTGCATTTTATCAAATCGAATCTTGTGTTGGTCTTCCCTGCTTATTTTATCAATTTTTTTTGCAATCTGCCATCACTTCTTATGTTTGAAAACCTAATTGAAAGGTTCTTTAACAACCTTAATTATCTATAACAAGGAAGTAAGTAAATCCAGAGCCAACACTGATCTCAGAATACCAATTTAGATACCCCTTCTACCCTGGATACTGTCAATTTTGATCTGTCATTTGTAGTCTAGGCTTTTCACAACACTGCTCATACACAAATTAATAGCATGTTATGCTTGAGCAACTCAGACAAAAATTACCTATGCCCTTTTCCTTTACTGTTTGTCCTAATCTACCTACACACTCTCAACCCCAACCACATTTTGGTAGGGCTTTTTGATTTATTTTTTTTTTTTAAGAACTGACAAACAAAAGTCATTACTGGAAAGTACGGCATCTGTCCACTCTCCTTCCAGCTCCTCCACACCTCTCCTTCATCCTTTTATGTCCTACTAGTTATTTATAAAAAAAAATAGCCATCATGAGACTCTATTTGGTCTTTTATGGAAGGCACTATTAATTTTGAGGTAGATTCACAGAATGAAACACCAACATCTACTATTTTAGAATACATCTCACGGGGAATAATTATCTTTAATGACAGGATTTTATATATTTATTCTATACATCTTGATATTCTGTAAATGCAAGTTATGTTCTAACAAATCTCTGAAATTCCATTTGTCTGTCAGCAAAATGCTTTCCTCTTTAATATATCATAAACATGACAGACTAAGTACTAGTCCAGTGTCCATCTCCTTTTGAAACTACTTTCCAAGATGGTACAGATTAGAGACACTTCCAAAGAAAAGGACCTCAGCATATTTAATAATCCCTGCTCTCTTTAGTGTTACCATTCCCTTTAACCAAGAATAAACTGAAGCACGGATAGGCAGTAGCTGGCTCAAAATACAAACATATCTGTCCCAAAGAGAAGTGAACTCGCTTAACCCATTTTTGGACCAGTGTCTCTTTATAAAAAAAAAAAACCAAAAACACCCATACAACAAAATTTTTGAAATTAATTTTGTAGTTATTTAAATACAATGTAAAATCAGGTACATCTCTCACTAGTTATTAGTATAAACTTGAAGTCTCATTCTTCTGACATGTTTTATTTTCACTCAGGCTTGTTGACAGTAAGTCACCATTAGAGGTAGTTCTCAGGGCAATCGCATTAAAACAAAGTGCAACAAAATATTGCAATGGCATCACAATAGGCCATCATCAGGCACTGTAGCTGCATCTGTGTTTGTTTGTTTGGGGGGGGGTGGTTCCACCACACTCAGAGTTCAGTAATTGAGGAAAATTTATGTCTGGGATATACTAAAAGGTCTTCTGTCCCTCATGACTGAAATAAGATGGACAGTTACGGTGCCAACAGTCGGTTTTGAGAGAAAAAAAAAAGGAGTTGCAGTCATTACCAATACTTTATGGAACTGAAATCAGTGACTTCATGCATGCACACCTATTTTGTGATAGAAATGCACCATCCAGACTATAGAGGTGAGGAGAGAGAAAGAATCAAACCAATACTAGCAACATATTGGGTTTTATTTTGGCATGTGATTATTCTCCTTTGAAAACGAACAATTAATTCTCTAGGAGGCCACAAAATCGCCCCTACTATAACACATACTAACTCACTGAGACGAGACAGGTTTTGTAGAATGAAGAGTCAGATTAATTTGCTGGTCCATACCTTTTCTGGCCAGACACAGAGAGTGTTACAAGACTTCATCATAGTAAGTAGCATCAAAAGCTAATACTCACAGCAATCTCCCAACTCTGAAATATGATACCTCTTTGTGAGCAATGACTGTCGACCCTGAATAATTTTAGTTCCTTGTAGCTCTTTAATTTTACTTCTTTTCATCTTTGTCGCATCCAAAATGCACTCAACAACATCATCTCATCCATGGATGTGGCATCAAGTGATTCAACTTTTTACAAGAAAAAGGTGAGGGAAAAGCAGGATGGTGACAGGTCACAGAGATAGGTTACAGGATTTCAGTGTTACATAAAACAACGCTTAGTAGAAGACTCAGCTCCTAAATGAAAGTTTCATTTGCTGAATTCCTCTCGACTAGGGAAATTTCAGCTGTTCAACACATGAAAGTCCCAACTGTCCACTGTACCCCCCACCATTTACTTACATAGATCCATAATGTGGTTTCTGCAAATGGCACAGTTATCAACCACAATGTCCCATGCCCACAGAGCTACAGCGTTCCACTAGAGAGAGGGGAAAAAAAGAAAAAGAGTTTTGATTCAATTTACAGTGGACAGAAATCCTTGTTAATTCTCAAGACCCCACGTATTTTTTTAAAATAGAGAAGCTGGGATACTAAAAAAAATTAAATATTAGAAGTCCAGAGTAATTCTTCATCATGAATTCAGGTTATGTTCCTCTGACACCTCCCAGAGCCAATAACTCCTTCCCAATTCAGAAACAAGGCAACTCCCACAGTTCCACCCCCCCACTTTTTTCTCTTGTGAATATATGCAAACATCTACTCAAGATCGAAAGGCAAGGATTTGGCTCATGTCAAATCCTCCATTCTGATGGAAAGGACAGTCCAGGAATTCCCATTTTTTGCATCAGTTTTTCTAGTAATCATCTCCCAGAGCCCACTGGGGTCAAGAACTATATCTCTAACACTACCCTTTGCAGACTACAGAACAATCTCCTCTACAAAAGGTTAATAAGCAATGACCTATCAGCAAGGCTGGATATAAAAATTTCAAAGTACTACCAAATTAACCTTTCAAAGACTTTGTTTATATGTATTTTAAAAAATAATATATCACTGCCCCATGCTACTTCAGGGGAAGGGTTTGAGGACTTTAGGACAAGTTATGCAGAAGAATATGGCACCTTTTTATTTCCCCCACAAAACCATTATCAGGTCTTTTCTACTCATTAAATAAATAAATGGGCTTGCCTTCAATATTCAAAGCAAACCAAGATAATTGTATTGGTAATCAGGATAATCTTCATTTACTACTTAAGTAGTCTAGATTTTTTTCCCTCTTATATTTTTCAGTATACGATTTTATCAACTGTACTACAGTAAACGTTCTCTACTGTGTTCCGTTTCCTCCTCAATGTTTTCTTTGCTTGCCCCTCAGTTTGGGACTCTGAAAAAGGAATGCAGATTGCCAAATATTGATAACCAGTATTGACTGCGATAAACATTTCAGATTTTCATTGCTACTGATATAAAAAGCATTCACAATAACACTAGATCTTTTAGGACATGCATCAGTAGTGATCTCATTTTTTCTGTCCATCTTCCAATTTCAACTCTAGCCGGCCTTCTGGCTGAGGTACTTCTATCTCATGGACCTTATCTAGACTTCAAGGCAGCTAAGAGTTCTCAATACCTTTATCTCTTGCATACACTCAGGCACTTAATCTCTTGCCCCATCACGATCTGCTCTGATGACCCACAGAACCTGTACTGAGCCACATGCGCAACAAAGGCCTTGGTACCTTGCTGGGGAGGAGAAATGCCACTGACACATAAACGGTGCCGTTTCCTGATCCTCGCATGTGCTATTATATCTGTCCTTATTTCCAAGGTGCAAACAACCATGTCACCCAAACACCTCCTCCTGCACAGACCAGCAGCCCTGTACAGATCCGGGGACTTCCATCCTCACTGACGGCAGCTGCCTTTCAAACAAACCCGTCTGCAAGAGGGAATCATTGGAAATGTTTACTGATACCCAGCCCAGGGGTCGCTTTTCATCAAATTATACCTTTGTACAAGGCCACACAACCTCTCCCTACTTCCCTACACCCTGGTGAGCGAGCACGGACTATCACCACAGTCCAGCTGCCAAACTGATGGCACTGGACAGAACAGCAGTATTATGGCTGCTCCGAACGAGCCGGCAAAGCTAGGGTGACAGGAGAGCATTTGCTCACCACGCACACGTTGTTACGGCTCGATTTAAAGACGACGAAGCAAAAAAAGTCACTCGCAGACATCCACGCAAAGCATTTCACACAGCACCCGGGGCAGCTCGGGCGGCTGGGCCACCGCGGCCGGGGCTTGATGGGGAGGCGGCACCACTGCACTGCACTCCTGCTCCCCGGCCCGAGGTGCCCAGAGCAGCCGGGCGCTGCCCAGAGTTGCCCGTGGCCCGGCAGCACTGCCCGAGGGAGAGGATGGGATAGTCGGGTGGCCGAGCCCCGGCGCAGGGCGGCCCCCTCAGCACCCCCTGCTCCCGCCCCGCCCGCTGATTGGCCAGCGCCCGCCGCACGTGCGCCGGCC
>VXAU01004747.1:1078722-1112024 GCA_013399695.1 Formicarius rufipectus | reverse complement strand
ATGCCCACCCCCCTCTCCCCCCTCCCGCCCTCCCTCAGGTGCGGGGCGCCGGCGCGCGCTCACGTGGGCGCGGTCAAGGGGCGGGGCGGGGGGGCGGGGCCGCGGGGCGCGGTGACGTCATGGCCGCGGCGCGGGTACCGCCCCGCCCCGCCCCGCCGAACCGCGGGCTCCGCATCGCCGTCTGGCAGTGGGGAACTACCTCTGCTGGTGACCTACTGTCTACGAGCCTGAGTGAAAATAAAGCGTGTCAGGAAAACCAGACTTCAAGTTTATACTGATAGCTAGTGAGAGATGCGCCTGATTTTACATCGTATTTAAATAATAATTACGAAATTAATCTAAAAATGGGTTAAGCAAATTCCCTTCTCTTTGGGACAGATATGTTTGTATTTTGAGCCGGCTACTGCCTATCCGTGCCTCAGTTGCCCAGGCCATTGGATGCATTGAGATAACTGTAGTATTTGGATTGGGATTCATATTTGTAACGCTTGTGCCTTGACATAAGCACATACTTAAATATTTGCAGGGTCAGGCTGAGTATGAAAGCCTAAAAGGTAAATTTACGATAAAGGTAAATTTGAAGAAGAAAAATAACCTTTCTCATTTATACACCTTTTAACAACTGTCATTATCTACATGGGAAGGTTCTGTTTCACTGAATTGCCCCTTTCCCTGGACACTGCTCAGTTACAGGGCAGCTCTTATCGCTCACAATAAAATGAAGCTGCGCAGAATTCAGGTTTCTGTCCTATTTCTCCATATCCAGGACTATTGCAAAGGAGTGCTTTGAAAATGGGAAGTGGGTTCTTGAGAAGATTTCTTTTTCCTCTTCAAAAAAATAGCTCTTTCTAAAAGAGAATTTGCAAGATTTCTTATTATTTCTTATTAATAGAAACACCAATTCTAACCCTAAATGTGTATGGTAATGTCCTCAGAAGGACATTTCTCAGTAGGAATCCAGGACATTAAACAAACTTGTAGACTAGGACATATGCATACCAGAGAAATGTTAACACTCATTTTCACTTTAAGTGACTACTGCAATATAAAATTATAGTGTCCCCATGTCAGCTGATGTCACCACAGGGAGGTGGTTGCCAGTGGGTAACAGCCATGCAGCCAGCAATCGTATGGTCTGGATTTATCTTTCTGTACCTGACAGCAAAAACAATATAGCAATGCAGATCTCCAGTTAAGTCTTGCTAAAAGGTGGTGGTGTGCTCTGAAAAAAAGGAAAAAAAATAAAGATAACAAACATGGTGCAGAACAGAACTTATATCTCCATGTTTATTTAATTAATATTTACTGATTCATGTGTGCAGATACATAATACCAACAATGGTGAGTGCACTAAGAGATCTCCAGTGTGAAATTAGTGATGGTATAGTCCAGTGCTTCATACAGAGGGCTAAGTTATCTTCTTTACTGTACATAAACCAATCCATTTTCTCTACATTTTACTGCCAACTCTAATCTCTTTCCTCCGAGGAAAAGCACAGCCCCTCAGACATGTTTTCTCTCCTCTTAAGGCTCTATGTTATAGAGGGGTGTCAGTAGCTGCTGCAGAAAGAAAGGCTGCCGCTTTAAAAAGCAACAGTCTCCAAAGAAATATAACGCTGTTGTCCAAATTACCAGGGATGCTTTGAAGAATGGATTATTTTTCAAATCTCTGGGATATGCAGGGGGAAAAGAGGAGACTGCCAAGCTGAAAAGGCAGGGAGACAGACAAGACTAGGTGGCGTGTGACAACTGCTGTGAATATGGTTAGTCCTAATTAAAATGAGACAAACTCTTTCTCCCAGTTGTCAAAGACTGTTCCAAAAGGCAAGGTACTAATAACATGGTGTCTCAGTGCAACCACTTTCCAAAAACAGTGTCTTACATTTTAGTTGTTGCCCTTCTCCTTTACATTCATTCCTTTGGCGGGTTGTTTATTTTTCTGCAGCCACCAACATTTTCCTGGGTGGAATTTATCCCTTGAATGCTTCCCTTCTCCATGCATGCGCTCTCCAGATACGTGTGCCTGACTGGACTGCTGTGGAACTGCTCACAGCAGCAAGGCCTGATGGTGGTCATAACATCCAGAACAGAGGGATCCACATTGCACCAGGAGGATCTCCCAGAACTCAGTCACAAGGAAGACGCAGAGATTTGCTTTCCAGTCCTCACTGCCTGAGCCTTTTGCATTCTGCTTCTCAGCCCCCAGACTAGATGAGCAGTGCATCCTATGTTATCACGGGTCATCCTTCAATGCTACAGGATCTCTCTGGCACTTGGGTCACTCAGGAAAGAAACTATTCTGAAAGACAGAATTGCAGCATTTTCAAACACTCTTCAGGGCAATAACTTTGCTGTACAGTCATGAGAGTAGGAATGGGCCTTCCAAGACTACCAGGAGCAAAGAGTGGGGAAAAAAAGGAGGTGGCCCCTTTCTAAGTGCTTATAAACCTTGAGTTTTCTGTTGCCTTTCTGTGCTTCACCTTCTCAGTGTTGCCTGCTTAAGGTGTGGTTTAGTAGTGCCCTAAGCAGCGTCAAGCAGGAATTACCTGGTATATAAGACCAGTTGCCAGTCAGTGGTTGCCATCCAAGGAGCAAAAATTATGTGCATTTTATTACTTTCTAAAGAACTGTAGGGCTGGCTGGCTGCCTTCCGGTTGCTGATGGTAGTAAAACCATTTGCATTGGCTAACTTACGATTTCTAGTACTCTTTGCTTTTGGATGCACAAACCCAGAGACAGCATTCACAAATTACTGTTGAGGTAAAACTGAACCTACAGTTATTCCGTGTTGCCACAAAACTTTCTCAAAGCTCACAAGGTAGGCAAACAACCTCCCACCAAGGCTCTGTACAAGGCTGTGTAGCATCTCCAGCTGATTCAGTGTTGCTTGGCATAGGAAAGCCAGATTCAAAGAAAAGAGCCAGAGGGGTAGATTAAGCAATATATCCCATAGATTTTTGGATCAGATTGTGCTTGGTTTCTGTAGAAACTCAAACCCCCTGCCTCTGTGTATGTTTTCCAGATGATAGTCACATTATACCCCATATAGTACCCCTGGCTTTGTAGTCCATTACTAAAACCTCAGGAGAGAATTGGAGCCTCCAAAGTGGCTAAAAGGAACAGATGATGTTCTGAGACAGGAACAGGTTGTAGCATTTAATGGGATGATGACTAATTGTTGCTCTTCCTTTCTCATGGAGTTTTACCTTAAGCTGCTTGATAGCTTGCAGATAAAATAGCATGCAGCCTTCGTGGCCTGCAGGTAAGTGGGTGCTTGCAAAAGCCTCGATAGGTTACTGACTGTGCCCAGTCTCCTGCAAAGCCTTTCCCCACACAGGAATAAAAAAGCAGTGGGGGCTGTGGCTGCAGGCTCAGCACATGCCACTGTCAGCACAGTGGGCATCTCGGCTCTGCACTGCGCCAGGCAATGGGCTGCAGTTGGTGCAGACAAGTGTGATCAGCATAGAAGGACCCCAGTGTGTTATGGCGGGGATATTGGGCTGATTTCGTTCCAATTCAAGAAAGGGCTTGGAGCTATCCCTGCTATGCAGCAACACCCCCGTGCTCCCCATCCTAGTCCTCGCTCCCAACTAAGCAGCTCCAGCTCGGAAGGAATCCACCACGAACCCCACCTCCGCCCTTTCCACCCACCCCTTTGCAGTTCTGGGCGCCAAGCGGCAGACGCCGATCGCATCTATGCTGCCACCTCCCGAGAGAAAGCAGCATCCCGGGTTCTGGGCAGGCGACATATTCTGCAGCCGGGCTCCCGGTGCGGGGCAGGGGCAGCCGGGCGGCTCCGCGCTGCCTGGGGAGGCAGGAGGCGACCCACGAGTCACCACGCCTCTGGCTCAGCTGTTATTCGCAAGGCTGAAGAAGAAGCAGGAGGGGAGGACTGCCTACAGCAACTGAGGGAAAAAATAAAAAGCACCCACAGGAGAGCCAGAGCTTGGGAGAGAAAGCATTTTTCTTTAACCTGAGCTGGGATGGCAATGAGATGTCAGAGACAGGCTGAGATTGTAATTGAGAGAGAGGGCAAGTCTTTCAGAGGGTAACTAACAGGAAAGTGGTAGCAAGGGAGAGATTATTTTTAACCTGAACATCCCAGAAGAACTGCATGAGGTGACAAGGGGCTATGGGATAGTACAAGAGCAACAGACAGCACCACTGACTACACTAGAGACACCATCTGAGTAACAGGTCACAGCCTGGGTCATCTTCGTTGCTCAGACAAGAGTTTTCAAAGTGCCTTTTAGATTTCTAAGGAGGATACAACAATAACAACAATGAGAATGTTATGTTAACTCAGTACAAGTAGATATATTCATCTACTACTACATGCAAGGAACACTGGAAGATCTGCCAGGCTAATTAACAGTAGCCAGAAAAAACCACAAGAGTACCCAAAGTAGTAACACAAGCTTGCCTGCATATAAATCAATGAACTCCTACTGATTTGGGAAATCCATGAACCTTCAGTAACAGGAGAGGCAGTTCCAGACTGCTGTGTGGGAGACACTAAAACACTGTTTACAGATATTCTTATCTACAACTCCCTGACAGTCTTGAATGTGAGAAGAGAGTCAATACAGAGGGAATAACCACTAAAATCAGACAAAAAATATTATCAAAAACGAGAGGCCTGGAAGCTACCTCCATTGAGTCAAAGATTTTGATGCTGTTTGAAAGGAGGTGAGAACCACTGAGCTGTAGTTTTGCATTTATCTTCCCATATTAATTCTTTGTTCTTTTCCACAAAAATACAGTATGCCAAAATTCCTCCAAAGACTGTTTTTAACTGAATCAAGTTCTTAACTGCAGGCTCTGCTCAATATCACAAAATTTGTTAATCTTCATCATCCTTCCTTATCACAACAGGAGAGATGAGGGATGTTGGTAAAAGCATTTTGTCGAAGTCACAGCAAAGGTACTATTCAGCAATTAAAAACTGTAAAGATCCAAGGTAGGTTTTTTGTTGTTGCTTTTTGTTTGGTTTTGTTGTTGTTTTGGGATTTTTGGGCGGTTTTTTTGGTGGGTTTTGTTGTTGCTGTTGGTTTTACTTTTTTTTTGTTTGTTTGTTTGTTTGGTTTCTTTGGTAAGACACAAGGGAATGGGAATAAATTAGGTGGCCCACAGACATGGCAATTTCTGGCACAAAACCTATATGGATATCACAGAAGAATCCAAGAGTGAGGGAGACACCAGTCCTCTGCTTTCCATACCAGCAGGAACAAAAAACTGTGGTACCTAACTCAGTTCTCAGAAGGCAGAATTTAAAATATTTCTGGCATTTACCTGCTCTTTGTTCTGAATGTCTGGATAAAGGCAATATTCTGGAGTTAGCCTTGTTTTGGACTTCACTGGAATATTCATCTAGGTCAGTGAATCCTGTAAGAGATGGTTTGCTTGCCAATTCTACCCTGAACAACAAAATAAATTAATAAACTGTCATACTTCTTTGCAGGTTCACATACCTTGAATGTATCTTGCTGTGCTAAACACACTTTCCTTTAATTTCAAAACTCAGCACAACTGGATCTCCAGAATCTCAGTGCAAAGAAGGGCCACTGGAAGCAGTGACCTTTTGCTGATCAGAACTCATGAGCTCTCCAATTCCAACAGCTTCAGGAAATGCAGAAAATAGGAGTGAGCAGAGAACAAAGTGTAAGGTGCAGAGCCTACTGCTTTGGTAATTCTTCCTTTTGGTAATTTACCACTGTAAAGTGACATAGTCCCTTTTTTCCCCCTCTTCCAGTCATAGTGGGTGTTTTGTGTTTCTTCTCTTTCTGCTCACCACATCCATAAATTGTATTTCTCAGTCCAGTTTAAGGATTCACTGATTCCTATCTGTGGTAGGAGAAAGAGGAAAGAGCCATATCCAGCACTAGGAATACATTCCCACTTATGTGCAGTCAACAAGACTTTAAAAAATAAAAGAATAGAATCAGATGCAACAGCTTCACAAAGGTTTCAGCAAGACACATAGAAAAGTATATTGGGTGAGAGTTTACTACATTCAGTACCAAGGAGTTAACTCCTTTACCTCAGTATATAGAAATACTCTGTCATGCTAAAAACTCTAGCTTGAATTTTCCCCATTCCCATCACGGACAGAGAAGGGAAGGGATGGTTTGCTGCCGACTGCAGCTGGGTCCCTGAGGGGATAGTCAGACCAAGTCAAACAAAAGGGCACCTGATAGCCTCTTAAATACCAATTTAGTGGCTTGGGAAAGCATTGGAGAGGGAGGGCTGAATTTGGTGGGGGAAGGTTTGGTTTTTTTTTCTGATCATTTCACTTTTCCCTGGCTTGGGAAGTGGTTGGAGAGAAGTTTCCCTGCACTCATTTTTCACTGGTGCCTCTCTCCACCCCCAGTTCCATCTGCTTGGGCGCCCAGCTGCCACCTTGCTGGAGCTGCAGCAGCACTGGGAAGGGGCCCTGGCTCTCCCTCCACTCTGCACATCCTGCATTTCTTCCCAGAAGATGGCCACCACTGCCCGGATTCGCTCCAGACCCATCGGGGGGCTGGTGCCATCCGCAGAGGAGTTCCTAATCCCCCAACGCCTTCAGAAAAAGGCAGTGAGGGGTCCTTGTGGTGCACATGGGACAGGTGCCTTTGGTGATGTTTTAGGAGAAAGGAATCATCTATGCTGTGAGAACACCAAAGCTGCTGTGAAGGCAAGCTGAAGGTTGAAACCTTAGGTGTCCCAGTCTCTAGCAAACACGAACAAGAGGGAATGTCCTTTAAACTCACTTTGAAACTTTTTAATCTCTAAGATAGGGAGGAGGCCTCCTCCTGCCAGAGTCTGGTAGAGTGGTGGCATTTCTGCCTTTGTTCACTACAGTTACAGTGCCAAGAGAGAAGAATAAAAAACACCCATCATTTCACAGTGAACAGGTTTACAAATGCAGCTTTTGGCTGAACCTTGGATGTTCATTTGGAAGCTTCTTACTGTGTTTTATTGTCATCCCTCCTTTCCTGACAGGAATGAGCAGATTTCACTCCATTAATTGTATCTCCCTCGGGTTCTCTGTTCAAGTTAGAAAGAAAGTTCTCAAACACTTGGAGGACACATTTGGGACTCCCATACAATGCAACAATGGTTTGTTTGCAGTGGCTTAATTTAAATTGGATTTCACATCAATTCACTGAACAGCTGAGGAACCCTGTGTGGACACACTTATTTGCCTTAAGAGTTGTCTTAAAATCAGTTCCTAATGAATTTAAGCTCCACTGATCAGATTTAAATATATACTTAAAAGGTCAGCACAACCTTTTGCATTGATTTAATGAAATGATATTGAAGACAACGCTTGAGTAAACTGGTGCAGCTCTATGTAAAAGCTGTCCAAACTAGTGTAATATGGATTGTCAAAAGATGGAGAAACATTTCTCCCTCCTGAAGTTTGCAAATTCAATCTCTTGATTGAATGCTAGCAAGACAGAGGCTGATGGATCTCTCCTCTGATGGAGCCACATATTGATTTTATCATTAGATACACAAAACAAATGCCTAATTCAGTAATAGGCACATTTTATGCCTTCCCTTAATGGTGTTGGATCTTAACCCTACACATATACAGTTTAGCTCAGAATCACATATATTCCTTCTTCAATATGAAATTTAAAAATTCAGGCCTGGGAATATTTTTGAAATCATGACCTTTGAAATATAAGAATCTATAAAGATAGGACCTTTTAAGAAATGTAGATAAATAACAGCATGAGAGGATCACATGTCAGGACCTATTTCACTGTTAAACAGGTGCAGGTATTCATCATAAATTAAGGCTCCTTTGTGCTGAGTGGTTGAATTGCTGGGGAAACACTTTATTGGTATGTGAAATATACTATATTCTATATGTATAGATGGACAGATTCCCATGAATTCTGATGAAGCACATTAATGCACAAGAGAGAACATCCTTTCTTCATAGCACTTGTGAAAACATAAACTTTGCACCTTTCAGTATCTTACACAGACTTTTTAAAAACTATCTGAATTGTCTATAGAAATTTATCTGGAATAACCATTTGAAAAGGTCTTTTTAGGTAAAAAATTCTCTCTCTGTTCAGGAAAGCTGCTGTTATAGACATGAATATAAAAAATAAAATACACTTTTCTTTAAAATACATTTTTCTTTACCCTATGTAGAAATTGCCTTTGTCATATAGAAGGGGGAGAAACCACATGTTGCTTTAAACAATTTCAGATGCCCAAAAGAGAAGAGTGGTACTGGGATCACTTCAAAAAGCGCATTAACTTACAAGCCAATAACTAACATTTGGCTGGGAATTATTTACATGTGTCCTTTGAATAAGGAGCATTATATGCTAAAATAATTTATTTAGACAATTCAGCTATGGATTGCTATATCTGTGGAACAATCAGAGTAATGGTAGAAAGGTAGAAGAGACTTCCATTTGCTGTCTATAAGTTCTGGGTTCCCACCTGTAATATGAGATCTGAGTTTGCTATGTAGAATACTAGATTTTCATGACAAATACAGGCAAGTTTATCTCTTAGTGTGACAATATGCAAGAAAAAAAAAAAGTTTACACAGACAAGAAAAGTTTCAAACAAGTGCAGGCCATGTTCCTTGCAGATGAGGAGCCACATAAAAAACACAACCTAAATTAAACAGCAGTAAAAGCCAACATGAACTGTGTTTTATTAAAAAGTTAATACTGAGAGCCATGAAAGCTCAGGAGTTTATATTAGCAGCCTATAAAATGCTAATGTAACCAGGGAACTTTGCAGAAACCATCCCTCTGCAAATTAAAACCAGTATTTATTAAAAAAAAAAATCAAACTACTTCCAGGAAAAGAAATAATAGATGGATACAAATTTGCAAAGTTCAAAGTTTTTCTCTCTGGATTCACAGGCATGTGTCACCAAAACATACATGTAATTTTCAAGGATATGTTTCCTTGACATGAAAGCGAGCCCTCTGTTCCAGCTGGTATAAACTGCCTCTGAGTTTAAGTGCAGGTAACCTGAACATGAGTAGTACAACTGCTTTTCCATCTTCTAAACATTATGGTTATGCAGTGGACTGCTCACGAGTCTGAAGGATGCCTATAGACTGGCTGAGAACAATGGCATTTATATTATTTTTAACAGGTGATTCTAGCAGTGTTTTGAATGCTCTATTCAAATCTTATTGAAAAGACTAGGTGTGTGAGGCAGAGTATGTACATGCGTGTTGGCTTTGAATTTACACTGAGGACATTTCAATCTCTAAACTGTCAGGGAAAGACTATATAAAAGATGCAACCCTTTTTTTTTTGTTTGTTTGTTTGTTTTTCATTTACCATGAGGCATAGAAAACTGATGAAAAGCAGATAAAGGTAAAGACTTTCTTTTTTCCCAAGAAGATACAAACTGTCCAACAAAAGGATGAAGTGTTTCTCTGTGTGCATCAGGCTAAACCCAAGCTTAGCACTAGTTAAACTAAAACTGCAGAATAACCGAAGCAAGAATCTTTCTATTGTAACATTGAGCATTTTAATTAAAAAGGGAATTAAAGAGCTCATAGAGAGCCTGCTGCCCATTGCACCTACTCAGCACAGCCACAGCCCCATGGAGAGTGATCCTTCAAAGTAAAGCAGTGGCCAGATCAGCTGAGAGATTTTTTTTAACGTGATTTGAATGCATCATTAATACTTAGTGTTTGAAATACTCATTAGAGTATGACAGAGAACATCAGTCACATCAAGACTGGAATTTATGGGAGCAGAACTTCTTTCCTAACAACTAAAACATTGCTGGGATAACACTGGAAACACTTGTTCCTGTTTCACAGGCTCAGCAATACTTCAGCTGGCCTCTTCATAAAGATCAGCTGAGGGTATGAGATGCAAGACCAGTCTGCACAGAAATCACACTTTGTCAGAGACTGGAATATGCCAGTTCAAGACCAGTCTAATCTCAACGATTTATTTAGGAGATTTTGCACCTGGGAGCAGTGAAAATGATGCTTTAAAAATTTTATATATTAAATAGTTAAAAAATCAATTGCAATTCATATTGTTAACTTTGGTAAATCAGTTCATTTTCTGTTTAAAATACGATTCTTCTTTCAAATGTGTTTACTGAATAAAAAAGCTAGAAATGAAGAATCAACTTCCTTGCTCAAATTTTTATCATAAAAAATGTTTTTAATATTTTAACTTATGTAACTGTTTCAAAGTTGGGAAAGGGGATACAATGTCTGCAACAAGCATAAATTTCAAGAATCATTCTATTTTTCAGTAAAATAATACACTTAATAAATGGCCTAAAGCAAATTGTAGTTCCTTGATGTTGGTGACTTCTAAAAACTTCCTGAAACAGATTAAATATTATCATCAGTCCAGTCACCTCTAGATAAAATGAATTACTTGTGTGTGAGCAAATTATGAGGGACTGAATGGAAGACCCTGAAGACCAAAATTCACAATGGAGTGAGGCACACTGAGAGCAAAATAATGACATGTCTGACTTGAAAATATAGAGGAAATAATTCAAAACAAGCAATAGATATGGTCAATCCCTGTGTGCTCACTCTGCAACTGCTGTGTGATACAGGCACTTCTCTTGGATTAATTACTGAGGAGAGGAAAGTAAGGGTGTATGAGCTTCCCCCTGTTGTGACTGAAAAGGGAAGTGTGCAGAAAAGCACATGGTGGGGGTACATGGGCTCACAACCCTTCTCCTCCAGGCACAGAATAAAGTTCTCACTGAGACATCCCCCTGGTCAGGGCTTGGGGTTGAGACAGGTTGTCTGTGTTAAATCTTCTCCAGACCTTACCCAAAATTTTTCCAGAGCAAATCCAGGTTATGGATCCCATGAAAGGTCACTCCTCCTTTAAACTGCACTCAGTGGCATTCGTATGTTCCAGTGTATGAGCTGGAGCAAGCTTTCCAATGGAAATGTTCTGAAAACATTAGGTGACAGGATGAAAACATCTTTGCCATGGTATGTTTGTTACCTGTTAAATACATTATAGCTGGATCAATACAAATATACCAAGTGGGATGGAAGAAAGTTGGAGGTACAAAATAGGTATTGTGCCTGTTAGATTTCAAATGTGAAGCCAGAACAACAGACAAGATGCCAGAGATTTTAAGGGAAGATCTTTGTTGTTGAGGTGGTTAAAGTGATCAAACATAACAGAACACAGACAAGGATGGGTCTTTTCTGAAACACCAGATCCTCAATCCAGAATGCCACTCAGCAGGCAACACCAACTCGCATGGTCATGAGTAGTCTGAGATCTGCAAAGCCAGATTCTGGGAATAAATGAAAGATTTAGATAATGCTTGGACTACACTCATGTCCTGCACAATTTCTTTTAAAGGAACAAATGTGTTGGCAGAAAGAGGGGTGGGCAGGGAAGGTGCCAGTGTAATATGGATCCAAGTCCAGAGGAGTCACTTTGTAGCCCCTTTTCTATCAATATATTTAACTTTTTTAACATACAAAGATTATGTTACGTACTAAGGAGTAAAAAAGAATAGAAAAGAGATGTCACTATTTACTAGAAGACTTGATTTTGTTTTGTGTGTATGTACAAGTCCAAGATCTTTTCTACCAGGGAAGAGTCATGCAAGACATACTCATTGCTCATTTTGTTCTTTTCCTCTCTGGTGCTTTGTCCTGGGTTTGTTTTCCTTGCTGAACTGTGAGTGGCCTTATTGTGCATCTCTGGGGACTCCAAGAAAAGGGAATGAATTTGAGTATTACAGAAATACAGTCACAGTTCCACCATCAAGGCTAAACTGAACCCAGAGCAGGTGTCCAAGCTCTTAATTGAACATATAAAGTTGCTCCTTATCCTTCCTATGATGCCTGTTGGGGATTAGGGAATAAAAGTGCATAGATATTTGATGATGGGGTGCTTAACAGCTGAAGAAAATGACTGAAAGAAACCATTCTCCACCTCATCCTTCTCTCTCCCTCAGCCTTTAGATCAAGGTTTGATGTGTTACTGAGGGATCTTTTGGTGTCACACACAAGCTTCCAGGCTCAGTGCTAAACTGAGGAGGTGAAATGCAATGGCTGCAATAGGAAGGTGCTGAAACTACTTGATCAAAGGGGCTTCCCTCCAACGCTTTCATTCAGTGGCTCTATTAACAGAATACAGGAAATATTCTAGAGGATTTTCAACACACTCCTCTATCAGCTTGTGACTCATTAAAAACTGAGTCCTTAAGAAATGTGGCATTTGGTGCTTCTCTTGACTCAAACGAGCTTTGAGGAACATCTTACTGGTCTTCTAAATTATTACTAACATTCTAATTTATTTTTATCATTCACTTAAATTTCAAAGTAAGTTGCATACTGGAGGGGAATAGCTTTCATATCTAATTGCTGAGATTAATTTACAGTTATCAGTATATCAGGAGTTTAGGTTTGCACTATAATCTTCCTTTCCATTAATTGCTACACTTGTACTATTTTATTTCTCTGAGAATCTGAATTAGAATGATGCATTTGGGTTCAAAACTCACACAGTTTACAGGTTTAAATTTCAAGAGTAATAATCACATCTTTCAGATAGCATGTTTACACCTTTTTGAAAGGCACTCCTCAGGTAAGAATGTTGTCTCTTCAAAACAGCCTCATAGTGCAGGGAAATTATATTATAAAGGAAAAAAACAAAACAAAACAAAAAACCAAACCTGAAGATGGAGGCAAAGTTAAGGCTACATGGCAGGGAATTACAGTAAAGTATATTATAGATAGAATACAATTATTCAAACTCCAAGAATTATAAACCCTGACAATTCTAGGATAAAATTAAATTTAACAAGAAATCAAATTAAAGCACAAAGAAATTAAGAGTCAAATATCTAAACAATCTTAATTATGATTGGAGAAAGTATCTTCTAAATCTCTAACTAGCTAGAAGTCACAACATTTATTTGCCTAATATGTGGTGTTTGTACATGTGTATTAATATACACATGCTTTTGAAGATGAATTATACCTTCCTACTTCATGATATGTAACAAAGTTCATGAGAAACCTCTCTCTCTGTTCTGCAGGGAAGAGCAAAGAATACAGCAAGCCTTTAAAAATCTCTTAATCATATCCAAGTTCACAAATGTAGAACCATCTCAATATGAACAGCAGGTTTTTGCCTGGTTACAGTCACCACAGTAATACCCATGTAGCTGTTAAACAGCTCATCTTCTGGAAAAGAAGAACAGGGTAAAGCATTAAATTAGAAAGCAATATACATACCAGATATCTGCGGTGCATCACAGGAACTCAGCAGCACCTCATGGAATGTGACAACAGGTCAGTACAACAAGCACACCGGAGGCTCCAGCTTTCAGCTGCAGACTGGTACCTCTGCAAGTCCAGAGAGGGAACAGTAGAAGGACAGCTGAAGATTTAAGGCCTTTGTGACAGGTGCAGCTGCGCAGGGATGCAAGGACTGGAGATTCCTGAGCCATGACTAGGACTGTGCCTCTCTGTCCTTCAGAGAAGGAGACACATGTGACCGGGCTCATGGAGCACACAGACAGCGTGTGAGGAGCCAGCCAGAACTCTCCTAATCCCTGATGCCACATCAAACCTTGCCTATACAAGAAGCAATGTTATGCAGGTCCTCATGACAGATTAGGACAACAGCACAGACACGCTAACACAAATGACAAACTTCACAGAGGCCACTCAACAGAAATGGTCAGTCTGCCAAGAGGAAGAAAGATACAGAGTTCATAGGCAGTACCAGGAACATGAAGTTTTGTTGCCTGGAACAACATCTGCACTGAGAAAGTTTAAACCCCAACCCCTGCTGTGCCATTAACAGCTGTGCTTTCTCTGAAAGACTGTATTTGCTACATGTGCATGACTGAGATGTAATACTATTAATTACAGAGGCATTGGTTGTAGCTGCCACAGAAGTTACATGTTACACTCAGTGTTGGACATTAGACTGAAAAAGCAAAGTATATTATCCCCAAACTTAAAGTACTACTTCTCTGAGTAAAATATTCACATGATAAGAGATTATTTGACATCTGCTAACTACTTCCTGGTACAAGAGTCAGAACAATCTTAACATGGATCAGTGGCCTATCCCATTTTGCATTAATCTCCCAAAGGTGCACAGAGGCAGAAGCCTTGCTCTACTGGGAATAAAAAGAAGCTGAGCCTTTCTTCCTCTTATGCATATTGGCATATTTACTCACCAAAAACAAACGCAGTGAGCCTATTTCCCTGGAAAGAGCTGCATATCAAAAATTTTTTTCTGGAATGCCAACTTCTTCTAGTTGAACCCCAGGCTGAGTCTTCTCACCCTCTGCTTCCATGATATTCCTGCCTGACTCACAAAAAACTGAGATTCCTTTAAAAAGGCACGAGCTCTTCCAGGTCTTGAGAGGATAAAAACCCAATACAGAGCTTTAACCACAGTCAGTTCTGGCCCACCACAGGATGTCCGAGACCAGCATTTGCCACAAACTTCCAAACCAAGACTCCACATCGTTCCTGCAGTTCTATGTTTGCCCAGCACACCCTTTGGAAGAAGAAATTGAAGCCAATAATAGCCATTCTTACTCCCAGGTCTACGACCAACTTGCTTGTTAACTTTTTGTTCAAAAATCCCATTGTCAGGCTTCCCCAGACAGGAATTCTTTGTTTCCTTTGCTGTTGTTAATGGATAACTCTGTCATGGTAGTTAAAAAGGCTTATGTGGTATGAGTCAGCAAGTGAAGATAACACACATGGAGGGTCTGGGAATTCTTCCTTGTTCCTTTCTGCCTGTCTTCTGAAGAGCCTTGTTTTGGTAAGCCAAATGTCGGGTGGTGCTTCAGAGAAACAACCAGCTGTCCAAGAAGACAGAGGTTCATTGCTCTGCTGGCTGATAGGGAGCAATGCTCAGAGCTAGCAGCAGCTAAGGCAGCAAGACAAACTCTGAGAAGGAGAAAAGAGCTGAGAGGAGAAATGGAATATCATTTTGCTCATGGTGCCTCACTGTCCATTTCAACTATGAATTCTGCTTTAAAATATAATTTATTGTTATACCTCTGAAATACAATGGATTTTTTAAGTCAGACTCACCCCTAGAGCCAGTGTTGTGACCATGTCCAAATGATGATTTTTAAGCAAGCAGAGGTTGAGCACACATGTAGGGAGCATGTTTAACAGAGGTGCTGCAATGATGCCAAAATGATAAACTTAAATGCAGTTTAGATCTGCATACTAATGAAGAGATGCCTGTATAGGCTTCTGCACAACTCAGTTTAAAAGAAATTTAAAAATGTCAATTTATTGCAGTGCAGAGTTTTGTTATCCAATTTCACAAAGTATTAAACGTCTCATCATAATTAAAAAGTTTTTGTCATTTATCTCATATAGATTTTTTTTTCCTCAGTTTAACCCTAACTCCTTTTGCTTTATGGTAATTCTCCTGGGAGTAATTACTCAATTTCCAAAGCAGTAATTTGAGTAGCATAAGAGCATGTAACCTCAGCCTCGGTCCCTCCATCATAATGAAGATTTTGCCTCGAAAGATACTTTTTTCCCTTCACATTATTTAAAATATGACACATGATCAATAACATGAAACTGCAGAAAAGTTTTTCATATGATAATTCTATTGATTTTTAAAAGAAATAATTAAACTAACCGTTAAGAACAAGTTCATCAATACAATCTGACTCCTTTGTTCTTCCCTACTGAGTAGGACAAATCAATCAGGGTTATGAAACAGCATAACCAGTTTTCTGGAGCTATTGCACCACTCTGACAATATATTGAATAGCTATTTTATACCCGGGTGTTCTCTCCTTGCTCTCCCATCCCCCTGCACATATATACCTGCAGCTTCAAATCACAGCCTTCTCCCAATTCTTCCCTTATTGCATTGTACAGTCCTGAAAACCTCCATCTCCATTCTCTTTTTTTGTGCTCCCTCAGTTTGCAACTTCCTACACCATCAGGCTGCTTTGCAAAATAATGCAATTTCAGGAAAGACATATTTTATTTTTCCACATCTAACAAAGACAGAATGCCAAATTGTGTTAAATGCCAAATTGTTTTCCACTCTGATGACAGAAGCATATCTGCAAATCAGTACCTCTGCTCAGACTGTACTTTAACAACAGGACTTTACTAGTTCTCTGCAAGGCAAAGCAGCCTCCTGTTAGGTGGTGAAATGGGAAAGCCAGAAACCTCTAGGGCTTCCTCTGCAAGCAAAGAAGCTTTTCCATAGGGATGGCTGGCTCTCATTTTCTCTCATACTCTGATGCCCTTAAGATCTGTACCACAGTTGAAACAGTGATACCACCAACACCCTCATCAAGCAGCTGTCGACTTGTGCTGCCACTGAGAGCTGCTCCTGCACCCAAGTGGCTGGAGCGAAGAATCTCTCCAGTGACATGGGCAGACAGTAAGTCTGGCAGCGTGGAATCGGCGACAGGGGAGATACACCACAGGTATGTGCTTTGTCTGCAGCCAGGGAAGGGGTTCTTTAGAGTTTCTTGATGAAGGTCATGTTGTTCAAGGACTCTGTTGTTTGCAAGGAACACTGCAGCCTATGTGTAGGTCCCAGACTATTCATCTCTGCAACAAGTGAGAAATTTAGGTTCATAGGATGCAGATTTAGCACCTTCCGCAAAATGCACTCCTAACAAGGAACAACAGATTCAAAAGAGCAGAATTTTATGCTGAAGAAATGGCTGAACACAGCAGAAGAATTACAGATTATGAAACAGAAGAATTACAGAATATGCATGGCCTAAATCAGACACTTAGCACAGTGAGGCAGAGCAGTCATAGCAGATCCATCATGCCCCACTCAGCAGTCACAAACACTTCTTGACTGACAGGAACATTCATATGCAGCATTCCTAAGATCTACAGGTGTTCACAAGTTGCAGGATTTTCCTGAGAGGAGTAAGAGTTTGTGTGTGCCTGTATTTGACAACATTTATTATTGTTATTTCAAGTCCAAGACAAGTTGCAGGTAATTTATAAATCTCCCTGAAAAATAACACTTTTTCTGGAGGTGCTTATATCTATTCAACAGCCATGCAACTTGATGGCCTGAGAAATTACTTTCTACAAATTGTTTTATTTTAAAAATAACCTTCTAAAATATGTATTTTAAAGGATTATTTACAGTAAGTACAATTATTAACTCTGTTAGGTACATGGGCAGATCAGCACACACATATAGCTCTCAGATTAATGTTATTTTAAGCTGCTTACATAGTTTCAAAATCCCAAGATTTGGCCCAGCTGACATGGCTCTAACAGGTGTAACTGGAACAACAAATGTGTTACAGATCAGAACATCTAAAGTATTCATCGGGTCTGTGTCCACACTTAGCAAACCTTCGTTCTAACAATTTACACTGTACCTGTCACTGCAACACCTGAGTATTTAGCAAACGCTGCCATCAAAGATTAGCAGATCCTCTTAACTAGGTGAAACTTCATACGCTAAACTCTGTAAGAGCATTTCTTTTTGTCATGTTTAGAAAATACAATTATGGCAAGTCTTGGCTGCCTTTCAGGCACCAAAATTCAAACCCCAGTGTTGCAAACCCAGTTCCCATTAAGCTGCAATGAGAGATGCAAGACACAGTCCATTTGGTCTTCACTAACTGAAATGAAACACAAAGAACAAAACCAAATAAAAAAGCACAGGCTTTGCTAGGGATTACACAGCATCAGAGCCAGAGGTGAAACTCCAGAACCCTGATCACCTTCCCCACATGCTTCTAACTATATTCACTGTAGGGAATTAGAGCAACCTGGGCAAGAGGCACAGATGTTGGTAAGAATGCAAAATGGATTAGGGACCAGTTACGCTACAGTGGTCAAAACCAGACAATCTAGGAAAAGAAAAGAAAATTTAGAGTAACAGATGAAAAACTGAAAGCCACCATCAGAATGGAAGTAAGGTGATGCAACAGCAAGCATAAATAACAGGAGATGCATTGATAAGAAGCATTTTTCAGACATGCTAAAGAGCTGATTGTCAAAATTTTCAGTAAATACACAGATACCACATTTGCCTCTAACAGGTGTATTTACTACAGCGTACAGTGGCCGGGGTGGTAGGCTGATGTTGAGGGTAGACAACTCTTCCCTTTAATCCTCTTCCATACCAGACCCTAATCACTAATTAGCAGATACCTCAAAAATATTATCACAGAGCACTTGGCAAAAGGCAGCAGAGAGTGACTCAGAACAGGAGAGAGAAATGGACCTTTGGGACAAAAAGAAGGGAACATGGAAGACAGTAAGAATGGGTATGTCCAACATCCTGAGCCTTATTTGTCCTTTCTGAAATTACCAAACACTCCAATAAGTTGAAATACCAGAAAAGGTGTTTTTCCCTGTTGCAGGCCTATTTTGCATATGCCTGAACAAGATCTAAACACATCCTTATTCTTAAAATGCTAGAAGCATTCTCCACATGCTGCAGATAAAACCACTTCTCCACCAAGCCCATCTTCCTGATTCTCAAACCCCTCCTTACATGGCTCTATAAAAATCCGTCTGACACACTTTATTATCTCAAAACAGCATTTATCAAAACTTCATTTTTAGAATCTGTTATGAAACTACTGCTGAACAGGAAAAAATGGGGCCCTGGTCTCAGCAGTTGTACCTATGCAGCTGGAGAGGGGCCAGAAGCCAGAAGCCCTGCTGCTGGCACTGCCAAAATTCAAACCCCCAACAGGACCAGAACACATGGATCCAAATAGCAGAGGGAAGAATCCACCCCAAGTCCTACAACAGCTCAACATTAGCATAAATCAGAAGGAAAATGCACACAGAAAAGGTTGTTTTGGTTTTTCATCCCTCAGTACCTAAGCACTTTGCATTCCACTGTTCAGACCCGGTCCCAGAAACAGCCGTCACTGGACAACTACAGCCAGTTACAGAGATTTGCATCCCTGGAGGGCTGCAAATCCTGAGGAGGATGAAAGAGGCAGAGAAGGGGCATCATGAGCTGCGGCCACAGATCTGCTCGATGTGGTAGATCTCCTTGGGACAGTCAGCAGACAAGACAAGAGGTGCATCCTCTGTTATCACAACATCGTCCTCAATGCGCACACCAATGCCACGAAACCTCTCTGGAGCACTCATATCATCCTCAGGGATATAAATGCCTGAAAGAAGAAAGCGAATTAAAACACACAACACTCTCCAGAACAAAACCTTTCCCTTACTGCACCACCATGGAAGCGGGGTTGGATTTTCGGCAACATAATGTGAGTTTGATTCTGAAAATTTTTAATATAGCAAGTTGCTATTTCTCCTCACTCATGGCAGTTGGTGGGCAAAGAAAGCGTCCCTCTGCGCCCACAGGCATTAGCACATTAATAAGCACTTCCCCAATTACACCTGGCCTTTCTGCACTTCTTGCTCTCAGTGTAACATTCACAATGATGATTTTAACAATGTTCTGAATAGAGAGAAAGAAGAGCCAAGCATTAAATATCAGTTTTCAGCTGACAGCTCCAAATCCAGTGACAAGTAGAAAGGAAGATTCATTGTGGCATGCCTAATTTGCAAAGCTAAGTTGTGAATTCCTGTAATTGCAGACTGCAATGCTTGGGACTTACACTACCAGGGACTGGTAGAGGTTCAGCTGCAGGAACACACAAGACAGCACAAGTGAACCAACCCTGTTTTCCTGCACTTGGGCTCACAGCCTGAGCTCCACACTGCTCTGCTTCCTGAGTTTACTCCCATAATGTGTTAACGTGGCCGTGTTTGGGAAGGAAATAGCATTTTCTAATACCATAATGACTTTGGGAGGGGAATAACTTAAGGCTTTCCAATACTGCATTAATTTTCAGTTTCACTAGAAAGAAGCTGAATGCTTTGGTATGAAAGCAATACTGTTATCTGAGTGTTGCATGATTTTGTCTGCCACTGACTGTGTGTCTTTTTACCTGGTTCAATGGTGATCACCATGCCTGGCTGGAATGGGAGTGATCGGGATATATCTGGGGTATCGTGAACATCCATGCCCAAGTAATGGCCCACATGATGTGGGCAGTACTTTCGAACAGCCTAGCAGAAGACAAAACAAGTGTCATGGAGGCAGTTCAACACAGCCTGTTCCAATCCAAAAGACAGGGAGAAAGGACAGAATACTTGTGTGCTTAACTAGCAGTTCAACTGCCATGACTGGGTCACCAGGGGCTGCTTCCATTTACCAGAACTGGATGGCCCCCAAAACCCACCAGGAGCGGTTGCCTATTACGAGCACATTGCCGACTGCCTTTCTCCCTCACTGAAAAGCCCAAGCCCATAACCATCTCAGCATGTCAGGAAAGACATAAATTTTCAGCTCGCTGAGCTCTGCTGCCCCCAACCCCTTCCATCCCTTAAACCTCCAAGCCCTGCATGACTCCCCTGAGCAGATCGTGACAGCGGCAGCAGCAGATACAGCTGAAACATGCTGTGGCAAAGTGCTGTCCTACCCACGGCAGAGCAAGTGCTGTGCCAGTTTCACTCACGGTGTTAATCCACCTCTACAGGGCACAGACACACCGCCTGCCCTTGAACCACCCGAATCCCCCTCCTTTCAGAGGGGCAATCAAAGAGCTAATTCCTCCCTGCCCCACGCTCCTCATTCCCAGGGGGCTGAGCTGCCGGCGCTGCTCCCGCCTGGCTGTGCTGCCGCCTGCCGAGGGAATCCGGCTCGGCAGCCTCCGGCGCTGCCACGGCACCAGCAGCACAATGAAATCCGGCAGCGACCTGTCCGGCTGCCAAAGGCGGTAGTGCCGTCATCTGGGTCTGCCATCTTTCCTGTACTGGCATCAGCAATCATGCAGGTGTGCAGTGGGTGAGACTGGATAAACTTATCTAACTGCAAACCAATCCTACTTATCGGTAGGCTCAGCTCTAAGGCAGGCAAGTTTCCCAGTGTTGTTCACCAGGTAGCTCTGTGAACCCCAATACTGACACAAAACGGTGCAGAAGAGGCAGCAGGTGGAACAACTGAGAAGGACAAGCTGCATCTTTGGTGGCACTGCAGATTTATGCAATGGTAAACAGATCACAAAACTACGAATAACTGCCTGCAGTCAGCCCTGGACACACAATCTGTGTTAGTGCCCACATCCACCTAGTTCCCTTCAGACTGTGCTCTAAAACTGCATCTGCACTGACAAAAAGTGCAGAGCAATGGGGATGAATCTGCAGAATGAGACAGCAAGAGCCAAGGAACAAATATTGACACNCTTCAGACCAAAGTGTGCACTAAACAGTTGAAATATATCTTCAAGTTTAGCCCTATCTTGAGAGAAATCCTGTCCTATGTTGAGACCACCCCACAACAGGAACTAAAGCACAGTGTATAGCAACAATTAGAAGAGATATCTCAAAAGCACATTCCTGACCCAAACTAAAGCCACAAACACTACCCAAGAAGAAAACAATCAGGCTTACTAAGGGTAAACTGAAGTAAAAAAACTTCAAGTACCTTGAAGAAATGGCTGTCAGTGACGCTGCTCTCTAGGACACCTAGCTCTTTCAGTTTCTGTCCAATAAGGCTCAGCATGAGGCTGTAGATATTTTCCAAACTCATGCCTGGGGAGCAGAGGCTCAAGCAAGACTTCTGGATATCCAGGACAGCCTGGTATAGTTCTGCTTGGGGTCTGGTGAACCTGAAGACCATTGAGAAGGAACAAAGGACATAACTCACAATTAAACTGCTACTCAGAACATAGTTTGGGAAGAGATTTGGTCCAATGTTGGAGCAGGAAAAGCCAGAAAGCAAAGCAACTGCCTCCTTGTGTGAAAGGCCAGACAAAGCATCACTGCAACATGCCCTTCAATACACTGTATAGAGGCAGGGTTTCTCAGCTGAGAATCTAATCCCCAAGTAAAGTAGGCAAAGCCACTGCAGGAAAAAGAAAATACAGGAAACAAACACATAGACACAGAGATATCACACCAGCAATTTCACAACTGGCAGAGTTATGTACACATCAACTAAAACTCCTGTTTTCTCACACACAACTGGAGTCAGCCACAGCTAAATGTACAAAAAAGCTCTCTCTGCAATTTAAGCATGCTGTAATAGCTGAAAATAGCCTTAATCAAACATATTCATGCAGTAATTAATAAGGCAGTGGGGAATACAGCTTCTCATGCTGAAAGATTAATTTAAATAATTTGATTACTCTGAAGACCCACAGAATGGGATACATTAAAACTACTCACACAGAGATTAAACACACATATACTCAATCCATCAATTATTTAAGACCACCTCAAGGTTCTTCAAAAAACTGTCACAGCATACCTTCCATTGACAGGCCAGGTACGTGTGATGTCACTGACATAGCAGGAAAATTCACATCCACCATCTAGCAAGACCAGTTCACCATCCTGGAGAATAACAGGAAAAAATGCTCTTTGGGTCAGTCCAGCTATTAATCAAATTGATCTTTCTGTCAGAGAGCAAGAAAGGTTATGCATTTATTTTTGAAAAGCAGCTGCAGAGGTGTGAATTCCTTTTGCAGAGTGTTAACCTGTTAACCTCAGGTGTTACAGTTTTTAAATAGGCTATTTCAGTTGGATTGTTTCACTGCAACGTAGTCTCTGACTGTTATGCTTATCTACTGTCTGAACTTTTAATATGCCCATTTTCAAACATTTCAGAGTAGAAAAAAAGACATTTGCCTTGAACCATTCTGCTCTCTAAGACATAAGTTGCACTCACACTTGGACTTCTTACTCCAGCGAATTACACCAGAGACTCCTTTCACTTATCTGCTAGGGACTGAGACAGAAGAGTTTTGCAAAAAAGCCCATTGATTTCTGAGCTACCCTCAAGATTACTAACAGCTACAGATTTAGCCTTGTCATAGGATAGAAGGACCCAGCAAAATCACTTCCCTGACAGTGTATCACTGCTGTAAATTCACTAAAAGCTTGAACCATCTTCTCCATCCTTTTCTAGGACTCTCTTGACTGCTCTAAGATATCTTTCTGAATCTAAAAGAAATGTGGAGATGTGAACCTCCAAATCACTTCAGCAAAACTATTCCACGTTAATTAAATTACTACACATCACCCATAAAGTCATATAGAAGACAAAGGGCCAGGAACAAAACCACTGATTCGCTTTCCCTTCTTAGAGGGGTTAACAACAAATAGAGTAGTGAAATCTGTGAAAAGTTTGGATTAAATTCTCTGTAGATTTAACCTACATGTAATCTAGAGATTTACTACAGAGATTGACTCCACAGATCCACGACTGTGCCAGCAGCCATGATGTGGAATTGCTAGCACTACTTCTACAAAAAGATACACAGGAGATAAACCACCAGTGTGCAATTGAACCGACAGACAAATTAACTTTTTTAGAATAGCTGGTTCAATCCATTAAGGAAAATCTGAAATTGTATCACCTGCCATCTTCCAAGCAATTAAATAAGTTAAGTAGCAATTTATTGGCTAAGGGAATTCTGCTTGTGGTTTGATTGTCCAGTAAGTGCCTTATGTTGTGCTTCCTGTCCTCTTTCTTTAAAGCTGAGCCCACTAAGTGGTGAATGAAGCATTCAGATTCCACCCAAATTAGACACTTTGTTAGCCTATTTGGAAACAAGAGCTGTAGGAAACAGCACACAAAGGCAGAGTCAAGTTTATGGGTTTAACCTCCTACTTAATAGTTTTGAAGAAAACAAGTGACAATCATTTAACTGAACAACTTTAACAGAAGCAACTGGAGTTACATCAGCCTGCCTGACCTTGGATGACAGAACAACAAAGGAGGCTTCTTTCTGCCAAAAGCAGCCTGTCATATCTTTTGTACATTTGTCTCTGCAGATCATTTCAAGGTCTGCTACATGCCAGCTTCAAGAAAAGACAATGCTAGTGGGAAAGTTTCACCCTGCATTAAGACAGAGGAAAAATATGCTCCTCTAAAAAGCGAATAGTGAGAAAAGCAGTGGGGGAATACTGCTCCTGAAAATAGTTATCTGAATCCAAAGGTCTATTGTCAGGAAAACTGGAGAGGTTTCAATTCAATAAGGACAGTCTTCAAAATAAGACAAAACCCATTAATTTATCTAAAGCCATATAATCCACTGCTTGATATTTAATGCTGATCCTTTTTCTCCTTGTTTTCCTTCCCTGCTTTGGTGGTCTACATGGAGACTAAAATGCTTTTCAGCTTCACCAGAGCAGGAATGGTCCATTGCCCCTTATATTGCAAAGCAACACCAAGAATGCAAATGACAGAAGATCCCCCAAAGATGCCTTTGCTGTGCAGTGGCTCGTTCTGTGAGGCCAGTGACCCACACAGTACTGCACCCTGCTGTGCACTGTGTGAGAGCAGACATACTTCCTAAATTACTTGCAACCTTGTTTGCAAGTCCTTCCACCACTCAGAAGATACTGAAGCAAGTGCAGAGAGGAGAGAAAGAGAGGGTAATCTGCTACTGACAGTAAAACTAAGGAGGGCAGGATTCCTTTCAAAAAAAACCCACCCCAAAAAAACAAACAAAAAACCCCCACCAGCTAGCAAACATATGTATGTGTCACAGCACTGCATTTCAAGTTACTGGACGGCATATGGGTTACCTTGATGAGCTGATTATTCTTCACATAGTGCAAAGTGTTTGATCTGTTCCCACCAGCAACAACAGGGGGGTACGCCAAGATGTCAGCACCACGAGCCCGACACTCAAACTCAAACTGGAACAACAAATCGGAGAGAAGGGGACCATTAGTGCTGATTCTGGTGATTAACTGCCCTAGGGCTATGATAATTCGTGTCCTACAACTCTTTTCTTAATTTGTGCAACACAAAGTGAAACTGGAAAGCAAGTTTACTAAATGAAAGAACCCTTGAATGTTTTCCAAGAACTCTGGAGAAAAAATACAGAACGATCCACTTTTCAAGAGTATTTTAAGCCTGCATCCAATCTCATGGAAGCTTTTCCTGGTACAAGCTGTCTCAAACATCCATTATGTCGTCACACATCCAGGTGAGGATTTGTTCTTATATGAAGTAATGCTCATTTGCCATATAACTTTGTGAATTTTCAAAGATGCTAAATGTCAGTATGACGACAGTCATGTTTTGTTGTTGTCTTTTAAAATTACAAAGTACCAGCACATTGACAGCAGTATCTATATTCCTGACTGTTGAACTAAGAAGGTTTGAAAGCATGCACTACCTTGATGTCTTAAAGGATGTAAGAAAAAGGCACCATAAACCTCAAGATCTTTACCCTTCTTGAATGATGAAGATGATGAAAACATGGAAATGAATAAACTTAGATCTATAAGACCCTCAATATATTAACAGCATGTCTTTTCTGTAATTCCCAAAACCCCATGGGACAGAACACTCCAGGATGCCTACATGGAGCAAAGTAGGTTTTACAGTCCTGATCTAGAGTGAAAAATTGATCTGTAAAATACACTTCATTAAAAGCAGGTTTTTTTTACAGCTCAGTGCCATGTCAGCACAGGCTCATCTATATCATAACAGAGGGTCAAATCATGCTGATGTTTCTCGAACAGGCATTTCACTGCAATTCCTTACAAAGTTCCTAACCAAATGTGCAGGCCAATTAGTCCTTATTTTGTAACTGAGATGCATCTGAATTCCTTCAAGATAGCTGCGGTAATCTGATGTAGTAAGAGGCTAAAGGCAAGAAAAGCAGGTGTTATGACTACTTAAATTCTGTACAACGGAACTATATCACAGGGTAAGATATATAATATCTTAATTATAATAACTATACCTCTGACTGTCTAGCAGGTTTGGTATTTAAATACAGTAGAAAAATACATCAATACCAGATAAATTTAGACAACCAGTACACTCCTTCAGTAAGGGTGCAAGAAGTACCACTGAAGAATTCCTCACATTGATTCTTCTGCAAGTCCAAGATTTGGGTGAAGAAGAAATGTGCTACAGTGGGAGACACATTACAAAGACATCTGACCTTTCTGGTTTCCTGGAAGAACAACCAACATCCACCCCTTCTATCTCATCTTCAACTATGAAGTACTCACCTTTGCATACAGAAAGGCTTCATCCACTGGGGATTTGCTGGCAAACATTGTTTCTGTGAAAGCCTATGAAAAAGAAGGACCTTTCAGTTAGTAAAAGAGACTGAACTTGAGGGAAGTATTATTTTCTTTTTTTTTTTTTCACCTGCTGCCTTTTGAGGAAGGCCCAGGCCGATCCAATGGGTTTGCATTTTAGGAGTTGTCTCACCTATGCATTACTTCACTTATGAGTGCCCTATGCATCTTTTCCTTCACAGAAGTACAAGCTGTGCCTCTTTTCTATTTGGCTATCTATTTTGATAGTATTTACAAAAACATAATTGCATTTGAGTTACCTGTCAGATTTGTTTAAGCTGGCCAATGGGTTCAAAAGGTATTTGAGGGAAAAGGGGAAATACAGAGACATACATATGCAATGTCTTCACAAAAATTCTGTTTCCTTGAAATAAACAAAATAGATGGGAAAGAAAATGGCTAGGGAAAGCAGAGGGGAAGCTGTGAAGGGTGAGAAAAGGCTACCCCTGAACAGATACCGCTTTTAAACGAAGTCTAACAGCTGCTTGCTTGCCTTCTCTTAGTTGCCCTGACTGAGGAGAGTTGGTAGTCCAAGCAGTCTTACGTTTCTCCTTGTCATGTGAAGGGAACCAAGCCCAGCCAATGGCTGTGACACAGCAGTTCAGTAACAGATTAGACCAAAGGTATCCTTTCAGCCCATGTCACCCCACCAACAGAATGCACTGGTTCATCTGGAGAGCATGCAAGCCCATTACCTCTGCTGTGACCCGTCCAGCTGTCCTCATCCTCTCAATCTCTGCAGGGGATTTGATCAGTCGAAGGTTTTGCACTAGATGGCGGATGCCCTGGATGCTGTTTTTGCTCCGAGCTTTTATCTCAGCCAGGGGCTGCATGTAGTCAGAGTGCAGCTCTGTATGCACTGGTTTTGTCAAGTCATACCAAATAATGTTTGACTCACCTGGAATACAAAACAAAAGCTGACACCGACAGAATAAAGGCAGAAATGTCCTCCCCACACCGAGCAAACTCACTCCTAAATTAGACCTGTTGCTATTTTTGAGAAAAATAATTTCCTCTGAATCTGCATTAGCAGACCATTCATAGCATGTAAGTTTGACAAATCACCACTACTGGGTAAATAATGGGGTTCATGACAATTGCTTAATACATGCATCTTGTCAAAGTTGCCCCTGTGTAATCTAAGCAGGCATTGCATGGCAGTGATGCACATTCTGAACTGTTCTGTCATCTAGCCTGTCTCCACTGATGTAAGGCAGTTTACTTTTTTACCCATCACATGAAGTCAGGGTCATGATCAACTACCTTTCAGAACACTTTGGCTTATTTCAGCCATTCCGAGATGAACTGAGAACAAACACATTTACCTATGTGGACATTTATTTATAACATCAGAGTTAGCACCCACATTCTCCCTCCAGGAACATTTTAAATGGAAATGAGTAGACAAGCCATGCAAAGTCACAGCTGATGTCCACCTACTTCAGTGACAGTAACCATCAGCAGGTGCTTACAGAACATGTCTAAGAAACCTGGCATTTATGAAAGAGTATTTCCCTCAGCACATCCTCCCCAGAATCCCCCTTTTAGTTTCTTCATTTCAAGGCTGCATCTTCCTAACACTGATTTACTGTGTTTTATGGATCTCTCCCCTAAGAATTAAAAACTTCTGACTCCATTTTACTTTTGACATTCTAAACCTTCTATGAATGATCTACAACTTAGAAGGTGCCAAAACCTGCCATGTGATCATTTCATTTAACGTGCCCTTTGTTTTTAAATTATGAAAACCAGCAACTAATTCTTCCTACTCATCCTCTCTGCGCTTTCCACAACCATACACATCTCATACCTTGGCTTTTGTTTTCTTTTTTTCAAGCTGAGTAGGTTTGTCCAGCATGTATCTCACATACAACTCCATACTTTTGATCATCCTTGTTGCCCTTCACGTGACTTATCTATTTTCAATATATCCTTTTTTTGAAACCGAGTAACTTGATTCCATAAGACTCCAGAATTCATTCTCTCCAGTTGTCTAACTCCCCAAGCACTTGCCCTTATATTATATACAAACCTTCTTCAGCTCCATTTTATAATGTACTTAAGTTCACCTTGGATTATAAGTATTGAGGCTACACAGTGATGTTAGATGCAGGATATTTCTAAAGGACAGCAGTATTCATATTTCAAGAGCAAGTCATCATCCAGGTAAAAAAAATGTGAGTGGACTACAAACTCCCTGTTTGGATCATTTTCCAAGTCTAACAGGAATAAAATACCTTCAAGTTTCCTGTACTTCATCTGGTTCTGGCCCTGTCAAAGAAGAGATATGACTAGAACACTGACATGGTCTTGCTTATACTGTTCCTTAATGCTTCGCAGATATGCAGACTGGCATGCACATGGATGCACAGGAAATTCAGAGGGGAGAAAAAAAACTATTATTTTCAGAAAGCTCTCAGGCAGATAGCGTGACTCTTGGGGCTGTCCTGTGCAGGACTAAGAGCTGGACTCTATGATCCTTGTGGGTCCCTTTCAACTCAGCATATTCTGTGAAAACTACATTTCCATTGGTGGTCCTCAACAAATTAACAAGAACTTCCAACTGCTTTTACCACAGTAATACCCCTGCACCTCCCCAAGTTCGTTGTAGTCTTGAATTGATGCCACAGACCACCTACCAAACCCATACCATCCAGACTCTGCAAACCCCATCTCATTTCATTAGCATTCTATTTTCTGTTACCTTTCAGCTTGGCCACCAAGTGCCTGAACTCCTCTACAGTGTAAGCCTCATCTACTCCTGTGAGAGCAATGGCCCCATCTGGGCCTGATCTGGGCCCGTCCCACAGCTCTCGCTTTGGATCTCTCCGGGGCACAAAAAGTATGGATTTGTGGGATGGCAGAGCTTTTCCAGGAATGCTCTGCAGCACCAGGATGCTGTCAGGCTCCTGAAACCCACAGAGGTACAGGAAGTTAGTGTCCTGGTGGAAAATGTAGGGGATGTCGTTGCTCATGTAATATGTGGGGTTGGATAGCAGAATCACTGTGTGGTCCAATCCACCCCAGCCCTGGGCTTCCTTCTGGATCAACACCATCAGTTTGTGTCGGCGAAGAGCATATTCCACCTGTGACAATCCTGGGGTTACCTCTCCTGTGAACACAAAACAAATCGGATTAAGAAATTCAAGGCACTCAGGATATTTTATTAGTTGAAACCTGATTCCTGCATTCTCCTTGATGCCTTACATGTGCATGGCTTAGTTGTAATCCCTCACAAGCCTTTCCATTGCTCTCCTGTGCACCTCTTCAGCTTCCATCCCTCCAGCACATCCTCACTCAAACTGCTTCTCCATCACACAAAGACAGAAATCTATTTTAGACAACTGGACTTTCTGTTACGTGTTTCTGTGGAAAGGTAGAAATCACAACACCTGGTAGATTTAGACAAACATCCAAAACAGATGAGAGAGACATTAAAAAATATGAGGAAAGGGGGAGACAAATTGAACTTTGAGTGCCAAAAACCGACGGGTTTTACAACATCTGGACATTGAACAGAAGTTTGCCTTCTGAGGTTGAGCATTAATTCCATCAGATAAAGCTGGAATGTCTGTTCAAATACACACTAAGTCACCTCATAAAATGACTAGTTCTAAACTGTAAAGGGCAGATCGAGTGTTACAGATTCTGGGAGATCAGGCAGAGACACAGAAGTTGCAGAGTCTAACCAGCCACAGGATTCCAGGCAGAAATAAACCACGGACTGCAGGCTGGCGTCAGACTCCAAGTAAGAGAAGGGGTATTCTCCAGGGCAGATGTAGCTTTTCTCAATATTTAACAATTCAGATTTTCCCAAAACTAAATACTATATTCCTAATGACACTAAACAAATTATCTGTTAGATGAAAGAACTCTTTAAACTGCTCCAGTCACAAAAGATATGAAGTAGAGCAATCAAGATACTCACCAAAACCAGACTGAAGTTGAAACCAACAACAGCTGAAGTATGTATTTTTAAAAATGTGAGGCTCCCTAACTGAATCTAAGTTAATACAGAAGCCTTAATCAAAGCAATTAACTTTGGCTAATACCTTACTTTAACACAGATTGAAATTTGATACTGTTAACTTTCTACTTTAGTAATCTTCTTTTTCCTCTTTAATGTACGACAGGGTGTTAATTGTAGAATAAGAATTTACATTTGACTTGTACGGTAAGTAGATTGCTGCATAACTCCAGTGGGAAGGGAAAGTTCTATCCAAAATGTTTTTCCTTGTCAGAAGAGTTTAACAAAACTGTATGTTACATTTGTGTTAAATTTTAGACTTCATCAAAAACTTACATTCTCAACACCTGTTAGGTGTAAAAGGCTTTATAGAAACACAATCCCCCAAAACAATAAAGAAATAAAACCACCATATTTGTTTTACTCTATAGATCTAAAAATTAGAGAACATAGAAACTGTTGTAATGCAATCTGCCTTCACAATTCTGCAATAATATACTGCCAATTTCCTATGTTCCACAGCATTCCAGTCAGATTTCTGACTGCCACAGTTCAGAGAATTTTAGAAGCTGCAGTGGGGTAGAACATGGGAATCCCAAGTGTCTTTCAACTGCAAAGCCCAGAAATTTTCTTTGCCTTACAGGCATATGCTTTTTAAAACAATAATTGCAACAAAACAATGTAATATTATTTTAAGGAAAAAAGCTCCCCTTTTATTAAAAGGAAAAAGTCTGAGCAGCTAGAATTTACTTCCAATGTTTCAGCTGTGAGTAGTTTTAAAGAATTGCCCCACTTACTCTGAGCTGTCAATCAGTGCCCTTAAAAACCTGATCTAATGCTGAAGCCAGCCCAGCTTTGAGCTCAGGGTGGACCTATTAACTTGTGACGTCCCTTTTGATCTGAATTATTCTACGATTAAATATAAAAGCATACAGTTGTATAGTATGCCCACCTGTAGAAGAACACAGAACAGAATGTTCTCTTGGACGTATTTTTGAATTTTTTTGTTATTTTTTTTTAAATTTCTGATCAACTCATACCTATGTACCACCTGTTTTTATTAATCTCAAAAAATGCACCTCAGCTTCTCTTTCATCATTACTGTTGAACTTTATAGTCACAAGTCTCTTTTTTACCCTGTTCCTCACACTGAATTCCCTCCCCAATAATTTTTTCTGAATGGCATCTTTATATAAAGCATTCTGGCAGTTCAGCTTGCACAGAAGACTCACTCAATAAAAACCGTATGTATTTTCAGGACAATGAGCTCCCAAAATGCCACTGCCACAAAAAGGTCTCCAGCACCCAAGTGAGCGACCCGGAGCACATCAGGAGAAAAAGGTAAAAAAGCAAACATGTGAAGCCTATTTTTGGAACCAGTATAATCTCAGACAAGGAAATTAGCTCCTAAATATAATCACTGCCTAATGAAGGCAATCATAAACAGCTGAAACCAGAAACTGTATGATGCAGCAAATCAGTACACTCAGAAAAGCAG
Organism: Formicarius rufipectus; assembly: GCA_013399695.1. Taxonomy (NCBI): domain Eukaryota; kingdom Metazoa; phylum Chordata; class Aves; order Passeriformes; family Formicariidae; genus Formicarius; species Formicarius rufipectus. The sequence continues at coordinate 1,080,481 of VXAU01004747.1, read as the reverse complement.
AGACAAGAATGAATATCAATGACCAGCTCATACAGGGCCCAAACCTTACCTGGTTTGAGAAGATGTGGGTGTGTGAAAGGGCTGGGCTGGCCCAAATACCGGTTTGGAATCTTCTTCTGCTGGGCAGGCTGGATGGAAAATCTTCGGAGAGCACACGACTTGCAAACTAGAGGAAAAGAAATGCATCATGCCAGAGTGAAAAAAACCTTTCCAGCTAGAACACTGCAGAATTCTACTACAGTCATCAGACTTTCAGTAGTGTTCATTCACTTATATGACATAAATACTCCTCCTTAACCTCTCAGTTTGTTGTGTTACAACAATAGTTTATGAAACAACATGCACACAGCTCAAGTAATAATCCAATATTCATAAAACAGACTGAAAGAAGTGAACACATGCTAAACCTGACAATCTGGCAAGCAAACCCATTTTGTACATCCCAATTCATACACTTGGTGTCCAGGAGGTACTCGATGCTCTCCCACCCTTGCTTCCCTCAAACACCACAGGGCTCCAAGCACAACACCTGTATGTTGTCTGTCCTTGACTGTGGCTTCAAAAAATACCACTCATTTGGAATAAGTATACATTTTTCAAGGCCTTTCCAATTCTGTTTTTTATTTGTAATGCTGCAAGGAAACCATCAAATAGCACAGGTTTATACAGCAGTGTGACACTTTGCTCCTATATGAAAGATACTTGGGTCTCTGTTTATGTATTCAACTTACTTGATAGTAGCTTTAGCCAAACCGAATAGTTATGTATCCCACTTCCAAATCCACACACAGCCAAAGCAGGGAAGTTTTAGAGCTAATTACAAGCATGGACTTGGGAGTTGGGGGTAGGGACAGTAATGCAAAAGCTGATTCAAAACATGAACCGCCAAAAGCTTTAGCAACTTTAGAATTCTGTGACAGCCTTTTGCATCTGAAGAACTGCTTGTGGCTAGATACAAATCACTAAGGCACGTGGAAGGAGAGGGTAATTAGAGGGTAAACATCTACCTGATTTCTTACCATGCACCTACTCAAAACAAATTAGTGCTGCCATTACATGGCAATGGATTCTTAGAACAAATGGTAATTAACCTTTCCCTATCACAAGCAAGGATAATACAAGCGAACCAGCTGCCTCCCAGGGACCTAAGGCTCTGGGGGTTACAGCGGAGCATCCCCGGATTTACAAGGGGGAGCCAGCACAATTCGCCTCTGCTTGAAGGGCACTTATGCACGGCAACTGACTGCCATAACACGCAGCGTTCACGACGGGATGCCAGACTGGAGAGCCCGGCGGCGGAACACAACCGCAGCTTTCTGTGCTTTGCACTTTACGAGTGTTTCCACCGCTCCTCCCCACGTGCACAGCGGGCAAACACGACAGCTCGCTAAGACGCGAGGGCACCGCGGGCATTAAATAAAGCAAGGTTTCGAAGGCAGCGCCCTCAGCGGGGCGGCAGGCGAAGGCCGAGGCTCTGCCGCCCCCAGAGCCCCAGGGGTAAGGCAGGGCAGGGCAGCGCCGGGCCGGGAAAGGCTGCCCCGGGGAGGAGGGGTGTCTGACCTGCGGGGCCGCGCCAGCCCCTCAGCGCCAGGGCGAGCGCCGGACCCGGCAGGCGCGACATGGCCGGGGCTCAGGGCGCATGGCGGGGCCTTCCCGCGCCGCGGCGCCGCGCGCTGACACCATCGCCGCGCGCCGCCCGGGCCCGCCAATGAGCGGCGGCGCCGCTCTCGCTTAGGCGCCCGCCGAGATCGCCTGCCCC
>VXAU01004747.1:1064945-1078685 GCA_013399695.1 Formicarius rufipectus | reverse complement strand
AAGCCAGGGCGGGCGTGGTCATGGCCGCAATGGGCGCGACCATATTAATAATGGGCGTGGCCTCAGATGAGTGGGCGGGGCCTCGGGCGGACGGACGGGTCCATGTGCCGAGGTGGGCGAGCCCATGCCCTCAGTGGGCGTGGCCTCAGGNGCCTGGGCCGCCGTGGGTGCGGGTGCCGCCGCTCCGCCATGGACTCGCGCAAGCTGAGCGAGTTGCGGGCCTTCGTCCGGCTGTGCAAGCAGAACCCGGGCCTGCTGCACACCCCGGAACTCGCCTTCCTCCGCGAGTGGGTGGAGANNNGGTGCGGGGGGGAGGCGGCAGCGCGTTGTGGCGCGGGCCGCGCCGTGAGGGGAGGAGGGGGCGGTGTCGGCCCCGCGCTGAGGCCTCCCCGCCCTTCGGCGCTGCCGCGGGAAAAGGGCTCCCCATGTTCTTTGGTTGGCTCGTTTCGTAAACGCTGATTATTCCTGCTGCAAAAAAAGCCTTCCCCCCGGCCGTCTCGATGGCTCAGCTTTCCAGGCTGGAAAACCCCAGAGTAACACTTAGCGAGCTAATTCGCGCATTACGCAGCACAGTCGGTTAGCCTGTCTTAAAAAGGAGCCGAGTTTGTGGCGAGGTGAGTGCCTTCGATTTACATAGTGCTACTCCAGGGCATCAAATACCGGACAGGTACAGTTCCTGTCCCAGGCGCGTTTTGCTCCCTGAAGTTTTATGCATGAAGTAGTCGGAGTCTCTGCTCCCCTGCGAGCTGCTTCAGACATCTGCTGTTGACTCTGCACGTAGCCTGTGTGCGCGGCGCGTGTCGCTGCACACGCTTCCCAGTTAAAAATGTTTGGGTTCCACCCCGAGAGCCCAGAAACACCAGGCTGGAAGGGTTGAGCTCCGTTGCTACTGGCAGAAAACCCACAGGGCCCCTGTGTTCACCTGCGGTACCTCTGCTTGGCTTTCCTTTTTTTACTCTGAAGAACTCTGAAAAGTGAGGAAAATTCTTGCGGGTGCACATTTTATACAAGGGGTGGCTGAAAGATTTTTATCTAGTGACCAACTGGGATTTGTTTTAGAAATTTTGCTTTAATTTAAAGGTATTTTAGCTGTATTTCCTGCTGATGAGTATTTATAATTTGTTGAAAAAACAGCAGGGCTTTGTATGCATGTATTTATATCCATATATATGTTTAAGAGTTAATGCTGTTGTTTTACAGTATGTCCTGAAATGAAAATGTCTACGGTGAACTATTAGGGTTTTTTTTACAGTGATGCTTTAATTTCTTTTTGCGTCTGAATACTAGTGTGGTTGTAAGTCCACTCCTATTTAACCTAACTTGGGATTGCAGTACTGTTAGTAGCTGCACCTGTGCCAACGAAGGAGATGGATGTTTGTCTTACCCTACTGCGGGTCTTTTTTGCTACTGCATAAAAGACTTCAGTGCCTTGCCTTAGGTTTCTTCCGTTACTTCTCTTGCCTAATTCTGAATGTATGGACAGAGTACTTTGAGAGAGAGAGGAAGAACAATGACTTCTTTTGGCCAAAGAAAGTGTTAGGGAATGGAAAGCTGACCATCTGACTTTAGCCATTATAATGGGGAAGGCCCTAATTTTCAGATTAATTTTTAGAGTTGTATTTGGCACTTTTCTTAGAAGTATAAAAATTAGGTTTTTAAGCTGTGGAATGCATTTTCATGCAAAATCTTCACTGGATATCTTTATCTCTGAAGTAGGAAAATACTCCAAAGTAGAACCTCCTACAGCTTCTGAAGCTTTCTGGCTTTCTTCACCTATTTGAGCTAAATATTTGCCCAAGTTACACACTTGAGTGGTGGCAGTGGTAGCCAAATTACTTTTCACGTAAAACTGTCTGGAAATCTGGTGCGTTTCCCTCTGCTTTTCCATGGTAGTGCTGTTTGCATTAGGACTCCTAAGTGCATTTATAGGGCCTTCTCATTCTTTGGAAACAGCATGGCCTGTATTCAGATGGAAATAAACTGGATAATTCTTATATTTCTCTCTGTCTTACCTGTCTTGGTCTGAAAGGCACAGGTTTGGTCCCCAAGGTAACGTTAAGAGTAATTACAGAATAATTACTAAATGACACTAAAATCCATCATTGAAATTTCAACTAAAATTCTGCCAATTGCTTTGGCTTTTGTTTTTGAAACTTAATGATTCTAATGTAGATTGTTAGCTGCTCATAAAGCCAGAATGGGATGCTTTATTTCTGACTAGTTGTTTATATTCCATCAGAAGCCTGAAGTTTTACCTGTTTTCATCCGCCTGTTATCTTCTAACATTTATTGTCTAGCTGTTGTATTTAATTTCTGTATGGATGCTCGTCATAGAGCAAGCATACAGTAGTGTGTGTATGTTTGGAAAGTGTTTTGACATCCCTTTCAGTCATGCCTCCCTTTTCATAATTGCATAAAAATACAAATGTTTTACTTGAATTATTATGAAACGAGTCATTAAAGGAAACATATTTCAGAACCCTGCAATTGAACAAGGAAACAATACCAGTCCTTAGAAGTAAAGCATGGAATCCCTAATTGATGAGCAGGGCTTTTTGTATTTTTTTGTTTTGTTCAAATAGATCTTGACCTCTTCGAATTCGTGGTAATCCAGTTTCTCTCTAAGGATAATTTTGCTGTCAGTGATAAAACTGGATGCAGAAATAGCAGTTGCAGTTCTTCCAGCAAGTCATAAACACCACACTACTTGTGGCTGTGATGAGTGGAAGAATGCAGTCATTGTTGCAACAGAGTCCTGACAACTCCCAGGAGTTGTTACTGGCATTGCACAACTCTGTTTTAGTTTATTATGTGTTATTATTTAGTTTATTATGTTTTTTTAATTAAACAAAGGTTTAATTAAAAATCTGCTTGTGTGTATGTACATGTGTGTATGTGTCTTTTATGCAGCTCAGCACCTGCCTTTTCCTATGAGTGTCTTGTGTATCCTTATACTGCTGAGGTTAAATACATTGCAAGCTTTGCAGATATTCTTGCTATGCATTTAGTCATTGTAATCACATACTGGGTTAAGAGATTTTAGAGTAAATTGCTTTTTAATTGTTCTGGGATTGTAACTAGTTTAAATAGAGAATAACAGGATAGCTAAAACATTTTGAAGCGCTGAGCGAAACTGTTAAGCCGTGGCAGTTAATGAAATAGCATATTATAAAATGTGCATGTATATTAGTTAAACTTCTCTCAAAACTGTTCTAACCTTTGGATAGTTTTTGGGGAAATGTGAAGAGGACAGAGGAGACTTAAGCTATTTCAGTCTTGAGGTGATTCAAGGTGCCTGGCTTAAAACCTGGATATTAGCTATTAGCATTGCTAAAATGCTTCAGAATTTGTAGTTTTCTATGTGTGGAAGAAAAGTTTCAAGGCTTCACTAGATGCTGCCGGTAGTTGTAGAGAAGTCTCTTTGCTTTTGCAGACTAGTAGGGGATTATGGGTTCTATTGTCAACCTACGAGAGTAAGAATTTAGGAGGAACAATTACTACATGTTCTGTGTTTTCTCCCAAGCTCTATAATGATTTCTCAGACTGCAGTTGTTCAGTCCTTGCAGAACATGCTAGAGTTTGTCACTTGGGCTTTTGTTTTTTTTTTGGTGTGTGTGTTTTGTATTTGTTTGGTTTTTTTGTTTGTTTTGTTTTTCTTTGTAAACAAGAAATAGTTTAGTGCTATTTACTTGCCTTTTGCTGCAGGGCCTTGTGCCAGGACCTGTCAGTCCTGCCCCCTCCATTCTTCTACCCTTTGACCCCCAGTTCATCCCCGTCCTTGTCCTGTCCCACCTCATTCAGCTTTGTTTCTAACCAGTTTGGGGCCTGGCTGTGAGATGGTGCTGTTGACAGGAGGGAGGAAGGAGGGGAGAATGGATTGTAGTAGCCTGACTTAAGAAGCTACAACTTCTTATCCTTTGGACATAGTTTTATGTTGCGCTAATTCCTGAGAGCAGATAGTCCTGCATCCTTCCAGTTTCTCCTGCGCACCCATTCGCCCCTGTCCTTCTCTTCTGCCCTGCATCCCACACGTCCAGTTGTGTGGAGCCCCAAGGAGTTGGTTGTGCCTGTTAAGCATTTCTTTTGAAAACCATCCATACATGGGAGTGGGGGGCAGAGAATGGATGTGTCCTTGTGGCGTGCTGCCATTAGGTATGATTAGATCTTCTGTGGAACAGCTGGAGAATTCAGCCTATGTGTATTTCTGGCTGCAAACCAAAGTCGATATCATGTAGAAGTTTATTCTGTATTGACAGAATGCTGTCTCTACAAAGAATGTTCCTTAATTGTAGAGAATGAAAGGCATGAATATTGCAATACATAAGAGAAATTATTTTTTCTCCTAGGCAGTAATTTTTTTAATTGCATAAGCATTTTAGGTCATTCTCTTTACTTGTTTGACTTCTGTTCCAAAATAATTCTAATTTTAGTAATATCTATAATCCTAATATTTTGTTTTGATTCAAACATAAATTACATTTGAAGGAGAGACTCCTTTTGAGCCAAGGAGGCAGCTTTTCCTGGTGAGAAAGGCAGGGTGGGTAAAGGGTTATGTGCATGAGTACAAGTCTTGGTGGAGTTGTACAGCAGACAGTGCCTTGCACTGCACTGAGAAAAGCATGAGGGATGTGGGCTCTCTGCTGCTTTGGCAGTGAATTGGATCATCATGCTTTGTATTACAACAAAAAGCTGAGATTATCAGGATTTGAATCAATAAAATACATGGCATTGTTTTGATGATCTTACTGATTTGCTTTCCTTTTCTCTATTTTACTGAAAAGTATGGGAGGCACAGTACCGCCTGCTCCAGCCAATACCTCCACAGAGGAGACAAGGAAGGTGAGATATGAAAAATTTATCACTGAAAATGAACATTTGCGTGCCACAGAAATTACTGAGCAGCAAAAGAGGAAAAATTTCTCTCAGTTTTCACCCAGACGGGGGTAGGTGTGACAGTTCAGTCTGAAGCCTGCCCATTATGTGCTGTAGATAACTTGTTACAGATGGCTTCCTAGTTTATTTCAAGTGTTATCATGCTCCATTTCCCTAATCCTAAATGCCTGATGTTCTCTGCGCTACAAAGGCCAAGCAGAGTCTTGATTTCTCTTTTCTGTGTTCTCACTGTCTGTTCATAAACCTCTTCTCTTGTCATTAGTGGATTAAATTGTAGTCTTTTCATGAGAAGAAATATTAACGAGCATGATAAGTAATGAAGTGAACAGTTAATTATCAAATTTTTAAGGCAGTATTGTGGAATAGATTTTCCTTGGTTCTTGTTCACGTATTTTAAGGGACATTATAAATTTGCCATGTAGGTATTTACATCAGGAGTTTTTCAAGCATGAAATTCTTTTGGAAAAAATGGAATTTTTAAAAAATTATTTAACAAGACCCTGGATGCTGGAGTTACTGGCTAGTTAGAGCTGTATGGAGGAATTGTGTGTATGTACTGAGTATAGTATGTAACACTGAGTATGAAGGCAAGCTGCTTATGCCGGTGATAAATCAGGATGTGCTAAGTTATGGGATTCAGGTGAAATTTAGTTAGAAGTTGGTAAGAAAATCTTAGAAAATTTAAAAAAAAAACAACCCTTCTAATTATGTGTAAGTGGCAACAATCTCTGTCCTTAGCAAATGGAAAAAATATTTAAGTCATTGTCATCAGCTCCTTGCTAAAGGGCCTTAGCTTAATAGTATTAGATTGAGAGAATTTTTGGTCCAGAGAAAGTGTGAGGGAAGGCAGGAAGATTGGAAAGGCTGGTTAGTCATCATTGCAAAACTGGTTCTGAATTGGGTATTGTTTGGATTATTTGGTTTTGATTATTGAATTAGACAATTTGAAGGACAGACTTTGCCAGTAGTAGAAGTTCATGAGTCCAGATTCGGGCTTTGAAATATTTGCATACATGATAGACTTAATCTGAGAGGACGAAAAAGGAGATTAGTATCTTTAAAATAAAATAGTTCAACTGTAGAGCAATCTGATTTTTCTAATGCATTGTTATTTATGAGAGTGGAAATGGAGTGTCAGTCAGATATAATGTATGCTTACAAATATATTTCTCTCTCAGGGCAAAGCAGAGGAACAGCCAGAGGAGCCGGTTAAACCACCTGAACCAGAAAGTGAAGAGAGCGACTTAGGTGGGGAAAATAGATGACCTTATTGCATTTTGCCAGAGTGAAATTATTCTGAAAGTCCTTTCTCTGCAGATGGAGCTTAATCTTGCTTTTTTTTTTTTTTTTTTTTTTTTTTTTCCCGCAGAAATTGACAATGAGGGAGTGATTGAACCAGACAGTGATGACCCTCAAGAAATGGGTGATGAAAATTTGGAGGTAAGCACAATGCATTCAGTGTGGCAGTCGGGAAGATAAGGAGAGGTTTTGAATTTAATCAAGGATAGTAGCTGAGGGGGAATGAGTACTATATTGGTTGCGTAGCCACTTGTTGCTTTTACTCTCTTTGTTCTAAGCAGAAAACTTATTGGCTTAAAACCACAGTTTTTCTTATTCAAGGTTAGAGTCAATTAAAACAGTCCATGAGGATGATCAGCTCAGAAGACACCAAAGAAGCTTATCAAAATACCCATGAAAACTAGATATGTAGAATTCTACCATTCTCAAACTTTGCTTTTGAGAATTTTTAGCAAAAAATGTTTGTTAATGTCTTCAAGCTGAAAGCAAAGGTTTTGTGGCTTTTATTGAACTATGATTTCAATGCAAATTAAAATAAAGATTGAATTGAAGTTCTTTCCTTTGGTGCAGTCTTAGCATGGTAATTCTGGCCTGGAATCTACAGCTTCTGGATTTTGTGTGTGTTTTTCATTTTATTTTGTTAGGTAACTGAAGAGATGGCTGATCAAGCTAATGAAAAGAAGATTGAAGCAATAAATGCTCTAAGTGAAGGTGATAAATTGTTTTTTAGTATGTATTCAAGGACACTAGGTTTTGTTCTCCTTTTAAAAAAAATGGAGGTGAATATCTTGGACCACTTTGAATGCTTTCAAGGAAGAGAAAACCCACTTCTTGTTCAATACCCAAAACTACTTAGAACATGAAAGCTTCTTTAAGTAGTTTTCCCAATGTAACTATAGTTTTAGTGAAGGCAAGAGATACTGCAGCATCTTAATTACAAATTGATCATTATAGTACTTCCCTGCATATTATGATTAGTGTCTCCAGTGGTTTGTCCTAATACTGTATAATAAAGATGTGACATCCTGTTTGGTTGCATCCAAAGCTAAATGTACAGATTTAACTGGGAATAGTCTCTCTTCTCCTCCAGCATTAATTTTGGAGTTTGTACTTCAGCAACCTAGCAGGAGGGTGAAACTGATTTTCCTTTGTTGATAATGTTTTATCTAAGAAGAGCTTAGGAACATAACAACCTGTAAGGCATGTTTGGGAATTTGAATGTAATTTCATTGCATAATGATTGAAACTTCACTACAACTTATATTTAGGTGAACTTCAGAAGGCCGTTGACTTGTTCACAGATGCTATCAAGCTGAATCCTTGTTTGGCCATCTTGTATGCCAAGAGGGCAAGGTGAGTCATAAACCAGTGATGTATGTTTCTCCCTGTTCTGTTATTTCCCTTAAGGTGTCTAAATATAATGGCAGCTTGAGGATCTATGTAAACTTAAACCACATGAGAGAAAGAGTTCATTTCATGCATTTTGTTGTATATGTGACTGATCAGATTTGCTGAAGCAGAATCTCTATAAGAGACTGAGTACAGAATGATGTTCTAAAATGCACTGTGGTCATATTGCTAAGGAAACTGCCTGACCTTCCAGTAGCCATGCTGGCAGTCACACTTGTACCACCTGATCTGGGACTTGAGTGCCTTTGCAGCTACATGCCCCACAATCACACAGTCAGACCAGGTTTCCTTACTGTCTTTGCCCTGGGTTTCCTGTAGCAAGGTCTCAGACACCTGGATCCTTAAAATAATTTAATAATGGTGCAATAGCAAAATAACGGCTTGATCTGGTGCCTCCAAGGAGGGACCCTGAACAAAGGAAGCCCTGGGCTTTTATACCCTCACAATCTGTGTGAAAAAGTCTGGAGTCATTGGCTCTTGCAGTGCCTCGGAGTGTCTGGTGCCCTGGCTGGGCCCTTTGTTGTACAGAGGTAAGCACACCAGCTCACGGGCTCTTGCCTGGGGCTTCCACCACCCAGAGCTCAACCTGCAGCTGCACATCAAACCACCTGCACTAAAGGTATTCCTCAACAATACGGATTTTGGTATGTTGAGATGGAGTAATGCTGGGTAACAAACAGTTTATTCTGGGATTAAGATGGTAGTTGAAATGATATCCTCTTTAAATGCAAACTTAATTATGAATCCTGTGAATTTGCTCCCTGTCATGATAAATGTGAAATTCTATTCAACAGTCTTATGTTTGAACAGGACACCTCCATATCTCAATCCATTGAATACCCACCTCACATCTCATTGCATCTATGGGACTGCAGATGATGCATTAAGAACTTCGTCAGATTTGTTTTGTGGTAGCCCTGACTTCATAATGCACAAACATCTTTATTTTCCTAATTCTTGAGGACAGCTGTGCAGATATGGGTTGCAGAAGTAGAAGTTTGAGGATTTTTCTCTTTGTTCACAAAAAAACACTAACTATGGGTGATTTGATACTTTATTAGATCTTTTCCATAGTAAAGTATGGTTCAACTTCTGATGACTTACATGATATTAATTAATGTCCTTTAACTGTTCCATTCTAGTACACTTTAACTGATACTTGTCTTCCTGTTTTTTCCCTTTCTAGATCAAAGTTTTTGTATGTAACTTCACCTGTGTATCTGAATGCACTGTTGGTTTTGCCATCATAACAGTATTTTTAATCTCTTTTATCTTTTATTTTTAATCATCTCTTACAGTGCCGTATCTTCTCAAGGTTTAGTAATGAAAAATAAGAATGTTAGGAGACATTTAAAAGTTACCTCAATTTGGGCTGTTGTAGAAAGAAAATAAAAATATATTGGGATATTTGTAAAACTTGCCATGCAGATCAAGTGCTATGAGTAATCCACCTCGTGGATTTCAGTTCTAGGGGTTTTGTGCAGCCAGCAGCATTGAAATGTCTGTCTTTGATGAGGTGTAGCTTTGGAACACAGACACTTTGTCTACTTGTTTGTTTCTAGAAGAGAGAATATGTGAGTTTGTGCTTGCTTTGTATAACAAGCCTTAGAGGAAAGAGTAAGTAACAAACTACTTACAGGCATTGTAATTGTTGATAAATTTGTTTTCAAGTAGATGAAGAAGGACGGTTCTGACTTGGAGTACACTGAATATTGAATACTTTTGTTCAGGAATGTTTTTTAGTGTTTCCCTCAGAGATTTTTAATTTGAAATGCCTGAACCTCCTGAAGTATCACTCCACTAGTTAGATGTGCTTGTATATTGTAAGATTTGAAGTTATTACACTTAACTGGCAAGAGGTTTGGTCTACTTGCTGGGTTTGTGTTTGTGTTGGTACTTTTAATTTTGATGACTCATCTCCTATCTCCTTTTCCTAATGACTTTAGCTGTAGCTCCTTGCAGGGTGTATAACTCCTTATGCCTTCTTTGTGTTACTGTGTTAAAGACTGTAATATAGCATGCATTGTTGTTTTGTTCATATTGCTAGTTGCCATTGGCTATAGACACCAGACACTGGGGCTGAACTGTCCTTTGCATTTATGTATCTGTTCCTTCTGCACTAAAGTTACTCGTGCTGGCAAATCTTGAGTCTGAACAACGGATGGTTTCAGTTCTTGCTAATGATTCACCTGCAGTTCTGGGAGGGTGAGACTAAATTTTGGTGACTTGGTTATCGCTATGAAATCTATTTGAACTCAGCTCTTCAAATGTGTTATCTCACTAACTTGACTGTTAGTCATCCAAAATTATTTCCAGCTTAAGTTAGTAACTTGGTATTTCAGTATGTACAATAAATGTTCTTGTTCCCACAGTGTTTTTGTGAAACTTCAGAAGCCAAATGCTGCCATTAGAGATTGTGACAGAGCCATCAAGATTAATCCTGACTCGGCACAGACCTACAAATGGAGGGGTAAAGCACATAGGTAATGAATTGCACCTGTACTTGATATTATCTTCACTTACTTGAGGGGGAGCAGTTTTGTTTATACCTTCTTTCCTCTGTGTCTCTGAACTGTCTGTCTTGTACCTGAGAGCAGTAGCCTTGAGCCAGGAAATAATTGTGCTGAGTATGTGGCTTAGAGGAGAGAAAGGACAATGGTAATTTATTGATGGCAATTTATGAGAAGCCCTCCTGGCACTGTCTCTTTCTCTTTCTAAAATATATCTTCTAATGGCTTACTACTTTTCTGAATAACATTTTCTAATTATTTGCTAAAGGTTATGTGATCTAGGACTGCATATTCTATTTGTTTGGAGGTCTTTTGTTTTCACTTGGTTCAGTTGCTTTTTTTTACTAACCTATAGTTCTTAGATATCTCTGTCCTTATTCCATAGATCCTAGAGCTCTTTTACCTAGTAAATGAAAATGCCTAATTATTAAGGAACCATTTGTTGCAACTGAGGAGTGATGTTAAGCAAAGTGTAATTATATTAAATTACATTAGGCATTCCCTCCAACCGTAGTTCAACTTTTTTAAAATGACAGTAAGTCAGAAAAAAAAAAAAAAGGTGACACTCCTTATGGTCTGTATAAAAGGGGAAGAAGTAAATGCTAATAACTTACCAAAAAAAAAGAAGTGCTCACAGAGTGGGATGTTAATGTCTACAGTTTTAATATACAGTGTAGACCCAAGAGTAAGAAGACTGGAGCATAATTTGAATACCTCTGTGAGCAGAAGTGCTTTGACCATTTAGTAATACCACCATTTGCTTAGTTTTTTTGATTATCAAGAGTTTGTATAAATTAATAGTGAAGAAGTGTGCACAGTAGCTTATATGACTCCTTCAACTAAGACATGGTGCATCCATTCAGCTTGAGTGCTAAATAAAGAGGGGCCACTTAAACTTGAGGTAGTAGTGTTACAGACTTGTACAGAACACTGAATGTGTAGCTCTACACTGAACATGTGCCTACTGGTACAGAATATTTTTATTAGTGTGCTTCACCTGTTTAGGTAGGGTACCTTCTCCCTGTTAGATCCTTCTTTGTTATAGCAGACAATGACACCAACTCACAGTGGGCTTTTTTACTCATTGTCATTTTAAAGTTACTGTAAGGGTGTGAAACAAGCAAGTAAGAATCTTCTAATGATATTGTAGTGTGCAGCTTAGAGGAAACACCATGACTGTTAAACTTCTGTAAGTCCTTGTAGTTCTATTTGGAATGCTGCGTGATTAAATATTTTTAAGAGCTTTTTCCTTAAAAATGTTGATATCTTCCCAATTCCAGACTTCTTGGCCACTGGGAGGAGGCTGCTCATGATCTTGCATTAGCTTGTAAACTGGATTATGATGAAGATGCTAGTGCCATGCTGAAGGAGGTGCAACCAAGAGTAAGTGGGGAAGAATGTTGGACATCCCTTCTGTATTTTTCTGTGTGACATTGCTGCCTTCACATTCTGCCAATATGCATTGCCTTGTGGAAATGTGTTCATGTGTCATTTGACACTTCAAACTAAGTTTATAATTCTTCTGCCTTCAGTCACAGCTGTTTATGAGTGTGTGCAGAGAAACCAAGTCTGTGGGGCTGGGCACATAAATGAAATATGTTCCTTGCTAAAATTTAAACAGAAGAAGAATTTGAGACTGTTGAAGTTTGCCAGGTATTTGAGAGTCTAGTCTAAAAACATTCAGAAGAGCAGGACAACACTAATAATGGATTTTTTCCAGAGATGTTTCTGAGTTGATCAAAGCTTTGTCCTAAGCACGTTTTCCAAAGGAAGGATTTTACCATGATTTGTACTTTCATTAGTCTGCCCCATGAGGGCAGCCTCACCTCTGCACGACTTGTTTTCTGTTTTCTGTGTTCTGTGGCTGACCCCAGCGTTTTTCTAAGGAAGAACTTCTCTGTAACAAATGTAACACTATTGATGGCAGGCTTGCTTTTTCATCTGTTTCTGCCTGTTCCTTTGAAGTGGTTGACAGATCACAGATGGCAGCTGTTGCATTGTATTGGGTTTACATGGGAAGTTTGGGGGAAGGTGGAGACTGCAGGTCAGGCCTCTTGTAAGAAGAGACACCGGGCTGCCATTATCAGATGGAGCTAATTCCAACTGGCTTCTGAACTGAATTACTGCTAGCCAGAGCTGAGCCAGTCAGTAACACTGGTGGTGCTTCTGTAATAAGATGTTTAAGAAAGGGTTGAAAAATGCAGCATGACAACCGTGAGAGAGAGGGGGGGAAAAAAGGAACAAAATACGAGAGCAGCAGCCCTGCAGACACAACGTTCAGTGAAGGAGGGGAAGGAGGTGTGCTGTTGCTGTTATGATTATCAAAGTTCACTGACAGGCCAAATGCAGTTGGTGAAAAGGCTTCTTTATTAGCAAAGATGTACTACTTTTATATTGTTTTCAGACTACTGTGTCTTCTTTTTTGGTTACTAATAGCAAGGCAAGAAATAATGTTTTTATTGGTTGGCCAGCAGTTCTGCTTATTTTGCTTTCTTAACACAGGCACCTTCTATTCTTGCAGTTTCTCCCTTCTGCAGACTTGTCTGTTATTAATTAGTGTACATGTCTGCCTTATCTCAAGGATATGCTTTGAAACCTTCAAGGTCTATTTCTTCACTCAGGGAGTCAGCGGACTAGCCGCCTACCCCTGCAGTGTGCTAGGCATGTGTGGCAGTTTTCACAGAGCAGAGATTCCTTGCAGTCCTTGGAGAAGGCCATGGTTAAGGAGCTGTCCCCTTGAACTCACAGTGGAGCACCTATCCACCCTGCAGCCCATGGAGGTTCCCATGCCAGAGTGAGGGGGTGTGCCCTTGTTACATGCCCTAAAGGAAGCTGCAGCTCATGGAGAGTCCACACTGGAGCAGGCTCTTGGTGGAATCTGCAGCCTGAGGAGGGGAGCCTGCACAGAAACTGGTTTTCTTGCGGAAGCTGTAGCTCCTGGGGCACCTATGCTAGAACAGTCTGCTGTCCAAGGACAATGCCCTGTGGGGAGGACCCATGCTAGAGCAGTTTGTGAAGGACAGTATCCTGTGGAGTGACCACAAGCTGAAGCTGGAAAAAACTGTGAGGAGTAACTGGCAGAGGTGCAATGTTGCCAACTGCCCACAGCCCTCATCCCACTGTGCTGTTCAGCTTTGGGGGAGGAGGTGAAAGAGTGGGGAATGCAGCAGTAACATTTACTTTTGGGATGAAGGTGGTTTTAGTCTGGTCTTTGTTTTTCATTGTCTGACTAGTCTAAATTAAATTTTATTTTTTTTAAATTAAATCTTCCCTATGTTGGCTCTCTTTTTCGCGCATGATGGTAGTGGGTGAGTGATCTCCCTGTGTTTATCTCAAGCCAGGAGCTTCTCCATCTTATTTTCTCTCACTGTCCTGTTGAGGAGGAGGAGTGAGAGAGCGGTTTAGTGAGCATCTGGCCGCCAGCCAAGCTTAACCCACTGCGTACATAAACATTCCTGTGTCTCATAACTTAAGCTTTCCGTTTTTCTGCCATGCCTTTGTAGAAGATGCTGTCCCCAGCAAAAAGACAATGGAAACCATTTTGTGGCCTATTAGTGTTCTGTATTGGTAATTATTGATTTGTGGTTAATGTAATTAGGTCTTAGGTCTCAACCTTTTTTTTTTTTTT
>VXAU01004747.1:1002277-1064938 GCA_013399695.1 Formicarius rufipectus | reverse complement strand
TTTTTTTTTTTTTAAAGGCATCCTTAATGCTTCACTGAGGGGGAACCTTATGTTTCCCAGTTAATCTGCTCATGCACAGAAACAGCAGAATATCTGTGATACATTGATGGGTAGTTACCAGCTGCATGGGAATTTGTGTATTTTGCTCGAGGAAAAATATGTGACCTTTTCATGGACAGTTTTCAAAAATCTTTAAAAAGTAAAGATGATTTATTCATCTAATTTATTTGCTTCATTCTTTCCTAGAACTTTTTACTTTGTAGCACTGTCAACTAAAACTCAGTCAAATTCTAAAAATATTTAGTTCATTTTTATAAATACTCAGAAATAATGAAAATCTAAACTTTGGAAACTTTTTATGCTTCATTACAAAGAAAATAGAACACTGGCCTCTCTCTTAATGAGCCATTGAATGGCAGTGACATCAGGTTCTGGTAGCATGGACTGCATTCTCTCTCAGTCAGTCCTGCTGCCTGCAGTGTGCTTTGTCTGGCAGATGTACTTCAGGAATAATGTGATACCAAATGAATGTCTCCCAGCTAAAGTAAGTTATATCAAAGCTTTGCTAGTTTCAAGTTCTTTAAAGAGTATTCTAAAGGAATTAGGGAGTATCAATTGTCATAGTAGTATTTCTGTTCTTGCAATGTGATTTTGCTATGTGCGTTTTTGTTACAGGAGTGTTGGAGTATCTATCATACACAGTTTGTGAAGTCATGAACCATTTTTTCCGATGATCTATAAGGATACCTTCTGTTTTCAGGAAAACAGTGCTGCAGTTAGTTCTGTTGTTAAATGAACCCTGAGTAAGGAGCCTTGGGGAGTTCATTGCTAACTCCTCTCGTTTGCTGGAGCTGTAAATTTGATACACTTAGAAAAAGTTAGTAAGAGGAGGCAAACTTCCAACCAGCCCTTTACTGGTTTGGTAGAGGAATCCTTTGGTCTACCTCTGTCTAGTTGTACATGCTGTAGAGGCATCTGAAACAGCAGTCTAAGAAGTGTGAGTGCACAGGGAGAATTATACTTCCAGTTGTGCCCTTTTCTAGGACAGTTACTGGGTTTAGCCTTGGAGAAATAATTATTTCAGCATAAAAGCATGAAGGAACATGGAATGATAACATGTTTAAGTTCTAACTATAGTGCAAGGCCCAAAACTAGTGCAGAAAAAGTATACTAGAGTGCATGTTCTGAGGAATGCAGTCAAGGCTGAGTAGACATGATTGCTGTAGGGAGAAAGTAGCAAATGGCTTCTAAAACATAGAGGCTTTTAACATGTGAAATCAGATCTTAATTTTGTGGTAAAACATAAATGCTTGCATGTATTTTGTATTGAAATATGCTGTGTGATATGCTAGAAATGTGTATGAAATTCTGGTATTGTAACAGGCTCAGAAAATTGCAGAACATCGACGAAAATATGAGCGGAAGCGTGAAGAAAAGGAAATCAAGGAAAGAATGGAAAGAGTGAAGAAGGCGCGGGAGGAGCATGAGAAAGCACAAAGGGTGAATATTTAGACTTTAATATTGGTAATTTGGAGAGTTTGGTAGTTACTTTGGTTAAAATGATTTGCAGAGAAAAAAATTAAAGTCTCTACACTTTAGAGACTTGGTTTCTGTCTCTATTACTTGACCAATAACGAAATCTGGAGAAGAGGGCATTGTATGCATCTGTTTTTATTGCTTGTGACAAAAACAGTCTCTGGAATCTCTACTATCCCTGTATTTTTAAAAATCAGTTATTGTATGACTGTTCCATAATAGTTTTCATTTAAAGTACTTACATATCCCAAAGTGGGAGATTTTAAATTTAGGATAATACTCTGCTTCTCTTCTTCAATTCCTGATGCTGCTTGCATGCTTTTTCTTTGTGCTTTAATGATCTGTTTTAGTATGTTGGGGATGGGAGCTCTAAAAATAGTTGGGAGCTAAAACAAATCATACAGTTCATAGTCAGTAAAAACATTCTCTGAGTAATTTACCTGCTATAACATACAACAGGAAGAGCAGACAGCTATTTCTTGTCAGTGGTTTTGTTCAGAGTAAAGTGCTTTGTTTATTGTGGTAGCCTACCTGCCTGAAACAGTCTTGGCTATTTTTTTTCTCCTAAAACCAGTTGAGCAGTAGAAAACAGGCTGCAGTTCCATTGTTCTGTGTGGCATGATGTGCTTTCATCTGCAGGAGGAAGAAGCAAGACGACAGGCAGGAGGAACTCAGTTTGGTGGCTTCCCAGGTGGCTTCCCAGGTATTTTATTTTTTAATACCAGTACTTGAGGTTAGAGGTGGCTGTTGTTTCCATGTGGTGCATTATAACTACTGTTTTTATAGCACTAGCTTACAACTTGCCTGCAAATAACTCTGAGCACTAGTGGGAAGAGGGATGGGATTCTTTCTTTTTAAATAGGATTGATACTGTGTAACAAGTACAGGGAAGGCAGAAAATAATTGGTGCAGGGGAGAATGAAAGGATTTAGATCTGGGAAAACAAACAGAATTGGCTTGATAATATGTTGAAAATCTGGAATAAAAATGTTTTCTTAATTACCCATTCTGCTTCAGAACAATAGTTTAAAAGGTGAAAATTTGAATTGAATATTGGGGTAGACTGTGCTGGTTGCTACCTGTTGTTGAACAGAAGAGTTTCTCAAGAGAGGCAGTGCAGATTACCTTATAGAAAAGTTGTCCTTGACAGTTCCACAAAAATCAGGCTTTCTATGTTGTTTTTTGATGCCATGAACTGAGGAGAAACAAGAGTAAGTACTAATGATCTTGAAGATTGAGCTGTAGTGGAGGTAGACTATGTGCATGCTTCAACTGGATTAGCAGCAGGGAGAGACTTACATGTACTATGCTTGGCACAGCGGGGGAAGCTGCTGATTAAGGATTCAGTCATTTCAAGCATTTTGCTTCAGGGGTCTTGTTTTTTTGTTTGTGTGGGGTTTTTTTGCTTTTGTTTTTTGTTTTTTTTTCCCCTTTGGTGGTATAATTTTTTCAAACCTAAAGTTGCCCACAAATGTGGAATGTGCTCAGATATACTACTACTCTTCTGCTTTTGCCCTGAATTGTTCACCCCACGCATTCAAACGCCATATTTTCCTGGGCTTGAGACCCACCTGATTTAAGTAAACCAGAAAAATAACTGCACTCATTACAAACCTCCTATTCAACTGGGTTAAAAACGTGGATGAAATAGATGCAGGTCTTCACAGAAAGAAAAGTTAAAGACCCTGCTTGCCATTCAGTGGACCTGCTTTAGCCTTATGGAAGACTTAAGAGATATGGCAAGGGTCATATGTCTTGGTCTCAGTGAACTTCCTGTACACGAGTTCAATGGTTTTCATAATGCATTCGTCTTGTCTTGGGTTTTCAGGTGGATTTCCTGGGGGTATGCCTGGAGGTATGCCAGGAATGGCAGGTATGCCAGGTCTCAATGAGATTCTCAGTGATCCAGAAGTTCTTGCAGCCATGCAGGTGAGTATTTGTTAAAATCAGAGCTACATCTTCTGAAGGAGAAAGGAATGAGCACCTATGAGCTTAAGGGGAGGAAGAAACTTGTGACCTGAACGGCAATGGGAGACTTGCATGTTTCTGTTGTAAAAAGCTTTCCTTGTGTATGTGACACCAGATTGTCTGGACTCACTCTTAGATATTTTTCAAACTGATGGGAGCTTAGTAAAGATCACACACACACACATGGTCTATGATAGGCAAAACTATGTGCACAGTTTGTCATGTCTTTTGAAAGAGTATCTCATGGTCATTTTCATTCACTTGCTGCTTTTTTGAATGCACACACTTTGTAGACAATTATGCACAAATGAAAAATTGTTGTAATATGATCTATTGCAGTAATGTTGAGATGAGGAATACATTTCTTTTAGGGGATTAAGTGTATGGTTTTTGAAAGAGACAGTCGTATCAGAAGAATTCTGCATTTGGCATTGTCTGAATTCATGTTCAGAAAGCTTACTTCTCCAGGGGGCTTCAATAATTGCTCATTTAATTAATTGCTCAATGTCATGACTAGTTCTACTCAAGAAAAGTATCCTAGCAGATTAAATGGAACATATCTGACAACATCAGTTTTAAGGGCAGGTGGACTAGGAAAAATCAGAGCTATATAGTTGTATTTGCATGCTAATGTCATCAAGTATAAAAGTCTTGTTTGTTTTTCTGTATTGCTGTTGTTAGAGTTACATCTCAGCTCAGTGAAATAAAGGCATCACAAGGGAACTTCGTTCAGTATGCCACTGAATCACAAAAAAATTACCACTTCCTATGCAAAAGTTCATGGATTCCCTTAATGGTTGCCGATGTTGGGAAACACACCTTTACTTAGGCTCCCACGGTCAGCAATGTTGACTTGCATGCAAACCATCCGAAAAAAGGCCCTGGCTTGTAGTTGTGTTCCTTACCTGGCTAATTTATGCTGTAATACAGGAGTTTGCAATTAGAGTTACTGAAAACAGAGTTTAGAGTTGCATCTAGATATTAAGTGCTTGCCACATGCCTTTATGAAGACTCCATTGCATGCTGATCATATCTATCCCAACATAGGGTAGGATGCTGTTGCAAGAATGTGTGTTGACAATGTTTCCCGATAATGCAGACAGGCTTTAACATGTACAGCCTGTCAGCAAAGCCTTGTCTTTCTTGCTGACCTGTTAGTACAAACTTTACATTGAGAGATGATTTATTTAACACTTGATCTATGCATACTGCCACCCTTTCCTAAAGTGTCCAACTCTGTGTTTTGGTTTTCTCTGAATTGGCAGTGTAAGCTGTAGTCTTAAAAGACAGTAATTTCTACTGCGTGGCTTCTGCTCAGTGCGGCTATGGAATATGTTGATGGGTGATGTTAGCTGGCAGCTATTATGTCTGTTATATGAGGTGGTACAAAAAGGTCTGAAGGTACTGAATCACGTAAGTCACTGGCAAATTGCTGTTTTAACTGATAGTATGTAGAGGCTTTTCATAGTGAGGAGTTAGGGCTGAAACTGGAGTATTCTGAGACTAAAGACCACCACCGTAGTCTTTTTGGACTAACTGTCATCTCATCATCTTTGACACTGTCCTCTGTGAGTAAACATTGAAATATGCCTGGGTCTGTTAACATCTCAATAAGCCTGATAACTGTGTGTGCCTGAACATGTGCTTAATAACTGGTTATGCTGTCAACTTCATCTTGTCATCTGTAGAAGCAACCAGAGAACCAGTTATGGCTGTTTATGGATGTTTAGGGAAGTTACTGCTCATCATTGACATAAAGATAAGAATCTTCCATGCCCTAGGTGACCCTGCTTTGGCAGAGGGCTTTGACTAGATGATCTCCAGATTTATTTCTTCAGGATGTTTCCTTTTTTTTTTTTTTTTTAATTGTAGCTGATCTTAGCCTTCTAAGCACTAAAGACTCAAAGCAGCAAAACCTTATTTTGCATTTCTTTTCAGAATTTCTAACGTTAGTAAGTAATGACTGTTTGCAGTGAATTCTAATGCATGTAATTTTAGCTCATTTGCCCCTAAGCTTTTTAGTCTCCAGAGAGACTGACTGAAATTTTAGTGTTTCTCTTATTTTGCTATTTTCCTATGGAAATGTTGATATTCTCAGTCTTAAACTTTATTTTGGTCATGTTGCTGATCAATGTGATACCTTGGATGTGTGTAACATTTTTATAAACACTGTCTAAGGTTGAGAGCTTTCAGGGAGTTGCACAAATACAGAATCATTTAACTGCTGTAAATTTTTAGGACCATGAAACATGTAGCCTAAAATTGGATCCTTAACATTCATTTAGGTGTGCTTTGACATAAACCAGTGATTAAGCTTACTCAGCTTTTGTTCAGATTCATATATAGATGAAATCAGATTTAACATGACATGATCTTTATATGCCCTATTTTGAAATCAAGTTTGAGGTTGTAAAGTCTTCCTTTTTTCCCTGCATGGGAATACAGTAAAGTGGAGAAAATATATCTAGTCCCTGTTTTTTGAACTTTAGCATTCTATTTTTCATCGACTTTGCAAATTATCTTTTGTGAGTGAGACAGCACACTTGTAACTCCTCCAGTAAGACTAAACTCTTGGTTCCTAACATGTATAAAATGTCTGAAGTGTGTGGGTGATTTTAGGGGAGTCCACACCTACCAAATGCGGTTTAGGATCAGACTTGTTGAACAGCTGGATCTGAGGTTAGAACAGATACAGGGTGGTGTTATTGTAGCACAGAGAGCTCTGACACCAACTGGATTCTGATGGTTTCTAAAGAATGCACCTCCCATTGCAATGGATTAGAAGTCTTAAGGAGCAGTGTATCTTTTGTTGAAAATGTGCTAAAAAGAACAGCAGGTGAAATTACGGCTAATGCAAGTGATTTGTGTTGGACATCATACACTGCTTGCACTTCAGCTGAGTTAAATAAAACTGGAATCTTTACAGAAGTTTTTATAAGGGAAACATTTTTCTAGGCTGAGATGTAAAATCGATATGTAGGGATTTCTTAACGGGCACTGTTCAAAACATACACATGTAGATTGACTAAAACCGATTCTAGTTCAATGGAGGCCAAAGGTATACTGGAAGTATAGGAAGAAAGAATTACTACTTCTAAGACTAAATAGAAAAGATGTTATTTTTTTGGCAGCTGCTTTTAATGAATATGTATATATGTATCTACTGCAACATAGTGTGGTGAAAGATAACAAAGCTCTCTTCCAAAGTGTGATTTCTTAGGATGTGGGAGATAACTGGTTATTGGATACATTTTTAAAAGCCACATCATCTGCTTGCAACCCAGCAGATTTCAAGCCTCTGCTGCTAGCATGAAAAGGGAGGAAAAGGATGAGTGGCAGCTGTTTCTCAGAGAAGGGTTATCCCGTCATGCATGCTACACACGTCAAACTCTTATCTTCTTCAAAATGCATTTAAAAGATGCCTGAACAGAAATAATGCAGTAGGTGTGGCTGTGTTTGGTAGCTCCTGTTCTGGAGAAACAAAACTCTTCTCCCTGCTTGTCACACGTTGAGCTATTACAGTAACAAGTTCAGTAATGACTCCAGTATTTACTGACACAGCTTAACAACATGCATTGTATCACAGGGTTCTCTTTGGAGACTTTTTGTCTAGAGTCTAATGTAGACATGTCATGTTAAAAGCTGAGCAAATTGGATTTATGTGGAACCACATAACCGCTAACTTTTGTAGACTTGTTTTACAAATGCTCTTAATTTTTTTTTTGCTTTTTGTCCTGCAGGATCCAGAAGTTATGGTTGCATTCCAAGATGTTGCCCAGAACCCAGCAAATATGTCCAAGTACCAGAACAATCCCAAGGTCATGAATCTCATCAGTAAATTGTCTGCCAAATTTGGCAGTAAACCATAAAATCCCTATTCTTAAAAATCATATCTGAATGGGAAGTATTGGATTTGGCTAACTAGTGTTGCAATAAAACAAACCATTTTACCTCTAATCTTCTTAAGAAGAGAAAGTTCTAAGGAGAACTACTCTCTAGCCCCAAGCATTGACTTTATTCAGGGATTGGTTTATAAAAACCCAAATTATATTCAGATGACCTAGTTTCAACCATCCCTTCTTGTCTAAGAGTTGCAATCTTTTATTATAAGTGTTACAGACAGTTTCCTCTGAATGAATGCTCCTGTAAGAAATTGTAATACTTTCAGGAGTGTAAGAGAAAAACATACAATTTTTTTTTCTAGCGTGGATTTTTTTAAATTGCTCTCACAGAGCAAAGAGGAAAGAACTTTAATAGTTGCAGTCTCTCTTAATCCCCTTTGGTCAGAACAGTTGGCCTAGTCAGAAATAGCAAAGGTGGGACAAGTCTAAAGAATTAACTGTATAAAGGAATTATCAGCAAATACCTTTTTTTCTAAATGGATGACTGACTTCATATAGCTGTTATCAGTATAATCATGCTAGCTAGTTACACACTGGAACTTCTGACAGTACTGCAAATATTGTATTGTTTTGATCACCACAACTGTACAGCAAAGACAGTCCTATCCTTTGCACAACCTGGCATGAAGTACATATTGCAGAGGCCGCAGAGGTTTTGTTACTTCTTCAATTCATGTCCAGCACCTTTACATAATGTTTTATTTATCAGTCTGGGTATGGGAGAGCAGCTGACTGCCTGTGCTTGTGCTCTTGTCCCTTCCCAGTTGGTAGGTTCTCCAGTAGTTGCACTCACTCTTTCTTGGGGCCATGCTTACCAGGTTGCATCTATTTGGAAACTTTAGGGAAGGAATCTTGTTCCCGTCACTACCTCTGTCCCACTAAATGCAAGCCATCCAGAACATGTACCTGCAGAGTTACAGATTGGTGAAGGGGAGAATACCCAACAAATTTGCGGCTCTGGGTTCTGAGTCAGTTTGAGTCTTTATATACTTATTGATTAAAATTTCTTAGTCAAAGTCCTGCTGTCTCCTTAGAGGTATGACTCTTTCTTCACTGCATTTTGTAGTCTTCCATCTTTTCTTGTATCCNCCCCCCAAAAAAACACTGTTGTGGTTTCATACCTCCCTGGTTTTTAGGCTTGTGATAGGGAGGAAAAGATGAAGTAATTGGAACAGGCAGAACATTCTTTGAACACTTGCAGTTTAACAGCATGGGTATCCTTGAAGCAGTGTCTGTGCTGATGATGTCCAGTGGATTTGTCTACCAATAAAGACAGTTGTTGCTTGTGTTTGTCTTAGCTGAAACATCTTTCTGTGGAAAAAATGCCCATAGTTACCTGTTCTACCCTTGAGTCTCAGCGTTTGTGTTACTCCTTTGTAATTCTGTATCTTAAGCCATAACTGATGTTACCATTTTTAAACAAATCTGGTTTGGTGTAGGAACTCAACAATGGTTGCAAAAAAGTAAATCCCCAAATGCTTTTTCTCGTACTAATAAGCCTGCAGAATGAAATGTGAATCTTTTTGCTTAAGAATTATAGTTCTGAATACTTCTCTTAGCCTTTAAAAATAAAGTATGGTTTTGAAAAATACAGCTTTTTGGGTTTGTTTAACTTTCTGATAAAACCTGTTTTGCTTAAATGTGGAAGAGCTTTAATTAAACTGTATATATAACTTGTGGTTTAAATTGGAACTAATGCCCAAGGGCTTGTCTTTATGACCAGATGAACTCAAATTACAATTGCATGTTGCTGTGTGCTTGGCTTTTGTTCATAGTCTTGATCTGTTCCCAAGAGGCGATACTCTAAGTAGGTCACTCCTCAGAATAGGCTGGAACCTTGACTTCTTCATTCAAGCTGGCTCTTTTTTGTTGTGCACAAATTAGAGGATCTTAAATACAGAATTGTTCCCTACATTTTCCACTTACTCCATCTTGGCTGTTAGGATTTGTGTACCCATTAGTAGTCAAAAGTAGGATGTTACTCCTAGCTAGTAGAAATAGTTGTATCTGTCCTGCCTGCTTGCTTACACATCAGTTGTCCTTATTCAGAATTGATTGGTTAAAGAAAAACATTCTCTCTCTTTATGATGTTGACATTAGCAGTTTAGCTGAATTCCTGTTCTTTGGGAATGCACATCCTGTGATTTTTTTGGTGTGTGAGGTTTTGTTGGTTTTAGTGTTACCCAGCAAATTAATTGAGGAGCTCTCTGGACCTCATCTCAGTTCCCTGAGTTGCCACATGGACATCTAAGCAGTTAAACTGGTTTGAACAGAAGTGCAAGTGCAGAAAGCTAACGGTACAGGAGATGAGCAAGACAGGTAAGTTCCAAATGTGGGATTGTAAGTAGCTAAATGAGGAAGTTGTTCTCATTACTTGCTCCAATGTTTACTGGCAGCTCCTTCAGGTTATTTTTTCTATTACAGCACAGAGGAGGGGTGATTCTTGTAAGTGCAGTGGTAATAATCACCCCCACTGGCAATTTGAGTCTCAAAGCTGCAACTGTGTATTGCTGTCAGCTAGGATGGTGTGCTGCCAGATGCTTACCTGGTGCCTTTCTGCCTTGTGAAGCAAGTCCTATACTGTGCTGTTTGGCTGATCCCATGCCGCAGATCATGCCAAGTACAGAGATACATCTGCAGCTGACTGGGAGCAGAGGGTCATAGCCTTGTTACTGTGTGCACAAGTCCCAGTGACATGACTGTCTCCTGTCGTTCAACTGCTGCCCCAAGGGAAAATAAGTGTCAGCTCAGTTGTCACAGCCAGATTTTTCTAGTTTGCAGAGCGCCCTATTGCATATTAACATGGAGAATGCAAAGCTTGCTACCTTTACCAGAATTTAAAAAAAAGTTCTCTTGCTTCAGTGTTGTGCTGTGAATAAATGCTCTTTGTCAAAGTGGCTTGGATTGTCTTTGTTGGAAGGCAATGATCAGATGGGCAGGAGCAAGACTGTCTCAAAGTTGGATAAAAGTGAGTGGGATGAGCCTGGGCAGAGCAGTGATATGCCAGAGGCAGAATGGGTCAGTAAATGAACACTAAAAAGCCATGTAAAGGTAAAACCATATTACAGAAACAGCTTGTTGCAAGTACTATCTGTAGTTTAAAATGTCTGTCTTTAAATGCCACTTCATCTTCCTTGTTTGTTACTTTCAGGGCTTTTCCATAAAGCTCATAGAAGCCACACTCTCACATATGCCTGTATATCCCTCTTCTATGAGATGGGAGAACAAATAATATTGTTAGGGGAGCTCATGGCAAGCACTGTCTGAGTGGAAACTTTGACCCAGCAGTAAGGGATGTTGTGGGTTTAGTCAGGGGGAGCTAAAGCCAGGGTAGCTTTGCCATGTACCTTCCTGTGGATCATGGCATGCTCTTTACTGGAAGAGTCTGGAGTCCCTTTGAAATCCCACAGGGCATCTAGGCTGAGGGATGCCTCAGTGCTTTCAGGGCTGTAGAGCAAGCAGGTTGTTGAACTCGTAGTAGAGGCTAGAGGGTAGTTTCCTTTGGTTTGCTGTGGGGCAGTCTGATACTGGCAGTTACTGGAGCTGGAGGGTGGCTTACTAGGAAAAGAGCAGTATGTTCCTTCTGATGCCTAGAGAAAGGTGTCTTGTGAACCTTATTCAGAATTCTGCAGTGGTGGAGTAAAAAATGGCAGCTTTCAATTGAATGCAGGGACCTCCATGTTCAGTACTACAGGAGAAGACGTAGGATGTCAGTAACGTGATGCAAGAAAATACAGAGGAAGCAGGACCAGTTTTAATGTGACAAAGAAATAAAGCGGGTCAGGGGGTAGCTGGTGGATCTGTGCCATGGAGCAACAAAAATCTTCAGGTGACTGGGGGCTACAAGTCATTGATCATCTTGTGATTCAGAGCCTGGGTAAGTTGTATTCACTTAATGTGGTCCTCGTGAACAGAAACTTCATGTAAGATAAACCTTCCTTCACCCCTACTGACTGGAAGTCTTGAGGTCTCACTGATATAAATACCAAGGACTTTCCTGTAAATCTGAATCTGGATGACTAACCAAATTCAGATGTTAATTTGTAATCCTAACAAAGTGTTACTACTTTGCCTGTCTGATGTACGAATAGAATTTTGAAAGGTGTGCTCTAGATGGATGACCTCAGGCAAGCTTGAGATCTTGTCAATAAATAAATGTATTTGCAGAACACGTTATGGCTCTTTTTGTTAAGTGGGTTACAAGCTTTAGCACCTCAGTTGTTGGACAGGGTTTTTTTAATGTACAAATGTATTTCAGTGGCTACAAGGAATGAGTTGCTACTATGTGTGAAGAAATTAAATGTGAAGGATTACAGGATTTGGGTTAGCAGTTTATCTTGGAATTTCTTCCTGAAGTACAACAGCTGAAGCAGTCAGATGGCAAGCATAATTTGTATAAACAAAGGTATTCAAAACCACAAAGTACTTACTACTCAAGTGCAAAGTAAATAACGAGGAAGTAAGGTCTAAAGCAGGTAATAGTAAGTTGAATTCCATTATTGAAAAATTTAGTTTTCTAACATTGTCACGGGTGGCTAAGAGTTACTAGGAATGAGTTGAATTTGTGTTTTGCATTCCAGGAAGAAAAATACCATAGCTGAAGCCACATAAAAAACAGCACAATGTTGAATAAAATTACATTTTAAAATAGGCTGAAGGTACAGTTGTTAGGAAACCATCACAATTAGTCAGAAAAATATCAAGGTACTATACTGAGGATGAGGCATCTCAGCTGCTGCCAACTGCATGGCCTCTCATTAGAGAAAATTCATGCTGACACTCAGCCACTAGTGTCTAGTTCTTACCTGAAAAGAAAGGCTCTAAGTGCCACCTATGCTTTCTTATTTCAAATTTTTTAAAAATCTTTGGTCTAAAATACGGCTTATTGCTCAGAGTTTACAAGGAAAACTTAACACAATTGTTCTATAAGATGATTTTCCCTCAGTTTCTTTGTGTTATCCTACAATGAGAAAAAGTTCTTGAAGAAAAAGAGATGTTCAGAAGCCATTTTTTAACCTGTTACATTTTTTCTAGTCTTCCCCATGAAAACTTTTCAAACCAGAAAAAAAAAAAAGATTGTGAACTGGAATGATTTAGTAGCTTTTATGGGAAATAAAAATCAAAAAAACAAAAAAACCAGACAAACAAAAAAACCCCACAAAAAAAACCAAAAACCACAAAACAGAAAAATTTGCAATTAGAATACATGTTAGACATTTATCAAGTGCTTGAGATAAGAACACCATTAAAGCAACAAAATTTGTGTTCGACAGTTACTTAGTCTTTGTAAAACTAAAGGTGGCTAAGAGACATTTGGTCTAGTAAGGCAGTTGAGAAAGTACTGCAAAAGGAGATTAATAATGACAAATTCAAGGAATTTAAATTGAAAAGAATTTCAACTTTTCCAGTGTTCCTGGGTCTAGATCAAGTGCATAGGGAAAATTCTGCATCATTCCAGAGCTCACTCAAAATCTGTCCAGACAAAGCACAAATACTTTAAGAAATAGGCTTTTAATATATTTGTGATTATGATACTTCCTTCTGGAATAGGCTAGCTTTGCCATGGTCTTAGTACTTAAGCCTGATTTTGACAAGTTTGTGGGATCAAATTGCTCTAGTTAATGAATTCAAATTGTCAGCACATGCAATCTCATTTGCTAATCTCTAGTTGCCTTCATCTGTGATGTACTGGGGGTATAATCCAGTTTATCCAGCCTCTGTGAGAGACAAAGTTTTGCAACTTTTTGAAAGTAGTAATTAAATTATGCCTTAACACGTTTGCACTCTCTAATGAATTGACTTTCTAAGCAAAAATAAAGGAGATACTCATTTCTGATATTTTTTTTTATAGATTAGAATAAGGACAGTAGTAAAGTAGAAATAGTTTAAGTTCAGAGTCCATACTTTCTAAGGAAAGACACAGTGCAGAGGCAGTAAAATTGACTTCTGGAGTCACCAACAGTGTCCTTGGTCTTTGACATGAATCAGAAACAAAGCTATGGGCCAGCTAAAGAAAACCCGCGGAGGACAAAGTTTCTTGAGACCGATTACCTCCTTGTACATGAACCTACGGCATTACACAAGAAATTACTAAGATGCAGTACAGAGAACGTGTTCCTACTTGTAGTTGCCTAATTAGTTCACTTTTTCTAGTAGAATTGACAGATTTGAGGTAAAACAGGTAACTTGGGCCTTCTGTCCTTCCATAAGCCCCACTTGCACATGGTATGTGTTTGCCTGGAAACCTGTTGAATTTGTGGTGTTTCTGTGAAGACCTAAGGGCATGTCTTCATGAAACTTTATGTAGGTTACGTATTTTTTTCCATGTAGAACATACTGGCACATCTTATTTAGCTTAATATGTAGTGTTTCCCTTATATTTCTTGAACAGCTTTACTATGTCTTTATGTTCCAACAATAAGGTAAGTTGCTTTTGGAATATTGCAGTTGTTGCATTATCTGTTAACACTTTGTTTTGCAATATATACAGGGCATAGCATTGTATTTAAAATATTGTTAAATAGAATAATAATAGTATAGAATTATTTAGGTACACATTTCAGATGAAAATCCAGTCTGCAGTACAAACTGACTCTTTGGTGAAAGCTTCCAATCACAGAAGAGGGACAGAATCACAAAGGACAGCAGTAATGGGAATTTATGTCTAGTTTGAGGGATTTCTCCCAGAACCTTGTGGACCTGATTGCACAAAGTCACTTTGCCTAATTGTTCCTGGTTTTGTAAAGCCTAAGCTGCTCCTGGCTGCTTTAGTGACAGAAGAGAGCTAGTGTACACTGCAAATATGCAGAACAAGTTATGAAGTTATTTTTTCTCTTCAGAAATAAATGAAAGATGGAGTAACAATCAAACCCAAAGAACCAGAACATGATACAAAGCTAAAGAAAATATTCATTCCTATCTTCAGTTAGGGTTTTTTTTCCTGAAGTATAGGTGAAACTAAGAATTGTTAGCACAGGCAAAACCTTGAAGCTATCTGGAAATCCATGAGCATGGGAAGAAATCAACAGGATAGGAACAGATGTGGTTATCATCCCCAGTGATGTCATGAATTGTGGCATGTCCAATCTAATTTCATTTTCTCAGCTCTTTCCTACCCTGTGAAACCTCTTTTTCATAAAACGTTAAAAGAAGGCTATAGTATTGCTAACATTTTCCCAAACTGTATTTAACAACCTTGTTGCTGTGTGCCCTGAATAACTGCTGTGAGCCATGGCTCTTCTGTCCTTTGGCAGCTACCTGTGTCTAGTGCTGGTTTGGCAGGATGTGGTAGTTCTTCTTCTTCCATCCTCAGCCCCCAAAGGGTGTGACAAGCTGGGAGACACTTGTTTGTGGTAGTGTGCTTTGGCAGGCACTGAGTGGTCTCAGTGTGATGGTGGAGGAGGAGTAAGGACTTACAGACAGGGAAAAGGAGTAAACAAAACAGAATCATGGAATTGATTAGTTTGGAAAAGACCTCCAAGTCCAACTGCAAACCCAGCACTGCCACATCCACCGCTAAATGATGTCCCCGGGTGGCACATCTGCATGTGTTTCAAATACCTCCAGGGACAGTGACTCAACCATTTCTGTGGACAGCCTGTTCCACTGCTGGGCCACCCTTCCAGTGAAAACATTTTTCCTACTATCTGATATAAATGTCCCCTGGTGCAACTTGAGACTGTTTCCTCTTGACCTGTCTGTTGTTATGTGGGAGAAGAGGGCTGACCCCCACCTTGCTACAACCTTCTTTCAGGTAGTTGCAGAAAGCAGTGAGATCCCCTATGAGCCTCCTTTTCTCCAGGCTAAGCAACCTCTGTTTGGATATGCATCAGACTCCATTGGTGCACATGGAATGAGAAATTATTAACTTGAAGAAGTGTTACTTTAAAGATACCAGACTTTAGGTAAGTAGAGGGGACTGCAGTTAGAAAAAAGCAAACTCAGAATGTGAACTTAAACATTATTTTCTTTTTGTAATTAAATGCTTGTTTTAAATGGGAAAGTGAATCACAGAATGGGTCAGATTGGAAGGGACCAAAGTGGGTCATCTATCCAACCTCTCTGCTCAAGGAAGGTCATCCCAGACCACACAGCACAGGATTGTGTCCAGATGGTTCTTGAGCGTCTCCAGTGAGGAAACTACACCCACTCTGGGCAACCTATTCCAGTGCTCAGTCACCTGCACAGTAAAGAAGTTCTTCCTCATGTTCACGGGGAAGCTCCTGTGCATCAGTTTCTGCTTGTTACCTCTTGTCCTGTTGCTTGGCACTGCTGAGAAGAGCTTGGTCCATCCCCTTGGCACCCCCGAGAAGCGCCTGTACCATCCTCCAGACACCACTGGGAAGAGCTTTGTCCATCCCCCTGGCACCCCGCCACTTCACATACTTAGGGACATCCATGAGGTGGCCGCTCAGCTGTCTCTTCTCGAGGCGAAGGCGGTGTTGGAAGGCAAGGGCAGCGCTGCAGTGTCAGCGGGAGGCTCAGCCCAGCGCCGGCCGGCGCCGCTCCCGCACCTCCCTCCCCGCGGCGCTCCCCGCAGGCTCCTCCCGCCGCGCGCACGTGACGGGGCGGGGCGGGGCCATGGCGGGCACCGGCCGGGACCTGGCGGGGGCCGCGGGGCTGCAGCAGGAGCAGCAGCAACCCCCCAGAGCCGCCGCGATGTCTTCCGTCGCCTCCTACGAGAGCCTGGTGCACGCCGTGTCCGGGGCCGTGGTGAGAGAGCGGGCCGGGGTGGGCGCCGTGCCGTGCCGGCCTGGCGGGGGGCGCGGGCCGCCCGCCCTCCCTCACAGCCTGTGTGGGGCTGCGGCGGCACTACGGCCCGGCCGAGGGGTGTGGAGTGGGCGGCCGCGATGAGGGGGGCTCTGGGAGAGCTGGCGGGGCGCAGCTGTGGCTGGGCATCACTGCAGCCTGGAAACAACCCTCCCGGAGCTCGGGTGGAGCGGCAGCGCCGCGGCTGTGCTCACCCACAGCCGTGCGGGGCATCGCCGGGCAGGGGGGACATCACCGTCCGGGGCATCGCCAGGCAGGGAGGGCATCGCTATCCGGGACATCGCCGGGCATGGGGGCATCGCTGCCCGGGGCGTGGCCGGGCAGAGGGGACATCACGGGGCAAAAAGAGCATCGCTGTCCGGGGCATCGCCGGGCAGAGGGGGCATCTCAGTCGGGGGCATCGCCGGCGCTTGGGAGCTGCGGGGGGCGAGGCAGCGCGCGGGTGTTAATCAACACGCAAAAAGCAAGTGCATCGCAGCCCCAGGAGGTTCGTGTCATTTACTGGATCAAATATTTTTCAAATATCACGTGTAAGTTAAAAAGTGGGGTTTAATTTCTATAAATTTCCTGCTACGCCCAACCCTTGAATTTTAATTTTTCAGAATGCTAGTGCTTAATAGCAAGTCAGTCTTCTAGCTGGTTAAGAGTTTCAGTGCATATGCAGCACGTTGGATTGGGCAGACTGATCTCTTGATGTCTTCTGTGGGATGAAAGGCACTCAGTGTTATTGGAGGATAAACACTGGAACAGGCTGCCCGAGGGGATCATGAAGTCTCCCCCTCTGCAGACTTTCCAACCTCACCTGGACACAAAACCTACTCCAAGTGACCCTGTTGTGGCAGGGGGGTTGGACTGAATGATCTCCAGAGGTCCCTTCCAACCTTTACCATCCTGTGATTCTCTGATAAAGGCTGATTCTAAAAGGAAAAAGAGACTACAGGATGTTTTGCTTTTATTATAAATAAACACAAGATTTTTATCTAGTCTTGAAATTGTTTTAAGTCTGCTTGTTTAAGCATCAAAGGCAATGGGGATTTTGTGTCCGCTCTCAAAAAATGAAACTGCCTCAAATGTTCTCCTTATTGAAATACTACTCACTCAACTTTTGCCAGCTTCTCTAGAAGTCAGTAATACTGTGTAGCCCTGTTAGTTTCTCACTCGGGAATACGCATTGCTGCAATCAGGCTGTGCCCCTGGACAAAGTCTGTGATGTGATCCAAACTCATAAATACAGCCATAAACAGAGAACTGTGTTGAGGTACTGAGTCAGAAGCACACGTCAGATCACAACTTCATAAATTTTGTTTTTCTTCTAATATACTGAAAGTTTGCATACCTTCTAGTTGAACTTGAGACAAAGGAATAGTTTTGTGAGCAGTAAAAGAAAAAAAAAATAAGTGCTTGATTTCCTGTGACTTTTAATTGAATTACATAAATATTCTTTAACTGTGTGTGTAGCTAAAATGTAACCTTCCTGTTGCAAAACCAGTAGGGATGAGAATTTTATAGGAGCATTATAGCAGTGCACAGGCTGCTTTGTTTGACTCTCAATGTTGATTGAAATACAGTATTTAATTTTTTTTTTTTTTAAATTTTGTTATTGCTATTTTTCAGAAAGCTAAACTGCAGGCTGTGATCTGCACAGCTCTTCTTGGCAGCAGTCACCTTAGGCCATTTGTTCTGGCCACCTCTTGGCTATTGCACAGTTGTTTTGTCTGGTGCTGTGATTGATCAATGAACTGATGTGCCTGAAGAAGTAGCCCTGTGGAAAAAGTTGTTTTTCAGCCAGATTAGTTTCTTTGTCTGCATCATCATGTGGGTGTCTGAAAAGTTATGCTGCCAGACCGGAGGAGGCAGAGGTGCAAGTACAGTTGACCAAGAGCCTGGGATTACATAAACCAGTCTATACCTGTCCTGGTGATTATTCAGTGGTAATATGATTTGACTTGGCAAACTACTGAGATTCAGGGCTGATGGGGAGGTGGTGGGGAAGGCTGACAGCAAAGCCTCACCTCTCCAGCACTGCAGGGTCATACATGTCTGCATGTGTCCCTGGAATCAGTACTATGAGTTATTTTCCCTGATAGTCTCAAGTGCGATTCTGCAAGGAATCTGAGCCCATCTCAAGGGCTTTTGTTGCTATGGAAAGGACTAGTCCCACTCATCCCTCTCCTTTTCCTTCCTTGTAGCTGTGAATTCCTGTCTGCTTCATATGATGCTTCTGGCAGTCTTCTTGTCATTTAGTTGACTTGTTCCATTTGTAAACCCAGGTGAAAAAGAACTTGTTTTTTCTGAGTTTCTGGTCGATGCCCCAAGTCTGTCAGTGTTGAATAGGCATTTGGAAAATGCACTTAACAGTGTGCTTCAGCTTTTGGTTAGCCCTGAAGCAGTCTGGCAGCTGGGCTAGATGGTCATTTTAGGTCCCTTCCCACTGATACAGTCTATTCTGTGCCTTGCATCCACCCATTTGTCCTTGTGACTAGCCCAACTATTTCCCCATTCCTATTTTCTAATTTTGATTACAAGTGTGTGTTTGTATTGCTGCTCTCTAGTGGATTGCACTAAGAGTAGGATTCAGGGTAAGTCTCACTTTGGGAGGATGGAAGCAGGATAAACTGAGCAGGAGAAGGCTGGAAGTTATAGTGACTGTGCAGTCTTGTTTTGTGCACAGGTGTGTGTAACTGCATTTTGAGGTGGCTTCAAAATTGTGGTAATGTAGCTGTCATTAGGATGTGTATTTTTTCTCTTTCTGGCACTTTTTTGTGCTGGCACTAACCTTCTAACCGAAATACATATTTTGTAAATTTTTGGTGGGATGGGTTCATAAATCCTGCTGGTTGTAGAGATATATCCAGGCAGCCTTCTCAGGAGCTGGAGTGTTTCCAGAGGCAGAGTTCACTTCAGTGTACAGCATAACACAACTCTAGAAGAGCTCAGATCACACTGTGCACTGAGCTTTAAACACAGCACTCAGGTAACTTGCTGTATCCCAGACCCTCCCGCCATTTAAACATGGCTGCAAATGGAAGTGTGCCACAGCCTGAGCAGTCACTTGATGCATGGAAAACAGGTTTACACCAGACCAGGGCCTTCTTTTTTTTTCCATTAGATCTCTTTTCAAATGCTGTGCAATATTATTGCTAGACTACTAAAAAATTAAGAAAGTGAGTGACAGCAGGGAGAGAGAGAGAACAGCTGCCTGTACAGTAGATATGAATGAGCATTTGCAAATATAGTATTTAACCCTTTTGTACAGGACAGTGTCTGATAGGTTTTCTGTTTCGAGGCTTTAGTGGATCATACAGGAAGTGAAGAGGGCATTGGAATCACAGAAAAGTGCATCTGATGACATATAGGTCATGATATATTTAATTGATCATATATAATTCATGCCACGAGGGGTGTCTTGGTTAGCTGATCTTTATTGCCTAAAATGGAATTTAGTACAAAGGTAGATTAAGTCTTGAAAAATATGTATTATCAGTTTTTTGATGAACAGAAATTTGTTTGGTCATTGTTTTCTTCTGTCAAAACAAGATTATTGTAACACAATGTTGTTTGTGTCAGTCTTTTTTTGTTTTTTAAAAGTGGGTAGAAAGTGGATACTGAGAGTAATGGAGAGTAATGGGATACTGAGAGAAAGTGCAATGTGTTTATCACCTGGTTCTCACTTTATCAGCTCTTAGACTTCAAAAACTTTCTCTTTTGACAAAAAGCTTTTAATGGTTTTAGCTATAGCTTGATCTTATGCAAGAGAAAAAAGAACACTGATTTTTAAGTATGGAACCAAACCCCACTTCAGAGAGTCATTGTTCTGTATGGAGTTTATCCCCCTTTTCAACGTATTCTGGTTTCTGGGTATAAAGTGAAGGGCTCCAGAGAGTCTAGGAGGCACTGTACAAGCAACTGATACACCATATAGCCAGTTTATTTTGTTTTTCAGGGCAGTATGACTGCAATGACTGTATTTTTTCCTTTGGATACAGCTAGGCTTAGACTTCAGGGTAAGTGTCAAACTCTAGTTTCTTTGTATGATGGCTTTTCTGTTCATCTTGGTTTGGGCACTTGTAGGGGTGGTTGTAGGGGGATGTTTTGCATGAACAGGAATCTTACCTGTCTTAACACTGACACTGTTTTTCCAGCTGAAGATAATTCTTCCTTTTGAAAGTATTGGGCAGCCTTTTAATTAACCAAAAAGGCTGTGTGATCTGTGG
Organism: Formicarius rufipectus; assembly: GCA_013399695.1. Taxonomy (NCBI): domain Eukaryota; kingdom Metazoa; phylum Chordata; class Aves; order Passeriformes; family Formicariidae; genus Formicarius; species Formicarius rufipectus. The sequence goes on along the minus strand of VXAU01004747.1, from coordinate 1,044,549 downwards.
CCAGATCAAACATTTTAAATGGTTATCTAAGAAGAAAGAGAAAACAAAGATGTGCGATTGCACAGGATTATATTCATGTTGTTATTTTTGGCTGCTGAGAACACTTCAGAATGCAGGGGCATAATTACTGCAGAATTGTTGCAGAAATAGGGAGCATCTATCCTTTATGAGGAAGAAGAAACATGTGCTTCTGACCTATACTCAGTATAGTAAGGGTAAGGACTTAAAAATAGTGCTAAAAATTGTAATAATCCAAAAATCTTGATTCTTCTGTTTTCCAGTTGATGAGAAGCGGAAGTCTAAGACAACACCAGCCGTTCTTTTGGAAATAATCAAAGAAGAAGGCCTGTAAGTAGATACAGATTTTCTGCTTGTCTTCATGCAGTCAAACTCCAAAACTAATTTGAATTTACTTTTAAAATGGAATGGTTAGCTCCTATCTGTGTGGACAGATTTTTGTTCTGAATTGAAACGTCTACATTTAAGTGTAATATGACTTGAATAATCTTATGTGTTCATCCTTAGCTAATTAAGATTAACTTTTTTTTGAGCACCTTATGCAATTGATCTGTTCGGTGATGTAACTGTGCCTTCATTAATGAGGTAGCTGTGCCTCCTCAGAAATGCAAACGTACCTTCACCTACCTGATCAACCAGCTCTGTCTGGATTCTTGGGTGTGCCCATTTCTCATAATCCAGATGAAACTCCTGGGCAGCTGAACCACTTTCAGAAGGAGAATTGAGACGTGTTTCCAAGTTGGAAGGGTTTTTTTTCTGCTCCTAAGTGTGTAGAAGTAAACAATACATGACTATGCTGGTGGGATTCAAGATCTATTGAAAAGCAGTTATCTTTTGTGCTGTGCTTTAGTATTTGTCATAGTCTGAGCTGTGCTGGCTGGTAAAAACAGTTATATGCCCGTCCTTGTTAGAAGTGTTTTGCTAAGTGAATCCCTGAACTACTAAGTAGACCAGAGCTTCTAGGACATTAAAGTTGACAAAAGTTTAACTTGGTCCATAATGTTCTGCCACCTTTGAACTTGGGCAGTTGTATGCATGAGCAGTTCTCTGCCAGTTGGTGATCTCACTTGTTCACATTCCTGTGTTGATTTTGTCATGTGAGGGGGGCAAGTAAACTTCAGTTAAAAAAAAGAGGGAAAGAAGAAAAGTAAAAAAGAAAAATTAAGAAGTTAACTGAGGTAGAGAGACTGCAAAAGTTGTCATCCCACTTTTTCTGTGAAAGAGAAAAATCAGTAATTCTGGCAGGAGAGGGACATTGCTTCTTCCAGAGGTATTGGGAAGGCCTGTCTAAACAATGGTACTAATTTTAGAGATATGTTTGGGGTACCAAAAATCTCCAAACAATGACAAAACTGAAATGTGATGAGAGATCATAAACATCTTGTTCACGTTAGCTTTAGAATCTTGTCTCATACTTTTGTGAGACTGCTTTTGTCATCTAGATAAAGCAAATAGGTTTAGCTAATGGACTTTCTGTAAAAGTTTATCAAAGAGATTTGCTTTCTTGCTTGCCCTTCCATCTTTTTCTAGGTTGCAGTTTGGAATGCAAACTTAGGTTTTATTTGTGTAAAGAAGTATTTGTCCGTGAATCAGAGTTGCTACCACTGACAACCTAAGTATTTAAAATAAACTAATGGGTTTTGTTTTAGTTTCATGCTTTGTACTTCAAGATTTGAAAATCATCAGAAATGGTTCTTAATAAGTCAAGCAAACCCAAACTAACAGTCAGTTAGAGGATATGGTCCCCAGAGGATGTTTCTCCTTTCCTTTTCCAGCACAGAAGAGATAGGTAATACAAAAATTGTTTTAATTTGGCTTATGAATAACCATATAGTAATCTGTAATTCTAACTGTATGGTTAGCTAAGTTTGTAATTTTAGAAGCAGTCTTAATAATGTGGTGTAATCCCAGCTATGTGGGAGGGAGAAGCACTTGATGGATTTTAAATGAAAAACTACCATTCACATTCTAAAAGTAGTCAGATGCTACGTTTACCAGCCTTGCATCTCTTACAGTCTCCTTGGAGATACTTATATTCTATATATTCCAAATACTTTAGTGAATACTGAAGAGCCTCCATGATTAATGCTGTTGAGGAGATTTATTATGGTTTTAGCATGATACCTGTTATCTACCTGTTCTGTGCAATTTCAATTAAGGTGTGTTTCAATATCTTTTTTTGGATATATTGTAGAACATGCTGGGAATGTAGGGCAGCTGTTGAGGTATCCCTGTTTTACAGGCTCATCAGGCCTGTCAGAGAAGGGAGCTTTGTCAGGCAGCTGTTATGAAGTCATTCTTAAGTCAGGACAGATTTAGATGATATTTGGTTTTTCATCTGTGATTAATCTAGGTAAATTTAACTGGGTAATGCCTTTTTCTTGTTGATCTGACTAATTTGCTCCAGAATTTACTGCAAGACATTTGTTAGAAATTCCTCCCGCCTGAATATCTCAGGCCCCAGGTTGTATCCTTTGCAAAGCTCTCTTTGGCAGAGTATATTCAGTAACTAGTCTTCCATTTTGAATTTAGTGTGAGAATCCAGAGTACTTTTTTCCTTACTCTGGAATTTAGAATGTTTTGTAAGCATTGATGATAAAGACATAGCTATAGTACTTTATGTAGTATACAATAGTGTATCTCTGGGATGTTCCACTAACATGTAAAATCAACCAGATCACATAAATACTTTGCTGATCCTTACTCTGACTTTTTGCTCTCCTTTAGGTTGGCACCATATCGAGGATGGTTCCCTGTTATCTCCAGCCTTTGCTGCTCCAATTTTGTTTATTTTTATACATTTAATAGTCTTAAAGCTCTCTGGGTCAAAGGTCAGCATTCAACCACTGGAAAAGACTTGGTTCTTGGGGTTGTTGCAGGTAATATTTGAAAATCTCCATTTTGTCACAAATGTATTTTTGGTATATACTAGCTAATGCTTTTCTTTATGAAGTGTTCTGGAGGTCACACTGAGTGCTCACCTTCCCACTGTACACAGACTCACTTCTTTCTGATTACTCCTGTGTCCTCCCCACCTCTTAAGGAGATGCACAAGCCATTCCTGTTATGAATTCTGGCACAAAGCACGGTGCTGTTGTGGTCTGTTACAGTATTTGTGTCTTGTGTGATGTTTACCATGTATCTAAGCATCGTTTAGATGTTGAAGATGAGTGGCAGGGAAAGGTAATAGTTGCCTTTTTCTTAGAGAAAAAAAATATATGCCAATTCTGAAATACTTGCAATTGGGTGTCAATTTTCAGACTTGTTTTTGGATTGTCACCTGAAAGTGACAGGAAGTCCTTAGTGGGACCATATGTTCTTTTTTCATTCCATCCTCCTGTGAGGATGTCACAGTCACTTCTTTGAATGGATGATAACACAAGTGACTTTTCTAGCAAATCTAATGTGACAAATTACTACTGTATGCCTGTGTTTGCCAGTAATATTCTTCAGGAACAATTGCTCATGTGACCACAAGAAACAAGCTGATTTAAAAAAAGAACTGGGAAAACAGTCTGTGGGCTTTGATTTTGTTTTTGTTTTGGGGGTTTTTTTGGGAGGGGGTGTGTAGTTGGTAGTTTCTTGTACTTTCAGTATGGGCACAATGACTGGCCGAATAGCTGGCAGAAGTAAGTAAGGAAATTCTCAAGTTGGCTGTATCACTGTGGTAAAATCCTGTGTTGTTACATTTTTGAACAAAGGCTACAGGAACTAGGGTGACAGCTTGTCTGTTAATGGTTAGCTCTCCTTCGGTGTCCATAGTTTATATCCTTACAATGAAATAATACCTGGTGTAAACTGAAAAATTCCTCTTATGGTGTTTGCTAATTCATGCTACCCACCTCTCATTCCTGCTGCTGGTAGCAAATGCACATTGGAAAAATAAGTTTGAAAAAATTCCTTTCTAGTCTGGAAAATAAAGAATTATGACTTTAACTTAGTCTGGATGAAAATTTACCAATAGACCTGTTTCTCCTTAATATAAACACATTGATTTTGGTTAAGACAAATTGATGTAACTTGCCTTGTCCAGTGCTTGATTTTGCTTAAAACTTCTTTTGAGAGCTGACTGTAGTCCTTATGAAGGATACAAAAATATTATGCTTATATTCCACTTTTCTGAACCCTCTTAAAGGAAAAGAAAAGGAACAACAGGTACAACGTAGGTATTAAATTTTCAGCTTTGTCAGATTTACTGCTCTTGACAGAGATGTAGTATGTCCATCTCAACATAATGGAATAATTCAGTCTTTCACTCAGACTCGTACTCAAGCAACCAGTGTACAAGCAATTGCTAATTTCTGTGATGCAGAAATATTAATAAGAAAGATCAGAAGTTTGTTTTTACATAGTTACTTCAAAGTAACTGCCTGTACCAGTTGATTGCAGAAGTAATGCCACCTAATTGTTCTCTGTGCTAGTTTAGATCAATATTTGGCAATATATCTTTGCTGCAGCCATATCTATGCTTTTATCTTTCTGTTCCCCTGCTCTAATTTCTGATACTCAGCTTTTAAGATTTATCATTGAGGTTATTGTGTGCAATCTCTTGTCACATCTAAGCCTTACTTAAAATATTTGCAGAATCCTGTGTTTTCCACCTTAAGTGTAGTTAGTGACTCTGGAATCTAGACACTCTCATTTTTATGTCAGTGTTTGATCTGTTTTTATTTCTCTTTATAAATTAATCCTTCTAACCTTGATGCTCAACATTTCCTTCTGAAAGTAGGCAGGCAGCATGAGTGAAGTAGGAAATGAAAAAATAGAGTATCTTGTGCTCCAGTGTAGTGTAGTATGCAACAAAGCGACAAGTTCACAGATTCCTTTAACATGTTCATATTCGATGTGTTTTGTTGCTTGGGGTAGGTTTCTTTTAATTTTATTATTTGTTTCAGTTTTTAGTTTTGAGGAGGTGTAGCAGAAATATCTTCCTGCTGCATGCAGCCTGCTGACAACTAATTCATGGTTGGGCTGTGGGGGGGATACCTGAAGTAGCTCATTACAAATTGTCATTTACTTTTCCCATATGCTGTGGTAATTTTTTTTCCTTCTTCCCACCAGAAATTTGAGTAGCATTTGAATGAGGAGGAAAAGGGGATAAGAAAATATTTTAAATCTTTTGGTTCTTGCTGATTTTCTTTGTGCTGTGTGTTACTTTAGGTGTAGTGAATGTACTCTTGACAACTCCTCTTTGGGTAGTGAACACACGTCTGAAGCTGCAGGGAGCAAAATTCAGAAATGAAGACATTGTACCAACGAATTACAGAGGCATAATAGGTAAGCACCTGTTGTTGCCTTTAACCAAGGGAAAGTTCATGAAATGAAATGTGTCAATGACCTTGAAGACTTTACTTCATATAACTTATTTCATCCTGTAATCTCTGTATGCTACCCAGTAATCTCTGTGCTTCTGTCACTTTGCAGTCTCAGTTTTATAGGAAACTGGGCTTGGTTATATGTGATGGTAATGAAGAGTTTGCAATATGCAGTCCTGTAACACACCTGTCTTTGCAGAGAGTGTTAGTTATTGTGCGGATACTTGAGCAGTAGTGCGCCTACTGAGGTGGTAACTGGGAGTCTGAATTTGGACTGACAATCTGCACGTTAAACTTCACTCACCTTAATCTCTTAATCACTCACATGTTCAGGCTGCCTTCCTTTTAAAACCAACCAACCAAATAAATATTGTTGTAATTTTGAAGAAGGCTCAGAAGACCTTAATGTTGATGGCACATTTGTACTAAAAAGAGCAGGGTGTCTGTGTAGATGATAAACTTTGTTTATGTTATTGGTGATTTGAGCAAGAACCTCCTTTGTCACTGCATTTCTGTTAACTTCCACATTACAGTGGAACATAAAAATAGTTGCATAAAAGACTGGAGTGAATTTTAAATACATTTTGAGTATTAGGCTTTAAGTGTAACTTCTCTTGTGTTTTACAGTAAGCGTTTTGTACGATTGTAATGATTTTATTCCCCCCCACCTTTTGTCCCAGATGCCTTTCATCAGATTATACGAGATGAAGGAGTCTTAGCTCTGTGGAATGGTACTTTCCCCTCCTTGCTGCTGGTCTTCAATCCTGCCATACAGTTCATGTTTTATGAAGGCTTTAAACGAAAGCTTTTGAAAAAGCAGCTGCAAGTGAGTATGTTTTGGGGCCAGATGGTGAACGTGCTCTAAGACAGGTTCTTTGCTATTTATCACTTGAACAAATTCAGAAATGTAGGTTTGGTTTTAGTTCTTGTATTTTGGAGGGATCTCTTGAGTTAGTGTATCTAAAAAGGATCCGGCATCATGAAATGAGATGTGAATCTTTCATGTCCCTAGGGAAGATACTCCTGTGATGAATTCCTCTACCTGTAAAAATAAAACTGCACCTCTTGTCCAGATTTGTGTATGTTTGTTCACAGGTCTTAATTTAAAGACCTGTGATTAGAGATTTCAATTCTAAAATATCTTTTATAGGTAGTTACATACAGACTGTTTCAATGTCTGCTTTTAACCCTTTTTCCAGTAAATCAAGTATTTTGAGCTTTCAGAGTGTCACGGATTTGTTCTGGGCCCTGTCATTTTAATAAGACTTTTTTTCCTTGAAGCCCTCTATTTTTCCATGTAATTTTTCCAAGGATGGACACTAGAATTGAACCATATTGCAACCATACCTTCCTGATTTTCTAAATAGAAACATAACGATTTTTCTGTCCCTGTTTTATAGTCCTTATTCTGGTTTTTGTCCACTATATCAGATGTAGCAGCTGAACTGAAGTCACATTCCTTTTGTTTCTGGCAAATGGAAAAAACATTTTCAGATAATGTAATAACATATGTTTAACTATGGCACTTTGCTTTTAATTTATGGTTTTAGGATGCATTTGTCTGATTTAAAGTGTTAGGTCATATCAATATATTACAAAGCCATCTTGGTTTTCCTCAAGACATAGTGTGATTATTTTTACATGAGATTTTGCATCATCAATGAGGCTTAGATTTTTTTTACTGTCTTTAGTTAATGCTGCAGCTGTAGCACTCCATTGGTGCCTGATGGATCTACCCAATTACATTATGGACATCACATTTATTTTTTTGAGTGATGAGCTGAGCTTCCCTCTGCATTGTTATTTGCCTCTTAACTAATAACATTTATTTATTATTTATTGTGGCTGTTTTGTTTTAAATGACTTAGTTCTTCTTTAAATTAGGGCATTTGTTTTAAATTACTCGGTTCTACCTTAAATTAGGGCAGTTCTTTATCCATGATCAGTGAAGAGGGAAAATACGTTTTTTTGCTAGCAGTAGTAAATTTTATTTAGACATTTTTCTTCCTATCTGGTCTTTTCCTGATTGTCTTAAATATATCAGATTGACCTTTTTAAGACGTGCATGCATGAGTATATTCGTGATTACAATCAATATATTTTGGAAATTTCAAGCACGTTTTGATATGGGCACCTATTTATTTCCCTTGATTAATTCACACTGTTAGACTGAGATGCACTGTAATCAGTATAGTTTAGAACAATGTATTTAGTGCACGCTGGAACAGTGTGGGCTGTGGCAGTGAGGATGCGCTTCCAATTGGTGTTCTTAACTAACAGAGGAGGTGATTTTTAGCCTGTGTCATCAAGACTAAAATTCTGCCCAAAAGTGATTATGTCTCAGAATTAGAGTGACAGTCTTTCACTGTCACTTTTTCACAAGCACTATGTGACATTAGTTTCAATGTTGCAAACCCCAAAATGCTTATTCATTGATGGAACATTTAAATGATACTTCCTTATCTTTTGTCTACTTTTGATGCTTTAAATTGGTCCAGCCTTATATCACCCGTGTTTTAGTAACATAGTTATAGTGAGAAATGCAAAAGCAGGTAGAAGTTACACATAAACTTTAGTTGTGGGAAAGTAAGTTGGCTGTACTATGACTCTTTAAAGTGAGAAGATCCAGAGAGTTGGTGAGATCTTCATGCCAAAGATCCTTAGATATTCTGGTGGAAGGTACCAGTACAAAATCCCCAAACATGTATAGGTAACTGTACAATGTGAACATAAATATGTTCTTTATCTGTTGAACAGCTCACATCCTTGGATGCTTTTGTCATTGGTGCAATAGCCAAAGCAGTTGCCACCACCCTCACTTATCCTTTGCAGACAGTACAGTCAATTCTGAGGGTAAGTAATAATTTAATCTCAGGGTAACTCTGCCTTTGATTAGTTCTGTATCATGCAAGCCTTGTTCATATGACTTGTTTTCATTTGAATTAATGGTCTCATCATTTTGGGAGGTGTTTTTGCACAGTGCAGGCCAGTGATTAGGATGTCTGTCCTCTTGGATTGTAATCGAACTTGGTGTTACAGGTGAACATTTGTTTCAAGCAGCTGATAGGATTGCCAGCATAATGCATATGTAGTGTCTCACAGAAGCTGGTGCACTATGTTGTTTTAAGGCACTACTTTTAGGTACATCTGCTTATTTGAATAAAAAAGGAAAATGTGTCAAGTGGGAAGTTACGATTGAATCTTCTAAACCTGGACTGTTTCCAGATGACCTATGGTAATAAAAAAATGTTCTATTCATAGGCTTTGTTGTTCAGGTGATGGTCTGACATTGTCAGTGTCCAGAACATGATTCATCAGGGGAAGCTGAGCTCTCTCATAAGTAATATCTTTAACCACTTGCCTGCCCATGTAGGCTGATTGTGGTAGTAATGGTAACACTCACATTTATTCTTCTTTGCAATTCGTATGTATGCTGCTGCATTCAGGATGTGCCAGTATTGTTGTAATATTCACACAGGTCAAAACTTGGAGGGGGAAGGAAGGAGGAGATCTGGCCATGCATAAGCATATTGTACTTTAATTTCTGTGCTTTTAAATCTGGGTTTGTAACTGTTAAATATTAATAAACATTTCCACATGAAATATGATGTTATTTTCTTAAGTAAGGAGGAGCCTTAACTTGAATGTACGGTAAAGCCATTATGTTCTAAAACTTGTATAAGTTCTGAGAATTAGTTGAATTATTGGAAACAAGCCTTCCATGGTAAGGGTATCACTTTTCAGACTTCTCTATTAGGGCCATTTTCTTGTTAATTCTACATTTGGAAGAAGCAATTTTCAAGCAATTCTGTAATTATTTGAATTATTCTTCTCTGTAATTAGAGTGGAATAAATGTATGTTGATTTTTCATAGCCTGTAAAAAGATACTTTGGATGCTATATTTCAAAGCAACTGGACTTGAATATATTTACTGTGTAATTTTATCAGCACTCATCTTTTCTGAAGTTTTGATCAGTTGAGCTAGTGCTTTCATTCAATGTCTTATCCTGTTTTAACAGCCTGGACACTTCTTAGGAGCCAAACTAATAAAAGGATTTCTATTGCTGGAGTGACATATACAGAAGAATATTTAAGCAAATATAGCTTTATTCAGATAAGATGCTACATTGTCTTGTTTTTAATTTGTGAGGCATTTTCTGCTGGTGTGAGTGAGAACTGGAAGGAAAGTCAGAGTGCTCTGTTTTAGCCTGAGCATTGCACAGCAGTGCAAGCTTCATGGGGTTACATCCGTGTAGGAGCTTTGGCCCTTGTGCATTTTCATGGTTGCAATAGAAGTGGCTACAGTCTTGTGGCTTCATGTTTCAGCTGTCTGCTTTTAGCTTTATGAACAAAATTCTTCTGTCTCTTGATGACAGCGTTATTAAAACAAACAAAAAACCCAAAAACAAAACAAAAAACAAAACAAACAAACCAAACCAAAACAAAAAAAAGGAGCAGCTCTGTGGCCCACTGTGAAATAAAGTGGCCTATATGTTAGTTCTCAATGCGAGGTCCATCCTCTCCCTGCGGTGGTGGGGTACACAAGGACCCTCTCTCTACTCCTGCAGTCACTAGATGGGACTTTGGTCCCTTTGCTCTGTGAAAGAATAGCCAGGAACCCTGACCATGTCTGTTGAGAACAGCAGAAACGTGCATCTGTGGTACCTGTACTGTCCAGTTCAGACTTGCTTTGCTTTGTGATGCATTTTCTAATCTAAAGCTAGCATTGTTCTGTTTGGTGATGTTTTTGTCACTTGCACTGTGTGATGTTAAAGAAAAAGGTTATGCATGAAGGTTTTCGTATTTTCAGAAACAACATTCTGCATGAGGTGTACTTTATGTAGTTACGGGGGGGATTTTTGAAACAATTTTAGCAGATTTGCACACAAGCTCAATATAATTCATATAAACTTACACCTGATAACTACATTGTGTCATCAAAGTAGAAGCACAGGACTTTTTTTTTTTTTTTTTCTTTTTAACCTTTAGAAACTAACTCTTGTTTGAAAGTTAGTGTTCTTTGTAATGAAGTCTTTGCACTTTTGCTTTCAGCTCTTTGGCACAGCACTCTTCTTGCTTCCATAAAATGAACAGTTATGCTGTGTAATTGACAGCTTTGCCATTTGGTATGCCTGTCTCCTTTCCACGATGCCACATGACATACATGACACTGGTTTTACTCATTATGCAGTGAAATTGTTCTTTAACCTATATGTCAGTAAAGAGCAGATAAATTAAATTTGCCTCTGGAGATATAGCAATAGTGTTAATGTTCTTAGTGATCCCAGATGAAAAAGTTCTTTTTAAACTCTCTTTTCTCTGTCATAGAGAATGCTAGTCCCTTTGGGAAATCTTCTACAGTAACTACTGAAATGTTAACATCCTAGTGAAAAATAAATGTTTTTTTTCCTTTCTTGATGAATCTTTGTTTGCAGTACAAAAATTTTCCAGTGGTGGAGAGGAGAATGAAGCACCTAATCATGGTGTATTTTGGAAGCCTATGAGTAATCTGGGCAGTGACTGACACTGTAACTTGGAACCTAGTTAGCAGTTTTTTAGCGGGTGTGTCTGAGTATTTGACAATCATTTTTAACACTGATTAATTGATATCAAATAAGTTAGTTGCTGATGAGAAGATCATGGATTTTGAGCACGTATTTACCTAACAAAGGGAGATTTCCACTACATTCTGTTACTGCTATTTCCATCTGAGTTGCTAAGACACACAGTAACGGGACCTGTATCATCGTGGCATTTTCTTAAAATTTCTGAAATTCCTAAATTAGTTTGCATCCTTTACCTACTGTCAACGGTAATTTCTTACATCTAAGAAGTAGCAGTTATTTGAGCAACTTGTGGGGAAAATTCGTCCACACACAGTTGCTCAAGTTCATATTTCTTAGCACAGAAGCTTAACACAGGTTTCAAAAGCTATTAGGTTGTGCTGTTATAAATACAAGTGTGCCAACTCCTGTGTGCTAATAATTCATAGTTACAGCTTGCTGACTTTATTATTGACCTGGATCAGATAAGAGTATCAATGAATGCTAGAAAAGGAGTTGCTGAAACTACGGCAGCAGCTATCATGCCTACTGAAAACCAGCTTGGAGATAAACAAGTGCAGTGAGTAAAAGAAATACTATTGGGGCCAGGCAAGTGGTTCAAACAGTTTTGGATTCTTCCACAGCAGTTCTCATGTACATGTTTTGCTCCAAGACCATTGCTGGGCAGATAAATTTTGTGTTCAGGTGTGCAATCTCAATGTAGTAATGCTTTGCAGATGTGTGAGGGTTTGAGTCTTTCTCTCAAGTGAAAGCTGAGCAAGCCAGAAAGGACTTGCTTTGAATGTCATATCCCTAATAAGACTCTGCAAACTATGCTTTTGAGATCTTGAAAACTTGTTTCCTCCACAGCAATCAAAAGAGAGGAAACACGCCCATGTTAACACTTTGTTTGAATCCATCTTAAAGCCAATCCAAATTATTGTAGCCTGTACAGTTTTAATGCTTGCTGTGTGAGCTTTGGCCTCAGTTCCACACTGATGGCCATATAACATTGAAAATGTTTAGAGATTTAAGATAGGCTCTCCAGATTTCATGTATGTGTTGCATTCTCTGCCAAGCACTGTGGAGAAATAGGATAAGAAATTGCTCTTCCTTTTTTTCAGTTTGGACGCCACAGGCTGAACCCAGAGAACCGAACACTGGGCAGTCTTAGAAACGTTCTTTACCTTCTCCAGCAGAGAGTGAGGTGAGCATTCCCATTTTGTGAGCATTCCCATTTTTTTTCTCCTGCCATGATATGGAAGACTTGAGTATGACTAATATGGTGAAAATGTTGCTGGATCTGAATTTTGTTTCTTTTTGCCTCCCTCTCTTAAATTTGCCATTTTGAGCCAACCTGGTTTTTATAATATATTGCAGAATAAGTCCACAAACCCAAATTCTCCTAAATACCTGTACAGTAAGTGGCATCAAGGATACATCCAGATACTAATTCATTCTACCTCTCATCTTGAAAAGAAGCAGGTTTCTTGCACAAAAGACCTTACATTTCTGCAGAATTTTCTCTTTAAAGTATTGTTAAACATAGCTGGCACTGGAGATCAAGAATGGGTTTAAGATCCCTACAGTTGTCATTAACTTGTGATCTTAATTCTTTGTAGTGTATTAATTTACTTACAGAAAGCTATTCACAGTTGTTGTCTTGTTTGGTTTTTCTTCTCCTCAGGCGTTTTGGATTAGTGGGACTCTACAAAGGCCTTGAAGCAAAGCTCCTGCAGACAGTCCTTACTGCTGCTCTTATGTTTCTGGTATATGAGAAACTGACTGCTGCAACCTTCACAGTCATGGGATTAAAGCACTCACGCAAACATTGAAAAAGGAAGCTATGCCAAAGATTATGGAGTCTAGAAAACACATTCCATTTCTGAGACCAGGCTGAGGTAACAAAGGATCCTCACTTGCTCTACTTCTCTTTTTGGTCACCTCCATCTCCAGTATTTGGAGAAATCTGGAATACGTTTTATAGGACCTATTGCCACAAATTCAGGGATAGACCATTCCCTATTGTTCTGTGGACTCACTGTGTTAAGAAACAAACCAGAGACCTTATTTAAGCATTTGACATGAAATTTTAACTATTATATGATTTGGTTGACATTATTGTCAAGAATTAATCTCTCTCACTATGGTTTCTTGTTTTCCCTGGAATTGTTCTCAACTGTTCTTGTATCTTTACCTTCTGTCAGCAGCTGGTGGATCTGGTTTTGTGTTATCTTCCATGGATGACTCAGACACACCCACCAAAAATTGTGTTCTTTTCCTTGACCTGTGTTCATGTCACTTCATATTTGGTTCATTAAAATAATTCATGAAGAATAAGATTTTTGGTACAGTTTTCTTTTACTTTCAAGTATGTTTGCGGCACAGGATGTGACGTTGCCCCAGATACCTTATGGTGAGGTCTCTGAACTGCTAGAATGTATATTACAAGCGAGTGGGCATTCTGTCTTCTTGATTCCACCTATTTTGAATCTTGAAAATTTTGAATGCAGATACTGGCTAAATAGAAGGAGCACAGCCTCATGCTTCTTCAAGCTGAGTGCCCCAAGCTGCCTCAAGAAAATGGACTTGCTACACAGAAATCTATGAAGTTTTGTAACCCAATTCCTTGTAAGAATGTGCGAATTCACACGTTCTCATGCAGAAATATGCCCTATATTTCAGAAGTGCTATGCCATCTCAAAAATGTGCTTTAATTATTTTTCCACTGGTCTTCCCAGACCATAAAGCATAAAGGTCATAGCTATTGTTCCAGTTACTGTACATGTGTATGTTCTTTCTGCACAGTTTTGGTCAGTAGTCCTAGACCAGAAAATGCAAATTAAATCCTGCTGTGCCCATTGTTAGGCTTGCAGTAAGATTGTTCTGGAGAACAGTTTTCTGTTTGAAGTATTGAAAAATGTCATGCCAGTTTAGCATCAAGAATGTATGGGAAATTTTATCATCGATTTTATTATTTTATCATTTTACTGTATTCTAAAATATATTTATGTAAATTGTTAGTCCCCCCCTCACAAGCAAAGGTGTAACTTCAGGGGATAGTGTAAGGACATGATTCAGCTAATCTGGCTCTGTAATTTTGTCATTTCACTGGGAAAAAATTAGTAGAAGAACTAATGACACAGTTCCCTGTTAAACATCACAAAAAGTACAAGTGTTCTATTGGACAAAAATGACTCCTGGTGGACATGGTTGTGGCAGGTGAAGCTGGAAACATGGAAACAGAGTATGAGATGGTGTGGCAGCATCAGCTCTGTGCACACACATCTGCAGTGACAGCCTCAGTTGCCACTGAGCTGCACTTCTGCTGTGTAGTCACTACGTAACTGTGTGTGTTCCATTCAAAAAATCCTTTTCTAGAGAACCTAACAGAAAACATTTTTGTCCTCAGGTGAAAAGCAGACCTTCTCTCTATTTTTTTGAATTTTATTTTTGAGGGAAGAGAGGAAAGAGGATGACAAAGGACAGCAGAAGATAGAATCGTCCATCTTATCCAAGTTCTGTCATGGATAATTCTGTCCTTGGCTCAGTTTAGGAGATTTAAATTTAATCCTGTGCTGTTCTTTCTCTTCTGCGCCCCACGCTTCGACTGAAGGTAGGAAATCCCTGTGACATCTTAAAGATTGCAGAGTAAGTGGCTTCTCAGGTATCTGTGATGTTTGGGACAAATTCTGCTCCTATTTGTATTTCAAACCATGTTTCTCATGGTTATACATTGTTTTCCTCTATAGTAGGGGCAGTAGTTAACACATTTTAATTTATTCACTACTGTTATTCACATATCTATCTCATGTCATATAACAGAAATGTTATTCACTAAGCCTCAGTTAGAAGCATGACAGCTGATAGAGTGTAACATGTTCTTTTCGTCTTTATAATATTGTTGAATTGCTGAATGCTGCTAAATAACAGTATCTGCTGCCAGAGCTGGCTGTATTTTGCTGGAAGAGTCTCTCCAACAAACCATTCCCCTTTTCTGGCTGCACCGAAGGAAGTTATTAAAACCTGAAAGATGGTGCACACCCTGTGCAAGAGTTACCTCCAGTCTCTCCAAGAGGAAGAGAGAGCACTGCAGTGCTGCACTGCAAAGCTTCTTGTCCAGATTAATCCTTCCATTACATGTCTTACTGCTCATCTGCTGAGGAAGGAAGAGGGGAATACTGGCCCTGGGCCCTGCTGGACTGCTGTAGTGAAGGTAGGTAAACACAGTCCATTCAGAGGAAAACACATGTGAGCTTTCAAGACTAGGATATTCCTGCACAGTTGTCTGTTGAAAAAGGTATTAGTTTCCATCGATGTAATTGTTTTTCCACCACGTGTCAGTAACATTTCTCAGTGGATGAGCATGGAGCAGGAGAAAGAGGAGTTTGTTTGGGAGGCCTGCAGTGCTTATGTCCATTATTTGGCTTTATGTCTTTTTTTTTGTCTTTTTTTTTTTTTAAATTGATATGGCTTTGAAAGGAAAGAGATGAGGAAGATGGGTATCAAAACCAGTTGTTTTTATGTAATTGTTTAATCACCTAATCTAGAAGTCTGAATTTTGTGTCTCTCTGCTAAGGCTGCTTTGTGGGCATTATAAACGTCTCTCTGCCTCTTGCAGTTGCTGTCTCTCAATAGAAACAGAGAGGTTTCAGGGCACAGTCTGAGGGTGTGTATGGGCTGCAGAGTCCTCAAAGCAAGTTTTCATGGTACAGAGAGGGAACAGGTCCATCTCTTGCACAAATAAAGCTGCGTGTGACTGCATGGTCTACATGGGGCTCTTGATGCTGACTCAGTGTAAAACCTTACTGGTGTGTAACATCATATTTATATAATATTTATAGCTCAGAGGTTTTGATAGCACTGGATAAAATAGGGTAGCTTTAGGATTCGATGAACCACAGTAAAATCTTGTTTTAAACTGGCGCTACACCATGCAATAAACCGCCTTCTACAGGATTATTTTAACTTCTCTATTCTTCCTTTGGTTTGTGCTGAAAGAAACAGACTCCAGAACTTTCTGGAAAATAATAACTAAAAAGACATCTGTCCACATTTCTATCTGGCTGACAAGATTTTTCTCTGCTGTTCATAACACTGCAGTGAATCTGTCAAAGCAGCCCAGAGGACAGCACAGCCTCTTCAAGGTAAGAGGCAGAAGCTTGTGCAAAGACAGACTTATTTCTGTGTCCCCTGCAGCTGGGGAGGTACCACTGCAGTTACTGCAGCTGGAGGAGAGGGAAGGGCACCAATTTGGTGGTGGTCCAGATCAGAAAGACCAGCAAGACAAGAGTCTGCCCCCATAGCTTGTAGTGATGGAGATGTACAAGTGACAACACTACCAAAATCTGTGAGAGGTTCCCAGACATCCGTCCCCAGCACAGTCTGAGATCCTGACGTAGCACTTGCACAGTGAGGCCTGGCTCATGGGGGAGCTATTGCAGCACTAATGAACTACACAGTTCACATCATCCTCTCAGCTGTACCAGCAGTGAGAGTCTTCATTTTTACAATCCCTGTCTGAAAAATTGGATGTACATTGTTTTCGAACTGGAATGGTCTGGATAAGTTTTTTTTTCTTGCAGAGTATCCCATTATTCAGTGCATTGTAAGAGTTGGAAAGGACTTAAAATGGACACTGTTCCTGGTCACACTGGGAACAGCACCTCAGAGAAGTGGAGTTTAACCACAGGGAAATCCTCTTCACAGTGTTGTATTTGTAGCTCTATCTCTAATGCCAAACACCAGATTGATACGCATCTGCTGGGCTCAGGGATATCTATGCAGAAGGAGCCTGAGATCAAAAGCCACCAGCCCTGGTGAAGTGGGATCAGCCCCAGTTTATCCATAGGAAAACACATTTTTCTGAGCACTTCAGCCAGTGCTCAGCTCACACTGGGAGAATTGCAATTGTTAGTGCTTGTTATCCAACTGTCGTCACGGTGCACGTTGGTCTTATTCTTAGTAACAGCTAATCTCTTCTGTACACTTACATCCAGATAAGGAGCATGAGATTGGGGGTTTTTCCCAATAGGATTGATTTGGAATTAGAGACAAATGCTGACCAGACTTTGGCCAGCTTCACTGTGGCTTCCTTACTGAAAATTGTCACTTTATAATTCTTGGCTTGGCCTTTCTGATCCTCATCTGTGATGGACTGAAGATTTCAGCATGTCTGGGTGGATTAAAATCATGATAGGACCTCCCTTTTAATGTTCCCTTTTTTTCTAATGGCTGTTGGTACATCAAGGCCCAGAGCTGCTGTTTTGAACAAAAAAAAAAAATCTCTTTTGTCCAGTTGTTTTGGGAAGGTCATTGTTCTTTTCAGTGTCCTTGAGGAGCCGTGGTGATTTGCTGATGTGAAGGTTTTATGAATGCTGATGTGAGAAAACTAATTCAATGGATTTTTCTCATAATCTTTCCTCGTGCACATGTCCATGCAGTCCCAAGCCTTGAAATCACCCTTTGAATACAAAACAAATGTCTTCATTCCTTTTGAATTGTTTCTCCTAGACTTATGGCTGTGAATCCAGAATTCTTCGACACCACAGTTTTCTGGGTTTGAGATTCCCAGGATTACAGCAGCAACGTGCGGAAGTTTTGTATTTTTTCTGTAAGACAGCCTTTCATATTTCTGTCATATCTTGAAAGATACAAGTTAGAAATTTCATATGATGTTTTCAAAACTCTGAGGGTATTTATCAAGAATGAAATGGAACACTACAAGAAAATAGAAAATGGAAATACTGTGTTTTGTGGATGTATTTCATGTTTAGAGGAGAAAGTGAGAAAAATTTTTCTTCATAAGCAGGGAAGAGGGCAAAGAAATGGAGAAAGAATTAATAAGAATTATTTCCTCATTGCTTTTCTCTGGAGGGAATAAATGTAATTTTCATCTAAAGCTTAAGGAGAAACATCCATGCAAACCTTTTTTTAATGGAGTGGCCTGGTGGCCTCACCTTTGAGAAGGCATGTTTTGTTTGACTGACCTTTTAGAAATGAAAACTGACTCTGGAAGCCTTGTAGCTCCTGTCTGCAAGATGTTAACAGCTCCTGTAGTGTGCCACAAGCTTTCATATTATTACAAACTATAAACATATCCATATACATAAAAATTATATTAATTTGTGAAACTCAGCTCCCTTAAGCTCAGCAACTTGATCTCGCACCCTTTCTCCTTGAGGAGTCTGTTTTATTCCTGCTGAGTTAGAAGGGGCTCAATCCAAGAAGCCAGAGGGCAGTGCCAGTGTTTGTATTTTTGGACTGCTCTGTTTTCAGTGGGGTTTGGTGCATGTCCAGCAGAGGAAGGAGACCAGACACCGGGAGGTGGCAGCCAAGCCCTGCTGCCCTGCCTTGCTCTCCCTCACTTCCAGGAACATAAGCAGAGGACTTCTCTGTGAGCCAAAAGAAATCAAGTTGCAATCTGAAGATTTAGAACCTTAGCCTGGAGGGAGGGCACACCAGTGGCTGGAAGTGAGGATAAGGGTGCATGGAAAGGCTGCATCCCCTTGCTGGATGGGGGCTGCTTGCCTTTGGACTGTGCTGTGTGCATTCAACATTGCTTGTACACACTGGGGGGGGTAATTTTTTCCCTTGATGTCATTATATCATTTGTCAAAACCCTAGGTGAGCCACAGGCCTTTGTTCAATATAGGCAAAATTTTTGTTTGTTGCCATATCAGAATGTTGATGCATTGCGTAAAGAAAACTGACTCTGCAACAGTAACTGTCCCAGGCAGTCACCTCTCCAGTTGTTTTCCAGAAGCTGGAGGGATTCAGTTTAGTTTCCATGGGGCAGTTACCTGGTATTGTATAGACTGGAAGAAATGGGGAGGAAAAGTCCAGTGTCACCTGTTAAGTGGACAGCACAATGACCTTGAACTCCTTTATTCTGCCCTAACATCTTAATGCTCTACTCTTTTCTGTTGGTGGAAAGAAGCGTACAGTTCTGGAAGGCAAAAGAAGGGAAAAATGATGTAGCCAAGGAAGGATGTGCTTGTCAAAGGGATCCTTGCAGCACTGCTCTACAAACATAATTAACGTTAAAACAGAGTTAATAAATCTTGACTGTCCCTCTCTAACTGCTGGAGCAGCTAATGTGATGTATGATGTGATGCCTGAGCATGAAGCTCAGCTTTACAGTGCCACACAAAAAGACATCTGACTGCCCTTGGCAGGGGACAGCAGCAGCAACACTGCAGCAGAGCCTCCCCAGAGTGCTCAGCCAGGTGATCTCAGGAGCAGAGGCATCCCCGGTGTCCAAAGGGACCACTGTGGCCAGAACAAGTTCTCCTACCTGGTGCTTTTTCCTGGTCCCTCTCCTTCCCAGACATCTCTCAGGCACAGGCTGGATGAATTGCTCCCTAAAGCTTCCTGGCTGCAGCCCTCTTTGCAGAGGGACCCTGGAGCCCCTTGGCCTCTCTGTAAGTAGAAGTGAAGCTGTGGCTGTGGTGTGAGGATGGCAGGTCCCAGTAAGGGACCGGTGGCTTTGTGCAAGATGGGCCACTTGCTGGATCAAGTGGGTGCAGGGATTGTCCAACATCCATCTGGCTCTGCTATGTGATACAAAATGGAGCACAGGGCATACAGTGCAGTTTGCTCTCTGTAAAGAGACCATGAGTAGGTGCTCTAGAAGGTCTGGGGGCTACTGTCGGCTCTGTGATCCTCCAGCTGTCTTAGTGGTGTTCAGATGATGTTTAAACATTTCCTGGGTGCCTCATGATGAGTAGAAAAGGGAAAGTGCTTGATTTTGCAGCCAGTTGTGATCCTTCTGTGTGTCTCATGAATTCTAAAATGGGTAACACCTGACCCCCACCCTTCCTAAGAGGAGACACCTTATGAGAGTAATTTCCTTGTTCAGTACTTTTGGATCAATGTGAATACCGTATGATCGTGACCAGTTTTTAAGCTAGAAAAGTAAGCTGACTCGATGCTGACTTTTGGAGTGGTCACTGCTGACCCAGCAACATCAGCTTGCAGAGATGCAGCCAAATCAAGTTCAGAGCAAGTTATGAGGTCTCTCTCAGAGCTTACAGAGCAGGTTTACTTTCATCACCCTGTCTACGCTGGTGGTACTACTGATGATAAAATTACCTGAAAGGAGGTTGTATTCAGGTGGAGGTCAGCCTCTTCTCTCAGGTAACAGGTGGAAATGGCCTCAAGTTGCACCAAGGCATGTTTGGACCAGATATAGGAAAAATTTCTTCACTGAAAGGGTGGTTAAGCATGAAGGCTTCCTTCAAACAGGCTTTCCTCGGAAGTGATGAAATTACCATCCCTAGAAGTGTTCAAAAACATATAGCTGTGGCCCTTAGGAACATGGTTTAGTGGTGGCCTTGACAGTGCTGGGTTAATGGTTGGACTCAATGGTCTTAGAGGTCTTTTCCAACCTAAATGATTCTGTAAATTGAAGCAGGGTTTACATCTTGATGCTCACTTAAAATGCATTGCTCCCATCTAGATGCCGCTGCAGAAAGTCCCCTTGTCCACTGAGCACATACTGAGAGATGTGAACCCAACATGTCTCCTATTTCTTCTAACCACATGTGGAGGTGCTTTGAAAAGTGGAGTGTTATCACCAGGAGAGTCTTTGAATAACCCAGGATGGAAATTCAACATCTTCTCTTAGCTACAATGCAACTTGTGGCCGGGGAAGTACACCGAGACCTCTCAGCTGGTGGGAGGCCTTTTAGGAGACCTCCTAGACCTCAACAAATGCTCAGGAATTCCCCTTCTGACATCTGCATTGATGAGCCAGGCTGAGTTGTTGGATGCGATCAGCTGTTTCTGGACAGGAAGCTATACTGTACCAGCACTGTTACTACTGGTAATGATTCCTGTCCTGTCTTTCAAGGAGTCTGGTAAGAGAAGCCAAAAAGTGCAAGGACTATGAAATCTGCCTTCCTCCTGGTCTCCTACTGATTGTCCTTTGCATGGTGCTGCATCTTGTGGTGAGTTTGTACTTTCTGTCTGTTGTTGCAGTGATCACTGCTATGGAATATAGGTAAAAAATGTAAGAAATGCAAGTATGGTTTGAACTCACAATTGTTTTCAGTAGAGGAATCTCGGAAAGGTGAGTTTGGCATGTTAGTCATGCAGAAGACATCAGAGATCTTCCTACTAGGTTTTTTACTGAGGAAAAGATCTGGAAGGAATGAGAACAGTCTCTATTGAGCCATTATTTTATAGTTCTGCTCTCTAGTGTCAATCATTTCAAAAGATGCAAACAGAAAAGGAAGGAAGGGCCTCCTTTCCCCTTTCTACCTTCACAGTACAAACTCCTTGTCATGGTACAGGGAAACCTTACACTTTAATACTTTCCAATGGAAAGCAAGTGTGAAGTTCTGGTTCCAAGTGTCACTTTGCTTGGATTGATACTAGGTGGAAAAATAGAGAAAATTCACATAATGGGAAAACAGTTTCCTTCTCAGTGCTGGAGTTATTTGTGCAAAATAGGGGCATAATTTTTCTCTCTTCAGTCATAGGATGCGATGTTGGGGTGAGGGGGAGTCCATTGGCTGAACTAATTCCCTTGAGAATCAGTAATTTTGCACAAAATGAGTAATCTTTTCCTTTGTTCTTTCTCATAGTAGATCCACATAAAAGGAAAAAAAAAAAAAGGATGGGAGCTAAAATACTTAGTAATTTTTTTGTGGTTGTCCTTATCTGAACTATACCAGCACTCGAGGGAGCTGCAGCATTGTAGATGGATTTTTCATAAGCCAAGTGGGATGAATGAAAGGGATGACTTTGGCCAGGAGTACTCAGCAATGGAGTGTTCCCTGCTGCTTTGCCCAAGGCCAGAGCATACAGTCCAGGACAGCAAGGAGAGACTCCACCACATGCATCAAGGCAACATGTTCAGGTTGCTTCTGTACATTCACATGAACAGCTGATGAACAGGTTTCATCTGCCACCTCCATGTACTCATTACCCGTGTTTCATGTGCTGCTGAGATGGGGCAGGTGACCTGGGGAATCTGTGGTAGAGTGGAGCAGGTGGCCTGCAGGTGGCTCCTTGTCCTGGAGGGTGGGGGATCATCATCTCCCCTCCTCCCACTGCTGTGGGGCAAGCCTTGCCCATAAGGCGGGCCACAGCCAGAAACATCTGAAAACTATTAGCACAGGGGCAGTGGATGGGTTCGAAAACTTCATACATGTATCAGAAAGCAAAAGGGAATAAATCTGTGCCTTCTATAACACATAAAAGAGGTTGGGAGTCCTGTCTGAAGAGAGAGCTAGTCTTGTGAAATATGGGCTGTTTGATGAAAAGGACTGGATGGCTCCAGTTTGTGATGCTGATTGGGAAAAGTTGTGAGATCAGGGTTGATTTTTACCTCTTGTTCTCCTTCTCTGAGTTTAAATCAGACAGCAGCTACCCATCTCTTATGAAATAGTATGTGTAGGTCACTGATACAAAAGCCCTGTTGTGTTAAACCGTGTGTCTAGATCACCGATACAAAATCCTGCTGGACATTTTGAGTACTTTTGAAATATAAGATTACTCTTAAAATTTCACTGGAGAGTCACATATCTACAGTTTCTCACTCCCTTCACAGTCTGGACCACTTCACCAAGGCAAGGTGGGAGAAGCTGTCACTACATCCCCATGAGCATGTCCATACAGAGCAGTCTCCAGTGTTCCACACTGGGATGGGCAAGAATCCAGTTCTTCACATGAAGGTTCCTGTGCCTTATGGTGGTTTCATAACGCATTTCCAGGGTCTCTCAGTATCTCCTCTGGTATTCCCCAAGGACAGAAGAGGAAACAAATCCCGCCAGGTTTTGCTTGCACAGGAAGGTATTCAGGAGTAGTTGATCAACGTTAATTTCCTGGCTGTGTAATAGCAGGAACAGGTGAGCCCACGTGTGCTGTTCAGGTTAAGTCACATTATTCTTTAACTCCTGTCAGCAATCAGAAGCAGACACGTCCATGAGGGGCTGACAGCCTTGTGGCAGGGAGAGCTAGAGGCTCTGCACTATCTGAAAGATGGGACACATCTGCCTTTTTTAGGGCATTTCATTCACAGCCTGTGCTTTCTTTACCCAGGTCTAAAAAAAACAACCAACCAACCAAACAAAAAACTCAAACAAACCCAGATCTTCACCCTGAAAATATTCAAACATGCAGGAAAAATAGAATAAGTGAAAGGCAACTAAAGCAACCTTTCTGGAGACTGATTTCTATTGCCATCAACAGAAAATCAGCAGTGACACCCCATCCTGCACAGGTAGGGACAGTGCTAGGCTGAGCCACAGCCTGGCATTTCATCCTAGCTGGGAACCTCTTGGGCAGCTAACCTGTGGCCAAACCTGCTGCCATTTCTATCCCCTGCTCATATCACAGCCTGCCTGCTGAGATGAGTTACAACTGCAAATGGATGGACTCCTTGTTCCAGGTTCTGAAGTTCAGGGACAGGTGTCCGCCCTCTTTTAGCTGTTCTTAACAACAAAAGCCCTCTTCACCCATCTTAAAACTGTCATTCAGTGCTCCTGGCATTTCACACCTGCATGGCTTTGCTTCCTTCCTGCCTTCATCCCAGCCCACCTTCCCACTAATTCAGCTTTGTGCTGAAATGTTCAACTCTTGGGCAATTGGCAGTTTCACCCCCTCAGTGTGCCAGCAGCCCTGGAGCCAGCAAGGGGGATGCACTTAGAGAAAAGTCTGTCTCTGTTGCAGCAGGTGTCAGACATCCTCTGTGCACAAAAGCTGCTCATGGCAGAGGCAGTGTGCCAAGAGCTAGTGATGGGAAAGAAGGAAACTAAGTCGTGTTTTTGTAGAATGTATCGCTTTTCATTGTGAGTACACATGTGAAGGTGGGTGGGCAAGAGCCTACAGAGCCCTTTGGAGGAGGTGCTGTGGGGACCAGTGACAGGGATTGCTTCTCTTCTGCTCTTCCCATTCCTCTTGCCTTCGTTTTCCCAGTTGCTCCCTCATTTCCTGTCCCTTAGTTCATTTTGTGTTGATTCAGCCCTCCTTGATGGGAACTCAGGCTGCAGCTCTGGCTGTGCCTGCCACTATGTTGGAATCCATTCCTGCTTTGGGGGTCCTTGCAAGGAAGAGAGTACTGCAACTTAATTTCTCTGTGAATGGTTAAGAGTTTCAAAAAAATCCCTGAAATATTCAAATCATAGAAAGGTTTGGGTTGGAAGGGACTTTTAAAGACCATCTAGTCCCACCTCGCAGCAAATGAGTGGGGACATCTTTGACTAGACCAGGTTGCTTAGAGCCCCGTCCAACCTGACCTTGAACGTTTCCAGGGATGGGGCATCCATCACCTCTCTGAGCAGCATGTGCTCTCCCGTCTTCNAAAATCCCTGAAATATTCAAATCATAGAAAGGTTTGGGTTGGAAGGGACTTTTAAAGACCATCTAGTCCCACCTCGCAGCAAATGAGTGGGGACATCTTTGACTAGACCAGGTTGCTTAGAGCCCCGTCCAACCTGACCTTGAACGTTTCCAGGGATGGGGCATCCATCACCTCTCTGAGCAGCATGTGCTCTCCCGTGCTTCACAACCCGCTCTGTAAAAAAATTCTTTCTTCTATCTAATCAAAATTGACCCTCCTTTGGTTTACCCCTTATTCTATCACAACAGCGCCCTGCTAAAAAGTTTGTCCTCATCTTTCTTAAAGGCTTGCTTTGAGTACTGAAAGGCTGCAATAAAGTTTCCCCAGAGCCTTCTCTTCTCCAGGGTTGGGGTGGTCGAGGTGCCTCTACTTGGCATTCCTTCTGCCCCCTCAGTCAGGCCCTCCCTCCCCTGGGAGCAGCTATGGGCTAGGTTGCTGGAGGCAGCCCCAGGCCAGAAGCAGTTTATCTTTTCTGTACGAGGGCAGCTGCCATGGGACAGTAAAAGCTCCTTTAGCAGCTAGACAAGAGCAGAGTGAGTTTGTCAGGGTTCTTTATTTTATTTATTGGTAATTTTAGCCATGGCTTCACTGATGAAGTTGAATAGTTTAAATCATCTTTTTAACAATAAAAATGAAGCTTATTTCACACAGAATTTTCCTTTTGTTTTCTGCTTAAATACTCCTGCCCTTTGGCTGTTCTTAATTACACCCATAGACTTCTAAACAACTTCATCAGTGGAAATCAGAGGTTTATGGGGAGGGCCAAAATCTAGCACGTCTGAGAGGAATATTCCTATCCCTTTTAACCATCATTCATTTGCATGGAATACAGCAGTATGAAAACAAAATGCCAGCTGTACAGCAGAGGATAAAAATACAGGGCAGAGAAGCCAATAAATCAACAGCTGTTTGCCTTTCCCGTTTCATGGGAAGGGCTGGGTTGCAAGGCTGGCAAACATAGGTGTATGCAGAAGAATACAAGAGTTTCCATCTGAATTTTAAAGGCACATCATCACCACTGCATTAGATACTGTCACCAACAATTAGAAAGGGGATAAGTTGCTATTTTGGCTCTCAAGCCACCCTGCTTGGTATATTTGCTTCCAATGCATCAGAGAATCCTTCACATCTAATTTTGAGCAATCAAGTGGGCCAACTAGCCCCCCAAATAGGGACAAACTCATCATTTTATTATGAAAGTCTATTTAAAATTGAAGGGAAGAGTGGTTGTTCACCTGTCTGAAAACAGTGCTTTTGCAACACAAGCAGAAAAAGTTCCCCTTCTTGACAGTGTGTGGGACCCCTACAAGAGTGTTGCTATTCAAGGTAACTTTTGTAAGAGAACTTGCAGTTTTGGCTTCTTCTAAGCTTCTCTGGGACACAGAAATCAGCACATTACCCTGCAGAGCTGCTGGCACTTTCACAGGGGAGTCCCCATCTATATGCTCTCTGGGCTACAAAGATAGAATAGAATCATGGAATCATAGAACCATTTAGGCTGGAAAATACCTTTAGATTACAGAGTCTAATTATTAACCCAGCACTGCCATGTCTACCACTAAACCATGTCCCTAAGTGCCACATCTACAACTCTTTTACATACCTCCAGGAAAGGTGACTCCACCACTTCTTTGGGCAACCCACTGCTGGACAACCATTTTGGAGAAGAAAGTTTTTCAAATATCCCATCAAAACCTCCCCTGGAACAACTCGAGGCAGTTTCCTTTTATCCTGTGCCTTGTTACCTGGGAGAAGAGGCTGATCCCCACATTCTACAACCTCCTTTCAGGTAGTTGCAGAGTGATAAGGTCTCCCCTGAGCCTCCTTTTCTCCAGGCTAAAAAATCCCAACACCCTCAGTTGCTCTTTATCACACTTGTTTTCGAGACCCTTCACCCGCTCCAATGTCCTTCTTTGGACACACTCCAGCCCCTCAGTGCCTTTCTTGTAGTGAGGGGCCCAAAACTGAACATAGGATTCAATGTGGGGCCTCATCAGTGCTGAGTATAAGGAGATGATTGCTGCCCTGGTCCTGACCTCACTATTTCTGGCACAAAATGTCACAGCCAATGTGTTCATGATGTTTATTTTTGAACAAAGTTGCCCACTGGGGTTTTCAGCCCTCAGTCACTGGTAGAGGTCAATGAGGCAGTGGTTCCATCAGGCATGTAGCTGGTTTGGACGTGGTTGAAGGGATCCTTGTGGTTTCTCAGTGGCTTTTCTTCATTTGTGTCAGAAGGGAAACTCACAGTGTGCACAAGAGCACACCCAGGGCTTTCAGGACACTCACCTTTCAGCTCATTTGCTACCTCTTTTTTGGCTCCCTGATCATATCTCAAACTGGGCTGAACAGGATGTTGGCTTTGTAATGTGTGAAAGGAAAAGGTTACCATGAAGGCTTTTCTCTAGAAATCTCTTGTTGACCTCAAGGGCAAACCACGTGGGTGGGTTTGTGGTGCTGGTGGCTCACAGCATCCACCCCACACTGGGGACACTGACAGCTGATGTTCTCCAAAGGCATGTTTAAGTGTGGACAAACACTTTTTCGAGCTCTCATTTCTTCCCATAAGAATTTGACCAGTGCAGTTGAGCTAGCTTCCATATCAAGCCCAATCCCATTTATCATGCCATGTGGGGCTGCCAGCAGCAGCTGGTTGACATAACAACTGCATTTCCCAGCACTGGAGTGTTTCCCATTGCCCATCTTTCATTCCTGTAATCCTGAGTGGAGAGTTTTGCTCTGGTTTTTTTTATTTTCCTCTTGAGGAAGACATAAACACATTTCTTAGTTTCCTGCTTGGAGAAAAGTGGTTGACTCAGGACCAAAACTGCCTCTGGGTGCCTGCTTGGTGTGACAATGAGAGGCATGTGGCGTGGGGTGGTTGCAGAGTGTCATCTCAATTCCCTCTGCTCCTAAATTCACCTTCCTATGTGCTTCAGACTGGACTTTGAGCAGTCAGTGGCCATCCCTGCTCTTTAGGCTCCCTGTCTTTGGACAGTTTTTCCTTGATCTCTTAAGTCTGACATGCTCTTTGTAGTCTCAGGCACTGCCAGCAGCCATCCAGTCCTGCGACCACCACTTCCAACCAGCCCTCTGGAGTCCCTTTCTCCCTTTGAGCCCTTGTGCATCTCAGTTTTCCCACTGAAGTTTCCTTGTCTCCCCAACAGACCATGAGTTTTGCCGGGTCCCCAGTGTGGTGCAGGGACCTTAGGGACCCTCTGGTCTCTTGGTGGCTCTAGGGAAGGTGCCAGGTGCTATGGCCAGAGCTTCAGCCACTGGGAAAATTTGCTGGCTTCACAGGCAACCAAATTCCAGCCTGCTCCTTTCAGAGGTGTCTTAATGCTGTCAGCTCTTAGCACACCCTGGCCATGTGCATCACAGTGCACACAGAGTGCTGATGTGGGCGATGGCATGAGGGATTCACAATCTGTGGGACACCTCCTCACTGGCCGTCCTTCAGTGGTATGAGGGAACAGTGGTGGCTAGAGCAGGCAGGCCATGCTGGCCAATCCATCACAATCACATTCATTTTGTCCCCTGGAAAACCCTCAGGCTGAGATGGACAGCTTCAGGCCACAGAGGAATGCAGGCAAGGGGGTGGAGAAAAGTTGTTTTTATAATACTTATTCATAACACTTCAGGAAAAAGGACAAATGATCTCTCAGGTCCCTGACCCCAGGGACTGCAGGGCATGCTGTTTGTCCTGCAGCATGCAAGGAATCCCTCAAACAGCCCAGGAAACTTTGCAACGTCCTGGGGGATTGAGCTCAGTATCTCCCTGCTTTCACCTCTTTGTCATTCCCCTCTTTGAGCTGTCCCAAGCATTTGCATGGTCAAACTGCTCACAAGCATCCTGCCTCCTGGATGTCACCTGGTTTATTTTGCATCTGGTGTCTCCTGCTTGAGTTCTTTGTGTCACCTGGAGAGCAGCCTGGCAGGCCCAGATACGGACAATACAAGGATAGGAGTAAGCGAAGCCATCCTTACCCTGGTGTAATCCTCACTGAAGCATTTAATGAGCCAGTGCATGGAGCAGATCTATAAAAAAACTTTCCTGTTTGCATTTTTAAAGCTCTGCATAATTCTATTTTATATTTTTCTAAACTCTTACCTACTCAGATTGGTTCTCCATGTCATCAGAGAGCAATGTTGCCATGGGTGGCAAAATGAGGGTCAGCAGGGTGACTTCTCTCAATGGCAGAGCTCTCCTGCCAGGAAGGAGAGGCCAGAGAACCACAACACTTCATGGAAAGCCACTTTATGAAGGAAATGCTAATATACTCAAAATCACCAACCAAGCTTCCTGCCTGCAGATTGATGGGTGGTAGTACCATCAAGTCTTTACAGCTTTGCTTTCCCCTGCCACTATGCAACAGAAATGGAATAGCAAATGCAATTCCTCAGGTATTGCTAAAATAATAAAACATCAAGGTTAGGGGACACAGGATGGGGAGGATAAACAACAATAGCCTGGAGGTTTTCCTGGCCACAAATGAACTTAGGCTTGCAGCAGTGCTTCTACCCTTCCCAAACAATGAGTGACTGGGACCAGCTCTTCCTAGGCTTTGTTTGATGCAATCATTCCTAGAGAAGTCAGACATGGCTGGGGCTGTGGGGACTGAACTTTGCTAGGGCCTCTTGGGCAGGTTACTGCTTGCACAAGGCTTGTAGGCAAGGACTGGCTGAGTCACTGCTGTGGGAGAGGCTGCAGCCAGCAGATAAAAGGTCTACATCACCAGGAGTTGTCAGAATGAATGTCAAATGAAGTGTAGGAGAGACATGTTGTGCTTAAGGCTCAATTTACTGTTCCTTTTCACCACAAAAGCTTGTACTCATGCTTTTACTATGCCTCCTGCTTTTTAACTGATCTCTATCCCTGGCTATTTAGCAACAATATCTGCCTGGGGTTTAGCCCCTGTCTATGTATGAGCAGCTCTTTCAGGGCTGTGGTTGAAGTGTGTGGTGAATTTCAAAAGGACAACCTCACTTCACCGAGTAAACAGAGCTCAGGCTGCAGGAGGCTCTGAAGGTGGCTGTAGCTATCAGCCATGCCAGAGCTGGGAAGCCCAGAACATGTAAGAGGAAGCTGAATTGCAAGTAGAACTGGGGTCTGTGGATGTGATTTGAGGAAGAGATTTAATTAGGGTGTAGCACTGTGGATAACATCCATTTCTGGGAGTTTTTGTGTTTGCAAAGGGAATTTACCAGTGAAATCCTGTGCAATGACTGTTTCCATGTTGCTCTTGAAAACTTGACCTTTCATTGCTGCTTTCTGCCCATTGGACCTCTCAGTGGCACACAAGAGCTCCCAGTGGTCTTGATCAACTGATTTCCCCTCCCTCAGATTTCCCCTAAATGATGCTGTAGCTGGTGATTCACACAGCTGCTCCTGCTTTATCACCAGAAACTTTCCAGGGAACCAGCTTGCTGAGACCTGGATTTCTGGCAGGAAAGGTTTGAAGGTAAAAAGGGCGATGTGCCAACCACCGTTTTTTTATTATTTCAAAATTGAGTAGTAGAAAAAGTGGGGAAAGAAGGGCACTCACCTTCTTTTTTGTCCATGTGAAGAACATCTGAGCGCAGGAACAGACCCAACTGGTCTTGGTGGATTCAAGTAGATCAAAGTGGGGCAATCATATAGACAGGTTTTCTTTGGCACATTTGCTTTTCCCACATCAAATGGTCATCCAGATGGTCTGTGGGCATTTGTATGGGTTTCTATCCTTGAGAAGGCTTCAGAATGTCTGGAAGTGCTCTGCTGGGGAAAGGCAACAGGACCAGGGAAGCCTCACACTCACAAATCAAGGGAGGAATGCTCATGCTCATGGCTTGCCATCTGAACCCAAGAGCTGCATTTTTCTGGAGGGTTTTTTGTGGCAACACCCTTCTAAAGAGATCCAGCTCTCTTCTCCTCCTGCCATATTGGGTGTTAGCCTGGATCAGTTCTCTGCTGGAGTTCAACACCTGTCTCTATAACCCACTGTGCCAGTGCTGCAGAGGAGGCAGTTGTGCTGCAGTGCAGCTGAAGCAAGGAATGGCTGGAGAGGTAAGGGGGAAGCGATGGCTCCATGAACATCAGTGTTGCTAGCGAGGGCCCTGAATCAGCAGGTGATAACCTCAGAGACAAACTGCACAGGCTATAGCAATAAAGGCACAGGGCTGGAGCTTTGCTCTCTGAGGGCCCCCAGTGCCATGGCTTTCCTCAAAACGGTGGTTCTGCTGCCAGGGATGCCCCCCTGTTCACATCACTGGGTTATAGAGCTCTGCTCACAGCATATCCAAAACACAAATAAACATAGACTGAGACAGCCTTACCTCATTAACATATGTACTCTCCCTCTTGATATCACTAATGAAATGGCTCTTGACTGGGCAAATAGAAGAATGCTCTGAATATTTTGGAAAGTGCATGGTTTTTTCAGGATACGGATGTCTGAACTGCAAGACACACAGTCACATTTGTTCCTGCTGATTCTGACCTAGGCTATCTCCAGCTACTTCTTCCATGGTCATATTTGCAGTGGCAAGCACAAATCCCACCATTGGTGTTATGGACTCATCACCAGCTGCAATACAGGAGATGGGTGCTCAGAGAGGACACAGGTGTTCTTCCTCCACACCACAGATCATCCTTCTGGATATCCCTTGTCCTTTTACATTGTTTCCTCAGCCACAAAAAACCCCCAATAGCTAAATATTGCAGCTTTCTGAAGGTACATGTCTGTGGCTCATCCAGTGCCTCAGCTAGCTATGAAACTGCTGACCCAGCAGGATGAACAAGGCCAGATGCAAGTAAGAGAAGCACAGGGAGGAAAATACTAATAAATGAGTTTACCTGTCCTTTCCTCTTACCAAGCCTTATTTAAAGTTGCTGATAACATTGACAAGTGGTGTGGGCAGAAAACTTCTATATTGAGTGTCTGTCCCTGGCCTGTGCTGTCTCCGGAAAATTTCAGCTAAAATAAGTCAGTCATTTCTCTTTATCTGACTAAGGGAAACAAGGTTTCTTAGCGTGAAAAGAAAGCCACATCCTCTTTCATTAAGATTATCTAACACAGCCATGCCCTGACTTCAGGAATAAAGCTAGTCTATCACCCTCAGCTCCATGCCTGTAGAGGTTACAAGCCCTTAAATAATAACAGAGGCACAGCATTGCAGGACTCGCTGGCAAAACAAGAGAGAGGATTTAAACCTGCCTCCATGTTCTTTACCGTTTGAGGGGCCAATGCTGTTCCTCCCCCACCCTCCTCCAGCTGAAGCAGTCCAGAGGCTTCTGCAGCACATCAGCAGTGCTGTCACCCCGGGGCTGCTGTGCTGAGCAGAGCAGAGCAGAGCAGAGCACTGCCCGCACATCTCCCTCGCCGCCGAGCACTGGGGTGGCTGTGGGTATGGCGGGGGGCCAGCCGGGGAGCCTCTGCTGCAAACAACACCCAGGCGCCACTCCGAGCACCCATTCCTGCTCTGTGGGATAGCATGGCAAGCACTGGGCCTGCGGGCTTTGTCTGAAGAAAGATTGCAGACGTTTGTGAGCGCTGGTAGTTCCTGGGCCTCGTATGTCTGCCTTGTAAAATGCGCCAAGGATTTTCCCAGATAAAAAAAGGCACATCACTTGGCAGAGAGTTACATCTGCAAACACACGAGGATGAAAACATCCAGAGAGCGCTGCCCTTGAAACAAAATGCCCGAAAGCTCAAAAACACGGAGAGGAATGGCGAGTGCCGTGGTGGGAGCACGTTCCTCTCTCCCACCGCCTTCCTGCCGGCAGCCACCAGCTGTGCCAATTCTGAAGCACGGCAGAGGGGCGAGCACTGAGCTGATTGTCACAGGAAACAGGGGAGCAGGAGGGACTGACTGGAGTGATGGCTCTGCACAGCCTGGCCCTGCCGGGGCCAGGCAGAGGGGGGTGACTCGGGGACTTGCTGCCTGGTGCTATGCCCATGACCTTTTAAACCTGTCATCCCACTCTCCAGCAGGAACCACAGGCCTTCTTCACCAAAGCATAAACACAGAACAAGGGAACAACGAGTGCTCATTCAATGCACATTTGTTAGTTTTAAGAATGTAAGTTTATATAGTTTAAAACTTCCACATGCTGCTTTCACCAGTGCCCCTGCAGCCTGGTAACTGGGATGTGATGGAGAGAAACAAGCAGTAGAGCACTTTAGCATGATCTAACAGTGGAGTTATTTGATCTGGGCTTCGGAATGCACTGAAAATGCCAGGAGTGAATGCACTGTGAACAGGGCGCTGCAGCTCTTTGCCTACCTGCTGGCCCAGGAGTCAGTGCTTCATAAAGCTCAAGAGGATGTTCTCCTTTGCAGCATCTGTCCCACTGATCCAGTGACTAGCCTCGTTTTACCACTCATCTGTCAAAGTGCAGCCATCAGTACACAGATATTTCTAGCCTTCATTAAAAAAAAAAAAAGCTTTCATCAAAAAATAGAAAATGCCTGTCTGGGAAGATCAACTTTGATCTCTGTTTTTGACCATTAACCTGACTTTAAATTTCCACATCCTTAAACATTTGGTTTAGCTGCTGCTACATTTTTCTAATAGAATGCCTAAATTTAAAGACTATGTCTATTTTTGTCTAAAGTTTTAACATTTCCTCCACTTGGACTGAATGTGCGTTATCACATCCTCTGAACTCCAGGGACACTCTAGTGGAGAGAGAGCACTATCAATGTGGAAAGCAGCAATACTGTCCCAGTTTCAGAACACTTAATCTGTGCCAGACTTTTACCCAGACCAGACACCTTTTTTTTTTCTCTGCACTTAAAGCTCACCAAAGAAATGAGGAAAGAAAAAAAAAAAGAGAGAGAGAGAAAGCATCAATGCTGTAATAAGAAGACAAATCACTCTTGTCAAATTTATTTGTCTCCATAACGGGAAGAAGTACTTTTTATAGGGTTTTTATTTTGGACTCGGAAAATCATGATGTGTCTGTCCTCTATGTGCAGAGCCCAACAGAAGATTGTGCCATTCACTGTATGCGTCATTTTGCTATACGTGCCAGGTTTCTGCTCAGTTTTAATTTACTGCTTCTGAGGGGGTTCAGCCTCTCCCTTTTGGGGATTGTTCAAATCAAACAGAGATTATTGTTGGCTCTTTCCATTTTAGGCAGCCTACACCACCATAACTTTTTGAATGGCTTCCATACAAAAATCCACAACAAGAGTGAAGCTCGTAGAGAATTCAATGTAGTATCTGGTACTTTTCCTCTTCCAAAATAACCACTTGGAGGAAAGGTTTTGTTTGGTTTCTTAGGCTTTGTACAGTTACTTATTTTAGGTTGCTTTATTTAGTTTATATTTTTTTCCTTGTATTGAGCCAACATCTTCCTTTTCGCAAATTCACTTGGGTCCTCCTGGCTACCACACTAGTACCAGCACAACCACTCCTCCTTCCTTGACATTTATTCCTCCAAGGTTTCGTGAATTATTATCACCATTCTCTTCTACATACATAGTTGTCATTCAACATTTTAAAGCATGGAATCACCACGGAAAATGAAACAACCATTTGAAGTCGTTCTGGACTCCAGGCACCTGTTTAGATCTCTTTAGATCAAATACTTTTAATCTTTGGCTTGCTATCTGCCTCTTGGCAAATGTGCAGTCAGTCCCTGCCAGTCTTGGGCCACCAACCTAACAGAGAGACCCAGTGACAGCTCTCACGACCCACCAGGGACACAGGGGGATGAGCCAGCTCAGTGCAAGAGCAGATGAAGGTCAGAGGGTGTATCTATGGCAGCAAGTGATACTGTGCCCAGCAGACAGAGAAGACCAGACAGTGCAGTTGTGTGGCTCACTTCACCCTCAGCTGGGCACTTTGCTGGGACAGAGGAGGAGACTTAATCTTTTGGAATGTCTGCGTGCAGGTAGCGCCATATGAGGAGTGAAGGTCTCTACAGGACATGGCCAAAATAGGGACAGAGAATGTCACAATTTCTGACACCATCAGGGCCAGGATAAACCTGCCATGGAGCCCAACCAGGGTAATGCTAAGGAGACGGCGCCCACAGGATGCAAAGGATCAAGTCACCAAGAGGGGACTTGAAATGTCTTAGGAAGAAGATTGGTAAGCAGTGGCTAAATACCAGTCTGCAGACATAGCAGTGAGAATAGGGGTGCTGGAGATCTGCTGGCAACCATAGGAGGGAGAGCAAACACAGGATCTACCAACATGACAGACCCTACTGCCCATATGATGACATATGACAGTTCCAAAGGTTAAGATGTCTTGAACATGGTGGCAGCAGAGAAGGCTGGATTTCTTCACTGCAGCAGAAACAGCAATAGAGATGCAGACAATGTTCAGGAGATAGATGATGCTCGAGATACAAAACTTGACAATATTAACCTAGGAGCTGGTCTGAAGACTGGGATGCTGTGAAACAAGAAGGGCAGTCACAAAATACAGATTTCATATTTTCTCTCTAATGTTTTGGACAGAATCAAGTGACTGAAAAAATGTCTCAGTCAGTTGACCTCTATCTTCATCTGTCTCGCTGTGTTTTTCTGCCAGTGAAAGTGGCCTGGAAACAGTCTTTGAAATTCCAGCTCATACCTTTACTAACACACCCCAGCAGGAACAAACATACTGAAAAAAAGTACCCCTTCAGGCTACTATCCTATCTGTGACAGAAACCAGCAGAAAATTATTCCCAGAAAAGTTCAAGAGAAGTATATGATAATTTGCCCACACAAGAAATTATTTCTAGTCATGGGCTTTCTGAGGTTGCTTTATGCCCTGAAGCTAGCGGGATTTTATCCCTCAAACATGAAAGAGAGAATAAAACTAACAACCTCTGATTATCCTCTTTTTACTCCTCACTAATCCTATTTAAGGCTTAATCTGACTCATGCTCTCAATGATGGTCTGTGAAACTCTCACAAATAACATTATTCTGTAGTAAATACATTTCCTGTACACCCCTAACATTATTCTGTAATAAACACATCTCCTGTTACCCACTTCAAAATGTGTCACCTTTCAGGTTCACTGAGTCCTCCTTCAGGACAGGAGCAATCAGGGCCCATCACAACACTGTTATAGTCTTCAGTATTCTTCTCTTTTCTATTATGTTCCCTTTTCTGAGTGTCTCCCTGTAAACGAAATAATCACAGGGGTCTTCAGCATAGCAGTACCTCCTTCCTTTTAATCATATCTGCCCTTCAGTTCCAACCTACATCCCTTCTCCAGTATACTTCTTTTGAAATGAGATTCTCCCAGGCAAAGTTGCCTCCTGACATTACATACTGGCATCACACACATTTCTGGAGAAGTCAGCTTGGTAAGAACACTTTATCATCAGCCCCTTTAACCACACACTGAACTCTGACTCTGACAAATGGCTCCCTTTGAGCAGAGTGAGTTGTGAAGTGTTGGAATCCAGGAATCTGAGTGGTCCCCAGTGCTAACAAACCACCCACGGACACTTCTCTGATTTACGTGGGCCCACTCAGGAGAGCCCTGGCCAGGAGCCCATCACTCTTGCTATGCTGCCAGCAGCTGGAAGAGCTTTTGGTGTCTGAGAGGCAATTCTGCCACACAAGGATATCTTTGGGAGCAAATTCATCTGCTCAGTTTCAACATTATGTTGCAGCAGGGGCAAAGGCAAGTGGAAAGTAACTCCATTTGAATTTCATTCCCGCTTCCTTTGTTTGTGCCACTTTGCTTATATGGGACACTCATTCCTGGACTGGTTATTTTGTAGGAACCTCAAGCCTGTCTGAGAGAGACTGCTGTTGTGTTCCCCAGACAGCATTAAGCACTAGTTTTCTTTTCCCCTCCCATTTGATCCCTCTTTTCTCAAACATAAATTGGAATGCTCTAATTTCCCTCCAGAGCGTTTTCCTTTACTTCCTCCATTTAAATATATACTTTAAATGATATTTTAAAATGGTTCTTATCACAATTGTAAATCTTGTTACTCAGGCTGGAAGGCTGAATGTTAACAAGCCTTACTAAGACTAGGAAGAGTTTTGGAAATACCAGGCATGTTGGTTTGAGGTAAACAGATAAATGTAAACTGAGGCACAAGAGGAGGCTGCACTCCTGTTGGTCAATACCAGTGTGCTCTGCCATTATGCTACATAATTTCCCTGTGGAACATCTTTGTCTGGGCACTGTCAAAATCCTGCTCCAGGGACTGTTTACTGCAGCTAAGTTATGTGAAGGTGACTGGTAAGATCAATATGCCAGAGGAACTCTTTTCCAGTGGATGGTGATTATTTTCCCCTACTAAATTCTGCCTTTGCACTCTGTTTGCTGTGAGGCCTGTGAGGTCATGGCAGTGTCCAGTTTTACTGAGTCTCTTGGAGGGCATACTCTCTGTCCAGCACCTCCTCCAGAGAGTGGGACCCCGCAGTGCAACTCCCCCAAGCTCTGAAAATAGCTCTGAACTTTCCCAGCCTCTGCATGTGTTCCTTGGAACTACAGCCCTGCTGGATGAGTCAGCGCTTTCAGGATGACATCGCAGCTGAAATCAGACCCAGGCTTTGCAAAGAGAAATCTAAAGATCCGCTTGTACTGACTTGCTTCATGGGAAACATCTAAACAAAATAAAGATGGGAGTGTGACACACTTCCTCCCCCCATGCTGATTACTCACTACTCCAGGGAGCCCCAGGGTTGTGTGGAGATCAAATATCCTCTTTCCAAATCCTCTAGTTGCACCTTCTCTGGCAATGAAAGAAAGCTGGAGAACATAACTCCTTCAAGAGCAGACTTTAGAGTCAAAACACCAGCAGTGGTGTTCCAGCACCAGAGTGGGTTCCAGCACCTCTTCCTTCCATCAAGCCACTGGAAGAGGACACTCCATCCAAAAGACTGGTCTGGCACCAGAAAACATTTCCCAGCTTTCTCAACACTTGGTTGTCACAACCTCTTCCTGCACTCCTGTATCTGTGAAAGGGATAAAATGACTTCCACAAATGCAATGATACGTGTAGAACCACAGGGATATAAAACCAGAGGAAGACCTTTTCTCCAGTTAGTTGCACATTCGTATCACTGGGATATTCCTGACACGTAGTCTCCATGTTTTAATTCATCATGATTTAGTCTGAACACTGAATAGCAGGATAACCAGACAGACCCTTTAAATGTAATGGTCTTTTGACAAAGTTATCTGTTCTGTGATCTTGCTTAAAAATAAAAGGCTAGCAAAAGGGCACTCTCTCTAAGTTGCCTCAGATGTTTCCACAGCACTTTCAAATCCAGTGTAATGAAAACTGTTGCCAGGTAAGTAAAATCAGTGTGGAAATATTTACTGGAGTATGAGTGGCTTTGCACTGTTCTGAACACAGATGTGGAGATGCCTTCCTTGGCTCTTCAAGTGAGGAAAGAAATCCGAGTTGCTGTCAGGGGGGTAGCTATGGATTCCCAAAGCTTGGAAATGCTCACTCCTTACCCTGTAATGCTCTTATCCTTGTTTGCCTTAAAGTCGTGCCTGTCTTCCTTATGCAGCTTTTTTATCAAATTGCTGTAATTTAGCTATCACTTCACAGGTGGCAGAGAATGTACAGTGCTCTT
This sequence comes from Formicarius rufipectus, assembly GCA_013399695.1. NCBI lineage: Eukaryota > Metazoa > Chordata > Aves > Passeriformes > Formicariidae > Formicarius > Formicarius rufipectus. The sequence goes on along the minus strand of VXAU01004747.1, from coordinate 1,006,786 downwards.
CTCTGTTCTTTGAACTTCCTACTTTCTATTATAAGTCATTTCATTGCATCCATATAGATCCCAAACATTTTGCAGTGGAACACCAGCGACATAAGACCTGGTAGATCAGAATTTTGCCCAAGATCACACTATGGCTTGGAAGGAGGAAGCCTCCAAAACTTGTTTCTTAAGATCCTTTCTAATGCCTTATCCATTCAATGTGCAGATGAAGAGACCAGCTGCAAAAGCTGCGATATAACATGTAGTTAGAAATCTGAAAAACATTTCCCCTCAAGCTGTAGGAAGGTCAGTGTCAGATTAGGGCTTTTGTGTGTCGTTGTCTGTAGTCACAGTGGGAGCTGACCTCGGAGGCAATAAAACAGTATTAGGAGGTCAGTCTAGAGGAACTGGCAGGAAATGGGGCTTAGGGACCCCTGCAAAACTCTCCTACTACACAATTTTCTGATTTTAGGGAAGCTGCGTGCCCTACTGGTGAGTCACAGGCAGCTGGACGATGTGCGTTTGGCTCCATCTAAGGGAAGCAGTAAAATACTACAATAACCCCAGAAACGAGCTGGTGTCCGTTCCAGTCCTTTCAAAACAAAAGATGATGGCCAACCTTCACCTCTAATCATAAACCACAATGTGTCTTTATCACTGAACTTTTGAACTGATGAGTTCGTAAACTGTGTTGGTTACTACAGTAAATGCTGCTTATATGGGTCAAACTTGGAAGTCATAACCTTAAGTTAATAATTAATGCATCCTTTGATAGAAGGCACTAATTATTAACCATGAACTCTGATGCTAGTCCACACACTTTTTTCCAGGCTCTAACACTTCCCCAAACAATTTTTTGATCAGAAATTCTTGTGCTTGATATTTGCCTAAAGGACATAGTTTTAAAAAAGATTTGTTACCTTTGCTCTCTTTTTTCTTCTGTGTTGCTCTTCCTTTGAGCAGCTTAGCAGGCAACAGCCCCCTTTCTTTTTCTTGTGAAGGACAAAAAGGAAAGTCAATTTTTTGCCCAGGAAATCTTAGAGTGATATAAATATATTGGTGTTTACCAAACTGAAACTGTTGACCCACTTCAGAACAGAAAATTCTTCATAAAATAGGAAACTGTGCGTCTCTAACACTTTGAACAGTCATTGAACTACCTCTGTAGGATGTTTATGTCCTCACTCAACTCCTTTCCGAAGAGACACTTGTACTGTAGGGATTATAGGACAGAAAGTAGCCACTGATGGACATGGAAAATAAGAACAAAACCATGTCAAGAACAGGGTTTAGTTAAAAAAGTGAAAGCAACTGGCCTCTCTGAAAGCAAGGAATCTTAATAGACACTTTCTCCAGTCATGTCTTATTCTTGCCTGTCAGGACTTGATTAAACACCACTGAGAACACACCAACTCCTCCTAGCTTTACAGTGCAACCCTAAAGTCAACTGGTCCATTTAAAGCTCTCACAAGACTCCTACCATAGCAAGACTGCAATACCACTGGAGGGGTTACAACAGCTGCCTGCTCAGGGCTGGACCATGCAAAAGAGGGGGTCTTCAGAGCCCTCTGCTCTCCATGAGGAGCCCTGTCTTCAGTGTCTATAGCCTACTACTCCTCCCGTGTGCTCAAACACATCCCTGAACTCTAATACCTACTCCTGCACCCTCCTATTCCCTTCCCTGCCCATCCTTGCCTGGCACACCCTCCTCCTCAATCTTTGCCCTGCAGCCTCCGAGGGAATTCTAGGCTCTAACTCCAGGCCACAATGTGGGAGCTGAACTGATCAAGTGGCTGTCAGGGCTTGGTCTGGTGGAAGAGTTCATCCAGTGCTGACACAGGCAATTATGGCCCAGCAGGATCTGTCTACATGCAAGTGCTCCCAAGGCTGCTGGGGCAGCGGCTTCCCTTGTAGACCAGGTCAGTGTCTTGCAGGAGTCTGGCCACAGCAGCCAGTGCACAGGCTCTGCCTGAGCCCAGGGCTGGCAATCACCTCTGTTTGGCCAAGTGCCTATGGAAGGAGCTTCCCCAGAGCCCGGGAAAGTCCCTGCACACTCTCGCTTGTGTGTACACACACACACAGGAGTATCTGCTGCTGTGGTCTGTGTAAACCCCTGGAAAACCTGGGATATGCTGAGCTGCTCAGATGAGTGCTATCAGTCAGAACCCAAGTTAGCAGAATTCATTACTCTCCCCAAATTAAGCAGGAATCTGTTCCAACCAGGTTCCTTCTCCATCAGAAGACAATCAGCCTAATGCCAAGACAATAAACACTATTAGGTATGTTCTGAGTTGTTGGGTCATTAAGGTTTCTGTAATAGCTTATGGTTTTAAGCAGAGTCATCTTTAGACGGCTGAAGGCCATCTTGCCTGTAATTTTAAGCACAGCTCTGAGCCATTTTAAGAACTTTATCTTTAGAAATACTCTCAACTTTGTTGTCTTTTTATTTTCTTCCCCCATTCTTGCTGCTTTTAAGAGAAAGGAAAGCCAAGAGCAAAACTAAATGTAAGGCTAAGTCACTGATGACTAAGACATCATGGTAGGCACCCAAAAGTAATTTGATTTTGAAATTATGCAGTTGAGTTCAGAACTGCACTTAGAATCAGTCTCACTGTAACTGTATAGAATTCTGCTGTATTCTGTTATACTGCACTTGGCATCTTCTTTGTTCAGCGTAAACTTTCATCTGACCTTAAATCAAATGAAAGCAATTTAATAAACCTGATTTGCTGCCTTTACATCAGGCTGTTCTTATGCATCTATTAATAAAATGAGAACTAAGTTGTGATGAGTCTTAAGGAAATTGAAAGCTACTGAAACCAAGGAGGTTTTGAAAACTAAACCAAAAATGCATGCAATATTTGTTCTTCACTTTTCACTGTTCCTGGTGAAGACAGGAAGATTTTATGGGCAAGCTGAATTATAATTTTCTGGTTTTCCCCTACTGTGTATTTATCAAGGCCTGTAAACACCTTTGAAAACTGCAGAAAAACACATTAGTAGATAATGAAAGCAATCAGTAATATGTAAAGTTTGTAAATTGGTAGAAATGTTAGCAAACCAATGAAACTTACACATAGCAATGAAGAGAAACGCTTCTCTGTCTCTAAAATGTTCATCTATTTGAAGGAAGATACAGCTCAGTGAGCAGGACTCCAGCTTGTGAACTGGAAACATGGGCACAGCTGTGAGTTTTGCCATGAGTTTGTGGTATGCCCTTGGACACTGTCTGTCCTCCCCTGTTCCGTAAACAGATGTATTAACAAGTCCCCTAAGCAAATGATTTCAGGAACAAGCCATGCACCATTGCTGCTAAATTTGGCAATGTAGAGCAGGAAGACATCCATGCTTTCTCATCCACTTGGAGCATGTTTCTCAGAACCCTAAAGAACTGTTAGAAAACATGGGAGAAAGGAAGGTGAATATTCCTGACTTGTCATTAAACCTTAAACACCCCAAATTACCACCATGCACAGGAATGTTTCATGTTTTATTATTCTTCAGCTAAACTACCTCTGGAGAGTTGACCCTGTCAAACAGCAGGGAGAAGAATTATGGCACTTCAAAGATTTATGTGCACAGCCAAAGCTGAACTGGATCCCTGGGAATGAAAAGGAAAGGGCTGTAAATGCCAGGATTGAAAACTAGGGCAAGATAGTGGCTGACTGGCAGTAACTGGCTAAGCATTTGGTTCTTCTGAACATAACTTTTATCATTAAGCTTATCATGATTTTCATAATTAATTATACATGGCACAAACATTTTTTCCTAACTACTTCACATACATTGCTTTGCAGTTATATCATGTCCTCCAGCTCTTTGACTATATGAGAGAATAAGGGCCAATGACGTCTCCTTTATACCATGTTATTGTATGCCTTACTCATGTGCCCTTTTTGTTTTGAAAGGTGATCCTAATTTTTTCAGTTTCCCTGAGCATTGCCACAGTCTCAGTCACGACTCCTGTCATTCTGAGATACAGTAAGCAGGGCTGAGCATAGCATTGCAGGTAAAGTGCACTAACTATTTATAACAATATTGTAACAGCCTAACTATGGTCCTCCTCCCTGCTCTTCAGGGATGGCATCATTCCTCTATTCTCTCCTCAATCCCACCTCAGCCCCTGCTCTTGGTTGATTTAGGAATTTATTTTTGAGGCCCAGGAACCTCTGAAACCCCTTTTCCCACACAAAAGCATGAAAGAGTTAGAGATGCGTTTCCTGGGAAGGTTTCTGCTGGCCAGCCCCTCACGTCTAGAAATCCTGGATCACCGACTATGGCCTTCCACTGACAAAGCCGGACAATCTCGGCGCTGCCGCATTTAATTCCCAGTGCTTCAGAGCCGGCCCCTTGAGGGGACCCAGCGCCCCCATCCCAAGGAGCAGGGGTGGGCGGCGCTGGGGGGGACACGACGACACGCACGGGAGAAGGGAAGGTAAATACCCTTGATTCGCCGCCAAGCCTCATCCTCCCAGGATTACCACCACAGCCGGGACTGACCCCACCCGCACACCCCAGTCCGCCCACGGG
>VXAU01004747.1:858850-1002053 GCA_013399695.1 Formicarius rufipectus | reverse complement strand
CGCGCCCCCTCGGGAGCTCCGGCGCGGTGCCGGCGCTGCCCCGCCCGCACCCTGAGGGGGTCCCGGCCCCCCGCGCCGGCCGTGCGGGTGTTTCGGGGGTCCCTTCCCGACGCTGAGGGCAGTCCCTAGGGCTCGGGCAGCAGCCGCGTCCGGAGCGGGCTCGGCTGTCCCCGCGGGCGGGGCGCGGCTGAGGGAACACCCGTGTGTGTCGGCCGTGGGGCCGCCTCTCCGTGGCTGCAGAACCGCACACGCTCTGCCATCGCGGGTGGGATCGCTGTGCGATCGCCCTGCGTGTCAGGGGGAGCACCCTCCCGGGACCTTTGTGATCGGGATCTGTGCACCCTTACGCCGCATCGTGCAAACTCCGTGCTTCACAGGGTTCTGTGTGGTTCTGGTTTCCAAGATGAACCTGGAGTGGGCTGAACGGGGGTTTCAGATTTGCTGCCGCTTCATAGCGGTTCTTTTCTGGTATTGTTTGTCCAGACATTATCAGGGCCTCTGCCATGAAACTGCGTCTTAGGCTGCCATCTGTAGAAAATACTTTTTGAAGACAGTAGAAATATTTCTGTTTGAGTCTATAGCCTGCCTTTTCTGTGGATCATGAAAACCAAAATGTGGTTTTTGTTTTTGTTAGGATCTGAAGAAACAGCTCTGAATATTTGGAAAATATAAAATATAGCTATTCTGTATCTTAAATTTGCATTTGACATCAGAGCTAGTTAGCCATGGCATAGCTGACTTGTTGAAAGTGTGTTTTCTAATTGTGTGTTGGTTTTACTTTCGGGTAAATATACATGTAACCTTCCAGCACTGGTTTCAAAATACACACATGAGCCCTCAGTAGGCTTTTGTAAAGATACTGTTGAAATCCATACTGTAGAACTGCTAGAAGTGTATTACCTTTGGATCTTCATAAGTATTGCCAAAAATACTTCAGTCATTACTGAATATGAAATGAAAGGGACACCCATTTGTTCCCATTTGCTGCAGTGATTAAATGTGTGATCTAATAGTTGTGATTAAATAGAATCTAATAATAGAATTTAAAATAAGTGTGTGATCTGAAGCTGACTGTGAATTCCTGTTCTGTAGATTTGTGCTTTCTGCGGAAGGGAGAAAGAGACTCAGGGCTGAAAGCAAATACCATAAGCTTTTCACAAGTAGGTGAATTTGCCCTTCTTAATTTACAGATAATGACTTACTGAGACCTTTCCATTCCTTCCTTACATATAATTTTGATACCAAATGTGATTTCAAGAAAAGAGTGAAATATTGCCACTTATAATTTCTTGGCCATCATATTGTCCTCTAGAAATGTAAGCAGTGCAGTGTTTGTTGGTTCCAACAGTTATGGAAGCAGCTTTAATTTCTATTTAATTAAGGCCATCTGCTCTTATCATCATGTGAGAGAAGGCTCCCAAATTTTCAGGCAACAAGCAGGTCATGAAATAAAATGCAAAGGGAGTACAGAAGACATTTTGACATAGGACTAAAAGAAAACGGCATTTTCCCAAAAGCAGTCATTAGTTTTTCCTCCTCTTGAATATGAAATAATGAGAAACTCTCAGGGTTGAGGAGGAGTGCTTGCTTGTGAGTGTTTTTTAATACTCTGAATTCTTCTGGCATGGTAAAGCAGCAGCATTTTTCACAGACTCTTTCATCCTTGAACCTCCATTTGAAATGTACATTCAGGCAATCAAAGTACCCTTTAATGTAATGATAATAGTAAAAAGCCCTACTGGAGTTCTTTCACTGTTGTGCCATGATTACATTACTGTGTGGCATTTAGTGGGGTAGAGGGCAACTCTACTGGATAGAGAGGAGAATCGGAACAAAAGAGGTTTGGATGTTAGAGCAGAAAGATAATTTTTTACGATGTGTCAAAACATTATCACATGATTAATTGTTGCACTCATTTGGAATGTGCAGAGTGTCTCCATATATTCTTTTTACCTCAAAAACACAATTTGTAGCAACTCCAAGAGTCATCTGTCTTTACTCTCTATACTCGACTGTCCTTCCTGTGTTGTAGATAATAGAATTGGACTGTCTCAATGTCTGTTTACTTACTGATAATTCAGTATTGTGATTAAGATCCCTTTTGAAGACTACAGTTGGTTTCCTTAATGTAAAAAGAGGTAACAGCAAATCTTATTATATTTGCACAAGGCTCTTCCTTTAAAGATTTTTATTTTTTTATCAACTGTGTCCTGAGGGTCAATGTCTTTTCCTGAGAAACTGTTGGAGAGGAAGCAGAAAAGGCAACTGTTCAGCGGTCTCAAGCTGTCAGACACCTACTCTGGGAAAGCCAAACCTAATTATTTCCTGTTGGACATATTGCTGAACTGAGACTGCAAACAGAGGATGTGGTTACACAGACATTTCTCTTGGTAGTGGGACTGTCTTAAACAGCTCAAATTCCTGCCTGCCTTTCTTTTTTTCCTCCCCACCATGTGCTGGCACCTCAATATTGATGATATGTCTGTGGGGCTCCATGCTGTGCCAGTTTGAGACCTGATTTTTAACCTGGACATGTTTTATTCCTGTCCCACTCAGACTCTCAACTAAAAGATGGGGGAAGGAATGTGTAGCTGCAGTGGAGGGAGAGCAGAAGTGCATTAGTAAGAGGTAGAGCTAAAAGGAACCATACTTTGAAATTGTTCGTTTAAATCTTCTTTTGTGTCAGATGAGATGGGTGAGTTTGTGAATTCAGAAACTCATTTCTATGTCAATATTCAGTTCAGTTCTTCAGGGACACTGCGTGTGCGGGTAATGTGTATGTTTTACCTTCCACCCTTTGAGTGCCTTATGGAGTGCAAACACTGGTAAGTGGTTAATTCGGAGGAAATGAATGGCAGTAGGAAAAGGACAGCTTTCATTATGAGTCTTAGATATGCCATACTGGTCAGTCAGTGCCTTTAGATTTTTAAGTATGTATTGTCCTGATGGAGGACAAACAAAAAAATTACAGAAACCTGGTACTGTTTTCAGACATGAAGAAAACTACTGCTAACAGTATATCACTTACTTTGAACCTTTCCTATTTCTTTTGAAAGACACTTATTTTCTACCCAGATGAATTTTAGGTTTGTCACTGAGTGAGGTACTGTAACTGTTTAAATTCGATGGGTTTATATTTCAGAAACTGAAGTAATGAATGTAGTTTGTGCAGCATTCCTTTCCCCTTCCATCCCCCATTTTCTTGTGTGTGTGTGCAGCATCATTATTCTTGTGTGAAGAAATATTTTGGATTTAAGCAAATGGCCATATTGATAACATCTCTGAAAGAAGGTGAAATTCAACACAGCCACAAGTCATTTTAAATCTTGAAAGCTGAAGACTGAGCTTTTAATTGGGGATTTCTTTTGCACCTTAACCTCATGCTGTCCATCTGCTTTTGCTCTCCTACAACAAACTAGCGTGTCAACTGCTTCTACTTATCCTTCTTAATTAACTTGTGCTTCCTTTTTCAGCTCGTTTGGGCCCTGCTCATCCAGAAAAGCAGGGTTTTTGTGGACCACAGCAGAGAAAGCATGGTTGTTGCTGCTGCATGTGCCAGCACGTTATTTTTTAAGAGTTGATCACTGGGGGCTGCCTCTGTGGCACTGAAATAAAATTTTTCCCCTGGACATGGTCAGGAGCTGCTGCTGCTGGCTCTGCTTGCCATGGGTGTGTATTGAAATGTGTATGTACCACAGTGCAGGGATCCCTGGCATAAGACAGTGCAGAAATTTGCCTATTTTGCTGTCTTCCAGTGAGGCAAATAAATATACTGACTGCCCATCATCTTCAGATTATCTTCGTGTTAGGGGAACAGGAGACTGAAATGATATGTCTAGTTTTGTGAAATTAATTTTGGTTTGGGACAACCTACATCACAGATTGTTTCAACCTCAGATTAATGCTTCCTGTAATATATGGCCATTACGTCTAGTCCCAGCCACACTAGGGAGGGGGTGTGTGGTTCCTTGAGTTCTGCCATCTCTGTGGTTTAGTGGAGCACTGAGGATATGTCTTCATTGCATGACTGATCCGTATGTTCAACTTCCTATTTAGATTTACTCAAGTGAGATCATCCTTAACATGGGTATGGTTGCATATAATGATGAACTCATTCTTTCTGCAACCGTTTATATGTGTGGAGGTACAGTTCTGAGCAAAGATGAGACAGGATTCACTTTCTGTTGATTATAGAGAGGCTCCTCCTCCTTTAGGGAGAAACTTTTGGGAAAAAACATGGACAGGCTCTATTTGAATGTTTTTTTTTTTTTTAATTTTTACTACTTTTGCTCTCTCTAGTGGTCTTTATAGCAATGTAAGAAGTTTTGCAACAGAATGTGATTACAGTCTGCATTGTAACTTAATTTCTATTCCACTGTGTAAAATGGACCTGAACCTGGATGAGAGTTTTCTCTGAGTGATTAATAGGGCCAAATTAATATTAGGGCTAATGCAACACTCTGAATTTACTCTCCTATGTCCTTTTGGACATGCTCTGTGGGAACAGATCACTTGGGGTGTGGATCTTTTCAAAGCCTCCATCTGAGAGGCAGTATGGATGTTGGAAGGATGTGATATGAATCCTGCATTGCCACGTTCAGATCAGACTTGTGAATCATGTCAGTGAGTTTCTGTGTTGTTCAGGCGTGCTCAACCTCCAAGTCACCAGTGAAGGCAATAAGCCACTGTAATCACTGGAATAGCAACCATTTGGCTTGAACATGTAAACACTGACATACAAACATTTCCATTGGATGGAGAAGTTTATCAGCAAGATGAGCCTTCTGCATTTCTTAGAGATGACATTGTTTTTTCTTGAGAAAATCTAGGACAGTAGAGTTTTGCTTGCATTGACTGTATAGTGAGAGGAAAAAAGAGTGTTGGAGGAATGTTTTGATTGTGCAATGAGCAAAGAATAACAAAAGCAGTTAACTCGGGAATTTGGCCAGAAAATGTTTCAGTTATCAGATTAATCTTTGCTTACTCGCTGCAGTATAGAAGGAGCAGTGAAGAACTTCTCTTTCATTATGGTTGTAAGGCTGTTCAGCAAAATTTTTGTGGAGTTTGACTTGTTTTTGAAGGCAAGGTGTGTCTGTGTTTTCTGTTCCGCCTTCAAGCTGGATTGAAATTCCATGGAGTGAATGAATAAGGATACTGGTAGGAATATATTATACCTGCAGCATCTCTTAGCATAATGGCACACGTATATTGGGAAAAAGTTGACAACTGTCCATGTCTGTTGCAGGCCAGTTTGTCTCCTGCTTGGGGTTCAGATGACTTACATTGAAGAATGCAATATTTAACCACCTCAGACTGAGCAGGAGCGTTGATGACAAACAGGACTGCAAGTTTTAGAGTTGACCTTTTATTGGGCAGAGTATCTGGAATAAAAGTTTAGTTCTTAGTAGAGAAAGAAAGATAAATATCTGATGTCCTGCAGGATGAGTGTTGTGTGGGAGAACAAGGATCTCTGGACACCTGAGAAGGCTAATGGAAGCACTGGGAACTCAGGAATGCTGAAGAAATTGAGGCAATTACAATAATTTGTCCTGTTTTCTGAGTGTATATTTGCACATACTCATACACACACACTTTTTTTCCCAGAAGGATAGTGCTAAGTTTTTGCAAATATGCCAAAAATCACTGAACGTGTATGTGTACCATATTGTGCCAGATGAAATGTCTATCCAGACTGGTATTTTACATTGGCTGGTTGTTTATTACAAATGCCTTGGAAGGGATGCAGAACTGGGGGTATACAGCAGAGTTCTTCCCTTCCTGCCTCACCCTCCCAGTGTATTAGAGGTATCCTGATATATTCTTCAGACCTGGAGTATCTAGCAGTTTAAAGTTTTTGAGAAAAAAAACTTGCTGAAGAGAACACAAAGATTATTTTGACTGGTTCTGGGATTTCACTTCTGTAAAAGATTAGCGGGTGCCCTGTACCAGGTGGTAGGACAGGCTGATCAAGAAAAGACTGAGTGTGGGAGCTGTCTGGATTCAAATGAGATTCAGGAGAATACGGATTGTAAGTGCTGAAAATTAAATCCAGCAGCGTGATGATTGTCCAGCTCTATCAGTGCTGTTGCAATCTTAAATTGAAAGATAATATTCAGTGAACCAAGATTACTAGAAATGAGGGATTGGCCAGCAGAAATCTTCAAATGCAGTATACCTCTAACTTTTTTACATTTCCACGTGTGAAAAGGAATCCCAAGGTTACCTGACTCTCAAAAAAACCCCAAACCAATCAACACATATCAAAATAAAAAAAATCCCACTCAAAACCAAATGATGACAAAAACTTGCACTGGAATTAAGATCTAGTATATGGACAAATATCACTCTCTTATAATTTGTGATATAAAAAACCAACACCACAACCAAGCGCTCCATTTTAATGTTATGTGCTTAAGGCTGCCAGAAGAATGCTCCAGCAAAATTAACTTACCAATTTATGTCAGGTACTTTGAGCATCATGTTGGAATAGCAAACTCTTAACAGTGGTTAATTGTTTATATCTTTGTGGAAAACTTTGCGTGGCGTCTTGAGGGCTTTTTGCATTGCCTTTTAGGAAATCTAGGATCTGCAAGTCTGTAAAAAGTACACTGTAAGTATATACTTGGTTTTGTAGCCTTGCATCATTATCGTGTTTTAATTACAGTTGTATCAGTTTGGCTTCTTTATTAAAGAAAAGTAATAACTTGTTACGGGTTCTCACATTAAATTAATTAAGTGGTTATTAGTCATTCTAAATATTGACTTGATGACAAATACTGTAAGAGGTGGCTGAATGACTTCTTGATTCTGTGATAGAGCCATGATTAATGTGTGCTAACACATTTCATTTAAAGAAAAATAGAAATATTCTCTGTAAAGGAAGCCTCTGAAGTAGCGATGTCACTTTTTGTTTGTATCTGTATTGTAAATCCCTTCTTCAGATTTTTAACTGGAGGAGAGTCAAGCTAGATGTGCAATTCATTACCCATAGCTGCGTCTAAACAGGGCCCTTCTTTGATTTGTTGAGGATCAGAAAACTCGTTCACATTTTGTGATTGAGACTAATCGGTCTCATTGGTTTTACTCCTTCTGATGTTGAAGTAATAGATAACTTGTTCATTTTTTTTTTTGCCTTTTCATTTGAACTATGTTTATGCTTGTGTCCAAAGTCCATCTGGTCTGAAGTTTGTATTTGGGGAGGTGCCTGATGTTTTTAATTTTATCTTATTGACAGAATATCATGGCATTTCAGCTGCAGTTCTGTGCTTCTGTTGCCTCAGAAGCCCTAAAATCTGAAGAGCTTGATGGAGGAAATGGAAGGGAAACTGTGTTAAAACCTTTCTGTGATGATTTTATTTTTTTATAGGTGGCTAAGGAAGTAGAGGTGAAAGTATGGCAACTACAAATCAACTTCTGACCCTTTTAATTGCCATTTGAGACAACAGTCTTCCAGAGCCTCTGAAGTAATTATTTTCTAGTGAAGTACTGCTGTGCATACCTGTTCAAACTGCACTACCAGTGAAAAGTGATGTTACTTCGGTACATTTGTGAGTTCTTAAGGTGCACAGGAAGGTTCTTACCCACCCTCTTGATGGAATTCCCATTACAGTCTTGACAAATCTCTGAAATGTACTTTTTTACTTTTCCTTGTTTTTGTTAGGATGGATGTAATAAACTAGTCATAACTGTCTACAGCTTCTACCATCCAGTGTTTAAGAATGATTTCAGTACAGGGACAGGAAAACTGAATGTATCATTTGGTGACTATTATGCCTTAGTAGATCTCCAGCATTGTTCAGAACTGACAAACTAGCTGTCCTAAAGTAAGAGTTGTACTCTGCAAGTAGCATGGGTATGTGTATACAAGTCTTGATGGTGTTTCAGTCCATCTTCTTTTGTGTGTACTGAATGAATTAAAGATTCTGTGCAAAAAGAATCCCTCGTGTTTGGTTTTGTTTGGTTGTTTGTTTTTAAATCTCTGAGTATTTGTGTTCTGTTTTCTCCTTCAGTGACTGGGGAGAGAGCTGCTGGCATGGAATTGACCTGGGTTTGTCCGTGGAAACTGTGAGTAAGGTGTGTATTGTGTTCTTTTTGCTGTCTTTAGTCTGCACCTTTTATTCTTGTATGCTGAACTGTGAATTGCTTGTGGCTGCTAAATGTGAGAGATAGTATTGTTTTGAGGTAAAATACTTAAATATTTTGAATTTGTATTAGTGTCAAGTATAAAAGCTGTGCAGCAAGGACTTTATAGTGTTACTAGTATAAATAGCACACTTGTCCACTTTTCAGTGCTGCTGAGCAATTAGTAAGACTTGCTGTTTTAAAGAAGCAGTGAAGGTTGAATTTGGTATCCTTTGAATGGGCAAAGAACAGCAGTTCAAATTCCCCCACCCCTCCACCATGTTTACCCACATAGCTTAGATTTACTTGTTATGGAGCTCCTCTTGAGTACTTACTACTTCATTTCAGTAAACTGGTTAACTTAAGCAAGACAGTAATATTGATACGTGTTTCTCTATGAATCACTGAAGAAAAATCTTACCAGTTTTTCAGCAGGGGGGAGATCCATGGGTGGAAGGTCAGGTCTTAGGTGGAAAAAGGGAACAGAGTATCTATTAACTCAGTTTCAGTTGCTGGGCTTTCCACTTAATGGATGTCATGCTGGATAGGACAAGATGCCAATAAATGCAAAGAAATTTGAATTCCACACCCGAAGTCCGTTGATGGAGAGGAGAGACAAAATCAATTCAGATTGGTTTTAATTTCTGTAGACAGTTTCATACTGTCATGAGAAAAGAATGTGACTGGGGTCAGAAAACTTATTGCAGACTCTGTTTCAGGCTTTGGTTTCACACTGTACTGAACTTGTGCTAACTGAAAGCTGTCATTTTTCAATGGACCCTGTTCCTCTTGTTTTGTTTGTTTGGTTTTTTGTTTTTATTTGCTTTTTTAATGAGTTTAACAAATCTATGGTTGCCGGGTTCAGATTGCTAGCACAGTGGGAAAACAAGCATGTTTCAAGGTGTAGCTTTCCATCAGAACAGCAAACTGAATTGACTTGCTCTGTGGCTGCAGAGTCACTGCTTGAAGGTGAGAATTTCAAATTGAGGTGAAGTGATACAATATAGACCTACACTCTCAGTCACAGCCTAGGATCGGACTCAATTAGTTAAAATATAAAATAAAATATAAAATTACTTCCTCAGACACACTGAAGTAAATTGCCAAAAAAACATTGCCATAAAATCCTTAAAATCTGAAAGTTCTGCAGTTTTGCCTGCTGCTTTGTGCTGACGTGAATGCTTGTGCCAGGAACTGACTGAAATCTAACTACTTTATCTTGTTTTCATTATTTTTTTTCCTTTTAAAAATAATTTCTTTTAGTCTAGATTTGTTCCCTGAGTGTCTTTCCATTCTTGCTCAATTCACCACTTCTTTATGTTCTAGATCATCTAGTTCTTTTCCCAGCTTTCAAATTTTGTGTGTTTGAAAGTGTAATGTTTCTTTTGAGGTCTTATTTCTATACTTGTCCAGTGACTCTCTCATCCCAATATGCCCTAAATCCACAGTCAGTAAGAGTTGCTTCATACTGTCTCTGCCATGAATTTTCAAGTCAAAGCTCACATCTGGCTGCAGATCATCAACATTCCATTTTCTAGTTTGCTGCAGCCTCCCTGCTTCCATCAGTAGTTGGCATCCCTTGCCACATGCCTTTGCTGCTGGTTGCATCCCTTGCTTCCACCAGTTGCCCCTATGGGATGGGAAGGAATGCTTTGCCTCTGACATGAAGGACATTTTAAAAGATACATCAGACAGCAATTGCAAGGAAGTCAGTCAGAAGGTGGTGGAAAACAGGCAGTCCTTTTCTAAACACACTGCAGTTCATCATGCATTTCTTTGGCAGCAGTGCAGTCTCAAACAGCTTGCTCCCTTTCTCAGCTCCCTCTGTTTTGCTGGCATAGCTGTTTCTGTGGCCATGGTGAGCCACTCTGGGGAACACATGCTCCTGGAAAGAAGTGTTTTCTTCTAGATTATTTTTCATCTGGTCCAGTACATGTTGTCTTCGTAAGATTTATGTTAGTTTCACAATGAGGAAGGTATGAGAGTGGGAATGTGTAGCAGGCTGCTTAAGTTGGCATCGCTGCTGGATGTTTAAGTGTGCTCTTTGACATTGCAGTTAAGCTGATCTTTCAGTGTGCTGCTGTTGAAGAGGCTGGTCAAACCTCTGCACAGCTGTGTGCTTCTGCTTCTTCCTTTGCATCAGAGCTTGTGATTGTGCAGCCCCAGGGCACATCCAGCTAGCTGACTGTTCCTGGAAAAAATGGTTTCTAATCTTTTGCAGAGTGAATCGTCTGCTGGTTCAGCTGACCTGAGTCACTCTGTGGGTGCACAGTCATTAGATCAGACAAAAGTAAAGCTGCAGGAAAGAATAGCATGGTACCAAAAGGCTGAATTCCTCTTTTAATTATGATGTTGAGCTATATAATGACCAAGGTCTAAAATATACTGGTGTATCTATTAACACATGGTACCTGAACATCGCATCTCTTTTTGCTCTGTTTGTTATTTGAATTTCAGTAGAAATTGTTGTTTCTCCAGTAGCTGTCATCTTCAGTCTCACAGACTAGATCATTCAGCACACTACGGGTGTCTGTAAAGTACTTCACCAGTTTAAGGCTCAACATCATCTGAAATGAGAAGGAAATCTTCCTCATTCATGCTTTGAGCTTAAATAAGAACTTGAAACATTGGAAGGCACTTCATTCTTTTTTCAGCAAGGAATGTTTATTGTAAATATCATTGTGAATCTCAAAACTAGCTTTGGTATTATCGGTTCTTCCGTGTGCCCAGAGATCATGAGCTTGAAAGCCACAAAGTTCATCCAAATACATATTGAAGCATGAAAAGTATTTCTTAAAAAATATCTGGAATGACAAACTACATTTCTTAGCCTACTGTTTGTGACTTTAAGAAATGAATGTTTAACCATGATTTTTCAGGACCTCTTAAAGACTTTCTGTCACTGCTGGACTGAGTGAAACAAATGTGTTTTATGAAGGAAATACTTAGTTCTTAGGAAATACCATTCTTGATGAGTGGTTATTAAAATCATGTATGAGGCTGTGTTTGTCTACAGCATGGATTGTGCAGTTGATTGCTTTGTTCTAGATGTGCATCTTTTCTCCCTCAAATCCTCACATCTCTATAGAGCTGATCATGCTTTTTGTCTGATAATCTTTCTTGCCATTTTCTTGCTGGTCCAAGCATGTTTTGATTCTTGTCAGAATAGATTTGCTGGAGGCGGTAGCAGAGAGGGAATGGTGATGATTCAAAGATACCCTTTCTTAATTGTAGTGTTACTGACATATTACACGTGCAGATTCAGATAAAGTTGTGTTCATTTGTGTTTTACCAGCATTTTTGTTCACATGTATTGCAATCTTTACCTTTATAATATAGTCCTCGGGGAGTAGTGGCTTGTGATTGTGGTAAGATAGACAGTTTGCACCTTCAAATCACTAGTTCTAATCCAGAATGAATTTGGTTACATTTTGACTGCTTTTTCTACCTCCTGCCCTCAATTATTGTGAAAGCGAAGGAAGCTGATGACAGATTCATTTTGCAGAAGACAAATGCATGGGGAATGTGTGTGTTAAAATAAAATTCCATTATCTAAGAGGATCTCTCTTTATTGGTCTGCATAGTTTTGTTTCTTAATTTAAGGTGGTTCCTCAGGAACAAGTCCTCAAGACTGTACCCTCTCCAGGGTACAGTCCTTGTAATGTTTGCCTTGTTGCTTAGTTTACTATATTTACTTTATGGACAGTTACATGTTAACTCTCAATTAACTGGAGAAATAAGTGTGCCAGTTGTATGCCTGAGTTAAGATGACTGCTGGGAAATAAAATAATTTTTTAATACAAATTTGGCCATCTTCCTGTTGGTGATTTTTCTTTGATATCTAAAGATAAAAGGAATATCTCTCACTATAGTTGTTATAGCTTATCAAGCTAATATGTTGCTTCTGTTTCCATCTGCTGAAAACTTCATTTCTCCTGGGTTATTCTTTGATTGGTGATTACCTGGGAACTATAGTTGCCTTTGGGCATGTCATGGCATTCCCTTCCAGTCTTCTCACTCGTTTCAAAGATTCATCCACTTAAATCTACTTGGCCCCAAGATTGCCCCTTCTCTTGGCTGAATGATCTCAACTGGCGTCATCATTTAACAGAAACTGCTCTTGAGTTTAAAAAAAACTCCAAAAAAAACAACCAAAAAAACCCAACAAAACATGTCTTCTCAAAATAGTCCAGCTGCACACACATGCTGTTGCTGTTAGGTGCTGGAGGTTGCTTAGCAATTCTTAAATCAGTAGGAAATTACTATTGCCCTGGCAACTCAGCCCTAAAACGCAAACAGGAGAAAACTGTTTAGAGAGGTGCCCTTTCTTGATTTGGGAGTTGCATTTTTTCCAACACCCCCCCATCCACCTGCCCTGTGCTTCTCTAATTTTTATGTACTTATTTTTAAATTCCTTTTATGTTTTAATTGTTCAATTTAAATTACTATATATTTTACTCTGATTATTTTGATTTCATGTTTGTGAAGGTGATACTGTTCTTTGGTTCATTTAAATACTGACTGTCAAGATCTTGATTATGCCATCACCATGTTAATATTGCCAAAATCATGTAGGGACAGCATCGTGCTCTCAGGAGCCAGGAGTGCTCAAATTATGTTGTTGTAAAGCGTAAAACCACTGTCACAACAGTACAAGCACAAACCATGACACTAGGGAGAAGGCAAACCTGACCAGCTTACTTGTTGGTGAAAAAGGTATTCTACTTTGCATTTACCATGTGAGAAAATTACTTACGGAAATTTCTCTTATAGCTGTTCATCCAGGGTCACTGAAGGAAAGCTCAAACCCTGGGAGGTGAAAGGGAAACAAAATAGACAGACATATGCAGTGTGGAGGCCTGTCTGACCAACAGAAAGCTGGTGAAAAGAGAACTGGGAGGGGGAAAAAGGATTAGGATTAGTTTCCTGTCATTTTAGTTCATTAATCATCCCATCATAAGGACAGACAAGCACCAGTGTTGGCACAGGGAAGCTACAAAGGTATGCATCCAGGACTGCCCCTTTTGGCAAGAGCTTAGATCAGCTTAGCTATATCATACAACCACATCCTTTGGTTAGACACTAAACTGGCATTGCCAACAAAAGGAACCGTCCAGCCTGCTCATTGCTCACCATGTGTTGGCCAGTACAAGCTAAACCAGAGCAAGGAACTGATTTGTGTTAAGTTTGACCTGGCCACACCCCCAAACTACTAATTTTAATCTGCATCTGTTGCTGATCTGGCTTGCCACCTAGCTACACAAAAACCTGGCTCTCATGAGGGACTGTAAGGCACAAAGAAATAAAATAGAAATCAGGCTGCTTTTGGTAGCAGCCATCTGAACATGATATTAGACAATTCAATCTATCTGACATTTATGTTGGACATGGACATGTGCATTATGGTGACACGGCTGTGTGTAGTTGGCAATGGACTAGGGAACTGACCTTGCTGAATACTGAAGAAAAAATGTCTGATTTTCAGCTAAGTAGATTCTGCCGTTGAAGAAGGGTCAGTGTAGGGACAGAACTGAGCAGCTGGACAGTGGAGGACTTAAGGGTTGCTTAAGCTGATGTTGCTGCTGTAGAACAGCTGTGGTATGACAGCCACTCTTGTCTCAGAAGCAGCTGGACCAAAAGTAGAAAAATGCCATGACAGAAAGCTTTTGCCTGGTTAGGGAACAGATACAAATCTTTGAGGGTACTCACCCTCAAGTCCTTACTGAGGGTAGGACATACTTGCTCCTAATACCATCCATCAGCTTCTGGATGACTCACTTAAAGATCATGGTATGGCGGCATTTCTTTATGGGAAAGTTTCTAGTCTGTTTAGAAATGACAGAAAACAAACACTGTAAAATTTTAATTAGGTTCTAAATATTAATGTGTGTAACTAACTGATTGATCATTCTACAGTGACAGTTATAGAGTGGTATAACTGTCTGGGAAGTCTAGAAACAGTCTGATGTTGGTTGCAAAAAAGGATTCCATGTCTTTCTCAGGACTTCCAAATATTGCAGCATGAATGACTGTAAATCCTCAAAGCATCTTTCAAATCCCTCTATGCCCTCATCAGGCTTTTAATTGAAAACATTAAAATCAAACTCACCCAATTATAGCTTTTATTGTAGTCTGGAGGACTGGATGCCTTTTTTTTTTTTTTATTTTTTAATGTGGGGATATGTTACATGCTAAGGCTTGGCACTGCTCTGAAAAAGTTCTCTTTCCCTTAGGTAGAGGCTAGTTGGTTGTATGTATTAATGGTATGAGCCAGTTCTCTCCCTTATGAAGTGCTGGAACAAGTCTTGGTGGTGCTGCATGGCACCCTGCACCAGCAGCCTGATTTAGCAGCAGTGTGAACCAGAAGACCAGCTTTTACACCTGGGCCAGGTTTCTGACTGGTTTTTCGCGTGTCATTGCAGATTCTTGTTCTGGCCTGAAATGGGAGGTGATGTGGAGGAAGGAGAAGGCAGGTTTACCTGATGCATTTAGTGCTTCATCCCAGTTTAGTTTCATCTGAGCTGTAACCCTACTTGGAGTAACAGAATTGTTGTCCAGACTATTTGATGTGCACAGTCAGTCTGATTTTTTTTGGTGCTTTGTGGCAATGTTCCACTGTACTGTGCTGGTTCAACTGTGCTTTTTATGGAGGAATTGATCCAGATGAAGAATAACCCAGAAAAAATTGTGTTTCAGCTGAATCAGCAGGATGTAGTGGAAGAACAAGAACGAATGTCAAGTCAAGGTTTGCTTAAGCTGTGTTGCTTTGATGTGGGGCAAACACTAAATGACATGCCAACTAGGATCAAGATACCTTCCATCTGTGGAGTTTTCTGCATGAGTTAGGAAATGTGCAGGTCCAGGTACAACTAGATAATCCAGCTGCTGTGCTGATGTTTCATTGGACAATTTACTGGAGAAACTCTGGTTTTTAATCCCAGTACCAACCATTTGGTATGGTGTTGCTCAAGGTCACATAGCAAACTGGTGTGTGAGCACTGATCTCTTGCTCCCCTTTCTTGTTTTAGCAATCTTGGCTAGACTGTTTCTACTGTGGCATAGTACTGTGCTTTTACCTAAATGGTGTAGTTTCAGTAGTCTGGTTAATGTGAATATACCAGATTAGGGAAATAGATTGTTGTACAACACTGTTGTTAAAATGGTGTGTGAAATGTGATTTTCCTCGTTCATACAGTGTACAAATTCCGCTGTAAAAGAAAACTCATTATGTCAGAAGTTTCTAAGGATGTTTGTTGTTTACGTAGTTGAAGTAGATCTTACATATTTGAGACACATGAAGCTTTTTTCCCCCTTGTGGGAAGAGGAAGGAAATCTTTTAAGATAGGTTGAGGAGGGAAGGTTGAGTCTCCTGCCATTCCAAATCCCTGCATGGTGGGTGTTAGATATGTCTGTCACCTGTTTGTGATTTCAGGCCTGGTTGCGCTTGTCCTTAGGTGTCCAACTAAGGTGTCCACTTTGCCACTGTGTCCAACTAGGCAAAGTGTAATGTCTCCAGTATATCTCCTGTGGTAAAGCAAACTGGCTTTGGCTCCTCTCAGATGGTGACAGCAGTCCTTACCAGCCAGCCTCCTACCTGAGCAATTATGCTTCCTTTTAGCCCCTTTCCACAGGTCTCCCATGCTACAGGGACAGGGTTTGAGGCCAACTATATTGGTCATGATTTAACTCTTTCCAGCCTCTGGAGATTGTTATAGCTTGCCAAACTCTGTTCTTTGAAGTCTTTTGTTTAAGGGTATGTGTTTTTAGGTCTTCTCTATCCATTGTAAAGAGAAGGGCATGATACGATTTTTTTTCTCTGTTCAGATGACCATTACAATTTGCTTTCAAATGGATATAATTCTGTGTTTATTTTGGACAGGAAAAATATCAAGGAGGGAGCAGACACTTTCTAGTGAAATTTTAACTGAAGTGAAAGCAAATGCTTCATATGGCAGTAAGCGTTGGCTTAGTCTCATTTGTTTTGTTTTAACAAGCACAAGCTTCAGTTGGTTGTTTTTGTTGTTTTTTTTTTTCCCTCCACCCTCCTTTTCTTTCCTTCACTTCAGAATATGACATAGGATCCTGGTTATGAGTATATGACATCATGGATGAAATAACATATATTTGTTACCAGTAAATTCTTACTGTTGTCTTAAATATACACTGAACAAATTTTTGAAACACATGTACTGCCACTACAACTTTGTTCTGGATATTACAGAACAAATGTTACTAATCAACTGAAGCTTGAAACTGAAATGCAAGTGGGGAAAATGACTATTTGAACTCCTTTGTCAGCTATCAGTTTGTTGACATTGTTACATTCCTTCAGATTAATTGTGAGTGTTAAGTGGGGAATACTTAATAAAAAACTGTATTGATAAAAATGTTGTTCCAAGTTTATGGTTTCTGACTGATTCCCGGGGGATTATCCTGATGGTTTTCACTTTGCTTCTTTGCAGGTTGCTTTACCTGCATCTTTTTGAAGCTGAAGGTTAGCCTCTGGAAGTACCTTTTGCTTGCTAAATTACGACAGTGCAGCAGAGTCTTCTGAGTTTAGACTGGGTGAAACAGCAGCATACTAAGAAGCAGGAGACTTCCATCTTCATTAATCAAAACCAAATATGATTGCCCTTGTATAATGGCTGTTACTGTTTAAATGTTGACACAGTAACCATTTCGCTGGAGACTTACAGCTGGTTTGTTTCTGTTTAAATTACTGAAAAGAATTTTAGTTTGAATGTTGAATACTTACTTAAAGAATATGAAAATATAATGAAACACTTTAAAATTGCATATTTCACTAAAGCTCTTTATATATTGTACATTTTGGTTACTGTAGCTGAGGTTTTAGACTGGAAAGATTTTTGTTTACTTTATGTGAAATATTTTCCTTGTATTCATTTTCATTGATCATGAATAGGGAAGAGACAACAAAATGAGAGACCTGTTTTTTTGAAATGCAGTTGATTTTACCTGAAAATCCTCATTTTTTGTATTCAACTGTCCTTTCAGATTTATTATGAAGGATTACTTTACCTGACTGGATTTCAAACAGACAGTTGTTAAAACACTATTGTTAATATAAAAGGACAGTAGTCAAGAGTTCAGCAAGGTTCTAGATTGAGTCGTTCAGTGAAAACAGCCTATCTGTGTCTTCTCAAGTACCCGAAGTACCAGAAGTTGAAAATGTTCTCATACTTTAAAGAAAATTACAGTAATCTGTAGTTTCATCAGTAGTTGCAGTGATGCTGTTGGAGGTTTATGTAAGTTTTTTAACTGCTGAATTTAACAAGTTTCAGTCAGTAGTTGGATTTGTCTTGCTGCTGATAACACAAACTGTACTGAACATGTTTCTCTATAATGTAGAAGACACTACCATGAACTGGGCACATGGCGAAGACTCTCACGTGAGATTTATGGTATATTTTTGTCTGGTTTGTCTTGCAGGTTGCCATCACGAAAGCCAAAGTGGATTTCTCCGGCGTGGTGTGCCTGCCCCCTTCCGTCATTGCTGGAAATGGGCTGGACGGAGGAGGGGCTGGCGAAAATGATGATGAGCCGGTGCTGGTGTCCCTTTCGGCGGCGCCCAGCCCACAGAGCGAAGCTGTTGCCAATGAGCTGCAGGAGCTCTCCTTGCAACCCGAGCTGACCCTCAGCCTCCATCATGGCCGAAACCCTAACCTGCCTCCACTCAGTGAAAGGAAGAATGGTGAGTGGGACAGTGCACTCATGTAGTGTCTCCTTACCAAGGATTGTGAGGGTGTCATGTTATGTGTTCTGATGACAGGTCTGCATTTTATTGCTTCTTACAATGGCTTTTTTAGGAAGTACTAATAATCTAGAATTCACAAAAGTGATTTACATTGTTCAACTGGAAGGATTGATGTTACTGACCATGGAAGTTTGATAGAGCTCCAGTGATAAATGCTCTATATTATTATTTTAGGTCAATACCAGACACAGCTACCATATCCTTTGTGATGACTAAATGTTGTGCAAAGCTGAGACAGTCAATCAAAGGAAGTCTTAGCTCGTCTTCAGACTGTAGCCATCTGTAGATTTTTCTTTGCCACCTTGGTCTGTGCTTACCAAGGATGAGTAACTTTCACGCTGCAAATGCCTGAAAGGTTCTGTCAGACTTCTTGGATGGAGAAACAGGACCTGGATTTAAAAACCTAATATCGCAGTAGGCCTTCTGATCCCAGAGTGAGAATGACCTGTGTATGTTCCTCAATCTGCAGGTGGGCAATTATTTAGTGTGTGACAGTTTAGTGGCAAAATGCAAGGTCACTCAGTGACGAGAATTCTTCGTTTTGAAAGACTGTTAACTGTCTGAAGCTCAGGATCACCAGACTGTCATGAAAGCCTTTGCACGTTCAGCCTCATCCTTTGACATACTGATGAAACCATTTGATAAGTGGTGGCTTCTGTTTGTGACTTCCTTTTTGTGATCTCTCTTCATCTTCTCAGGTGTATGTTGGTGACTTGGCATTAAGAAGGTCTTGCAGTAGTCTGAATTCATGCTATCACCTGCAAGGTGCTATGGATTTGAACATGGTTGAGTCCTGTGTGCCTTGCAGTGTTGGGCATTGTAGAGTTGCATGGCACAGCATATTGGAAATGATTGGGATCTCTGGATTGGCTTTACAGTCAAAACGTAATGCTTATGGTAAAGTGATTTAGAGGATGTGCACTGTAAAGACAGTCATTGGGATCAGAGGGATACCTCAGTTAACAAGCCTGGATTTTTGTCTATGGAAACTAAACATGCCCTTCTCTGAATAGTGTATCAGTATTTTGCTGTTTGAAAGAATTAATGAACTTAACCCCAAAATGTTGTTTTTAAGAGGATAAAAAAAGTTTCCTCCTTCATATACATTATATCATCATGATGTGATCACAGTTATGTTTACAGACCTTAAAAATGGAGAAAATAGAAACTGCAAAAACAGAACAAAAAGCTAACTAATGTTTGCAGTCTTCTAAATATAAGATAAAAGACAACAGGTGGAGATAAAGGCGGTGATGGTAAATAAAAGAGAAGAAAATTGGATTGTTGGCATGGTAGACTGTGATCTCAGCACATATCAACTAGTGTTACACTTGGGCATTTTACAGTTATGAAGACAAGAAGAGATTTCAAATGCAATTTAATTAAGATAGTATTGAAACTGATAGAGAACTTGAAGGCAACATGGGGAAAGCATATGAGCCTTTGTTTCCAGCACCTGACAGATGGCCACCTGAAGGTGACATTGTGATTTTTCTGGAGGCAGTTCTCTTAGTGAATAAGGCATGACCAAAGGTCCTGAATTGTGGAGAAGCAGTTAATTCTTGATGCCACAAAGAAAGGGATACTTGTGTTGGGAACAGATAAAAGTACCTTTTATAAAAATGAAACTTGTAGCAATACTTTGAATGGTATTGTTATGTTCAAAGGGAAGGATATTCTGTTACAGGAATGAGTGTCTTTATAGGATTCAGTTGTTTGCATAAGTCATAATTGGTATCATGGGAATATTTTACGGAAATAGATGGTTTTCCTCTATCAGAATAATGTTTTTTATGGACTCAACCTTGGAGCTGTATCATTGTGGGCTGCAAATCTGCTTGAAATAGAGTTCTGTTTAAAAAGTATTTGGGAAGGAACAGCTCTGCCCATACCTTTTGCCAAGGAAAATCAGGATATTTCCGGAAGTGACTCAACTAGGTGGGTCTCTTCACAACCGATTCTTTATCAGGGCTCAACACGGTAATGGAAATTTTACTGCCGGAGGAGCAGCTTTTCAGACAAAGCATAAAGTCCAAGGTCCCTGATCTAGATTACCTGAATATTCCTTATCTTAGGAGGTACACAATCCTCTTTTCTCCTAGGCTGCAGTATGTTATGTGTTGCTTGTGTGTACATTCATTGAAGTATGATGGGTCTGAGAAGTGCTGTTGACATAAGGTTGTCTGCAAACTGTCACAGCATAGAACACTTGGCTTAGTGAGCAGTTGAGAAATATAGCTGATGCATTTGAATTAATAACTGTCTTCCTTCAAATGGGAGCTTCTCCATTATCTTGAGGTGGAGGTTGCACAGCTGTTGAAAGCTATTGAGTTTGTTAAAGCTCCTTTTTTAAATATGGTGTATCTTTGTTGTTGTGCCCTTGGCTTCAAACATGTTAAAAAACCTTTAGAGATGATCTCCCAGTTGAGACGGCAATCTGCTTAAACATTTGAGCAATCCAAAGAGGTTGTAGAAGCATACCTTGTGCAGTGAAACTGCTTCTGTGACAACTTTGCAGACTCAAGGTATGAGGGAGATTCAAGCTGAGTGGCAGTGGGAGGGGAGGAGGTGGTAAGTAAGAGACTTGCTGGAAGCTGCCTATCTGTGTCAAAGGGGCTCCTGTTTGCAGTTCTAGACAGGCACTGCTGACTCACAGCTAAACTAACTACTTATGCCGAGAGCTTCTAACAGATTAACTCTTTGTGTAACTTTTGCTAAGTAGACTTTTCTTATCTGTAGATATCTTTTGAAAAGTATTACATGGATGGATTTGTACTGAGTTTGTTACTTCAGGCTGTAGTTCTGGAACAGAAACTATTAGCAGAGTTAAAATAGAAATTTCTTTGGCCCGTGAAGCATCATGGAATTATGTATCCCATGGGAGAACTGGGAGTGTAGTCCTGTATACACAGGCTGCCATATGCCCTGGGACAGCAGATTCCTTTTTAAAATTTTTTTTCCTTCCCTTCGAACTGAAGAGCAGTGAGACAGTTTCTGGGGTGCTCATGTCAGTTTTGGTTTGTTTAAGATCCAGACTCCTCGTCATATTCTCCCTCACCACAGCTACGTGTTATCCTTACAGGATAATGTACCTAGGATTTGTGCACCTAGATACATGGGTGTAAAGACCTTGAACATCTTGAAGTTACACTAAATTAAAATGTATTAAGGTATTGAGTAGTTCCACTATGAAGCATTTAAATGTAAGAGATAGCTAGGAAACAATTTCTCGTCACTTCAGTGGAAGGAAGCCTTATGTGATAAGATGTTAGTAAACCATTTTGACACAATTATTAGGTTCTATTCATACATCAAGCTTAATGGGACATTTAAAGTGTAGTTACTTTATTTGTGCTTCACAGTGAGTTTTCTACCCAAAAGGCATGTTTCTTCTCCTGTTCTACCCAGAATGCATATTTCTTCTCCTTTTCTACCCATGTTCATAAAGTCCTCAACTTTCTTTAACGTGTGAGAGATTACCTGTGACTGACTCATTTGTTGCCACACAAGCCAAAAAAAGGTCATTACAGAGTCATCTGAAGCTATTCAGTGTATCTTGATTTTTCTCAGTCACCTGTACAAAGATGCTGAGATAACTTTTTCCAACCCTTAGGGCAGGGTTAGAGCAAGTCCCTGGTGAATGTGTTTACAAAAGAAAGGAAAAAAACAGGTGATGAATATACCAAATCCTATGCAGTTTGATAATTTCTAAAAAAAAAGTCCTCCTACTCAACTTTCATTTGAAATTACTGTAATTGCTCCATTAGCTTATTGACCCACTCTCTTGACCCATTTTCCCCAGATGAATTCATAGTTATCTTTGTCCAGAGGTTATGAAAAACCTTGTGTTAGAATCCTGTGACAGTCCTGGTTTCTTAGCACAGTAGACTTGTTTAAAATGAGTAACATTCTTTTGAATGAATTGTTGCATTTGATGATTACTGGTTTGGGTAAAACTTGTACCAACTTGCCAGTGTTTTCGGGTTTACTTGATCTGGAATGCTTGCCTTCTCCAAATTACCATATGTGTTGGGGGAAGAGAGACTAGTTGGAATGTGTGAAATTTCAATAGGACTCAAGCCATATAGAAGGCATGTGCCTTAGGTATCAGAAGGTACTCCTGTTAGCGCTGTAGAAAGCACAGGATAAATAGTTGCTGCATAAACTGTTGGTAATTATACTCACATATTGCAGAGCTGAATTTTTTTAATGTTCCTAAGGAGCTGATTTAGTGCCTGCGTTCCCATGCCCATCTACTGTTAAAATACAGGAGTGTTAGGGCGCCTTGTTTTATTTTAAATAATTGTGTAGGTGATTGCTCCTGTAATTCTTTTCTTAGGCTAGCCATTCCTATCTCCCTCCCTTCTTTCCTATCCTGAACTGTCATTACATTGAATGCAGTTAGTTTCAAATGTAACTTATTGCAGAGGGTTTGCAGATTTTGTCTTCTTCCTACCATGACTTTGGAAACATTAATAATGTTTTCTTAAAGTCATGTCATAAACTGTCCTTTTAAAAAGTGAATAATGTGACTTGTTAACCCATTTAAGAGGTTAGACATGCTTACCTAACAACAAGTATGACATTTCATTGCTGAGAAAGGGTTTTAAAGAGATGAGAGTATTCTGAAATTTTCTCAATTTTTGCAGTTGTCTGGGGTTTTGTCTGTTTTGTTTTGTTTGTTGTTTTTTTTTCATTAGTTTGTTTGTTTTTTTGCCTAGTATATATCTGTAAGTCAGTTACATTTAATTACCAAGCAGTGGTAACTGCCTCATCCAGAACTTACTTGTAAAGAAGATTAAGTCTGTATTGTAAGGAAAGGACTAAGACAGGAAATATATAGCTTTCTCTGATCTGTCCTTCACACACATTCCAATGAGGCTTACTGGTTCCTCTTGTGTGAGAGTAAGGGGAATGGTTGCTACAATAAAAACAACCAGTCTGTCTTGGATAGATTTATGTTAAGAGACTTTATGTCCCAGGAGACTATAAATTTAGCATGCTGTCTGAAAACTTCTGATAGAGCTATGAGATTCAGAGCATGATAGAAATGAGTGGCCTGTTACTGATGGGAGCTACCAAACAGCTGAGGAGTAGTAATCTCCTTGAAATATTTAAAACAAACTTTTAAAAAGTGATGGGGGAATAGTTGAGCTGGAAAGGATAATGCCAAAGGCAGCTTTATTTGGCTCTCAACAGAGTTTTTGTTTGTTCCTGATGAAGTTAGCAAGACTAATGCCCTTCTCCAGTCACTGATTTGTAGTATTTCCTCCCCCTTCTCTTTTTTCTTTCCAGTTTCTCTTTTTTTCAGTTTGCCTTTGACATTTCAAGGTTCAGAGCTGATGGATGGACATTAGACATATAATTTGATATCTGTTTGAAAAACATTCCTTTTTTGTGAATTTAAACTGCTTGCTAAACAGGTCAAGCCCAAATCTGGGCAGCTGTTTTGTCTGTGTGGGTATGTCTGTTGCTGGTTTTGCTGTTTTAAGTATTAAAGGTAGGAATGGGGAAAGGAAGTCTGGCTCTTTAAAGGGAAAATGCCATTCAGCAGGATTCTCAATCTGTTCTACTTAAACACAGTGGCTGCTTCACCGCAGGAAGGATTGCACTCTTTCACAACAGACAATTGCTGCTAGTACTTAGCAAGCTGAATGCTGGCTTTGGGATGTGTGCTGCTTCTGTAACGTTTCCTTATGAAAGTGTCAAGTTTTCTATAACTCATTTTTATCGGGGTACTATCAGCCACTTCTGCAGCTGTAACTCACCCCCTGCCACAATCAGCACGAAGGAATTGCTGTCCAAAGACACTTGGTAGTGGAATCTTCATCTTCCTTGCTGGTCAAATAAGCAACATCCTGGTAAATGCCTTAAATTTCACGTCTGTCGGTGGTCACTGGCAGTGCACATGTACATACTTCAGGGAGTTGTGATGTTTCTGGACACTGTAGGAGAGATTCCTCGTGTACCTCCACTGTATAAATAAGTGTCCATTCTGCTGAAAATTGATGGTTTCCTTTATTTCTGATGAATATGGATGTTGAGGGTAGGTGTTAAAGCAACTTATTTCTGTCACCAGTGTCTCTAAATTCTTGTGCACCACTGCAGTTCCTTTTCATAAGGTTTGCACAGCAAGAGTGAACATCTAGGCCTGCAATTTTTGCCTAGTCTGGCTGCAAATGCAAGACTGCATAGGCAGTACTTGAGTACAAGAGAATCCCAAATGAGCTGATTCTTGTCCTTTTACAACACACTAGTGATGTAAGGAGCGAGTGTGGACATCAGATAAATACTACAATATCATCACTCTGAGGAATTTTCCTGCATTGTTTAAAGTTGATAAATGAGGTTTTGCTACCTCCTTTAAAGCCCCAGAGGCGTTTCTGTGTGGGAAGGAAGATATGTGGCTAAACCTGCCATGCTCTTCTCTCAGCAGTCAAGCAGCTCTTGTATCTGAGTGCTAGAGAAGCTCTGGAATTACTTAAGATTGGGGGGTCAAAAAAGAGTGCTTAAGCAGTTTTGCACACCCAGTTACTCTTTTTTATGAATACTGTGTTGGCAGGAGAGGGATTCTGACTTGCTAAAAAGGGATTTAGAGTCTAAAAATTGGTGAGTGGGTCTGTATCTTAGATGTACAGCTCAATATATTTTTGGGCTTGATACAGATATATGCAGGTACTTACTGAGATGACCTAATGAGAACTGAACATGAGCCTTATGGAAAGATGGGGAACAAGGGAAGGCTGCTCTGGGGACAGAAGCATTGGAATTAGTTTGTGAAGATAATTAAATTATCTGTTGGGTAAATTACTTGAGACTCTTTAGAGACCAAAATTGAATTTCCTTTCTGTGGGGAGCTAGAATTATCTAGCAAGGAAAGACTTAATTCTATTTTTATCTTTTACTCAAGAATTATTTGACTATAAAAGTTTTGTCCACTATCCCAAATAATTTTAAACTATTCATCTGGATGTGGGAAGCATGACTTTTTTTTAGCCTCTAGACTGGTTGGATGGAGGGTATGATCTACAGTGGGAAAAGTCTGAACGAGACAGGGTGGATTTTTTTGTTGTTTTTAAGAAATAGACACTGCTATCTATTAGGGTAGCTCAGCTTTAGTGGTTAGCAAGGGGAGTTGATTAGGGGAATAGTTTAATTATTAAGAAAAAGAACTGGTAAAGGACCGATGAAAGGGGACTGATCTGTCAGCAGGATGTATATGTTTTTGGCCGTGTTGTTTCAAGGCTGAGGATGTCTGCATGTTTATGTTAACACTGGGTCTCCTTGTCCTTGGAACGAAATTGCCTCATCAGCAGAGCCCCTTAGGGGGTTGAAAGTCTGCCCAAGACGTCATCCTCCTCTTATAAAAGGAGGGAAAACTGCCAGTTCTAGTGTCTCTGACCCCTTCCCTCCCTCCCTTTGCTTACAGAACATCAAGGGGCGGACCTTACTTCTGCAAACTACACTTCTTGCGTTCTCCTTTGAGTATTCATTTTTCTTCTAGCAGTAATTTGATTCTGGGTTGTTCCAACTTGCCTGTAGTGGATAGGCAGAGAACTGAATGTTGAAAGACTTGAGTCTTCTCACTAGGGCACAGTTTTCATATATAAGGATGGGAATTTCTTGCAAGTTTTGAACACAATTAAAGTTGAGAGGTCCTCTTGGATTTTTTTTTTTTTAATGTATCTACATCTGTTTATAAAAAGAAAAGTCTTTAAGGCTTGTAACTGTTGAGAAAAGGATCAACATGACACTGCTGGAACCAGAAATGCAGATGACAACACTCCAATCAGGTATCACCCCAAACATATCCCCTGGCTAAGTTTTGTTAGTGAATCATAGTCGCTGAACTGTGTAAGTGGTGCCAGAATGTTGTGTGACTGAGTAAAGACAAATTAGAGAGCTATGGTGACTTCATGTGCAGGTGAAGTTTGATGTTAGATACTCGTCATGTTGACGCTTCATCAGGGATAAAATTATCTTTCTGTTCTTCATTTGTTGGTCTCCAGTGTTGAATTTAAGTGACTTATGAAGATTAGAAAATCCCAGTCAAAGCTAGTTCTTGCTCTAAGGAAATGTCCTCCATTTAGCTTTTGACTGATTTATGTGGTTTCACTGTTAATTACTTTCTGATGAAACTTATTCTCATATTCATATAATTTGGAGAGATTTTAAATTGCTTATTTTGGGAAAAACACCTCTCCTTTGCAAATTCCCAATACTTTTTTTACATCCTGAAAGACCTTTTGCTGGGGGATGACAGTGGTATTTTGTTTACATGATTTAGCGCTAAGTACTATGGCCTTTTTGTGATACTGTGTTGCCCTGTTAGGTAGCCACAGAATTGTAATTCCGACTTGTAAGACACGTTGGAGTGAGAATTATCTGTTAATGGCTGTATGATGTACTTCTGTAGGGCGTTTTTATCTGAGGCTTTGGAACATTATGTAGTCGTGAAACTTAACAAATATGTATGGATATGAATGACCTTTGCTCTGTGTATGGGAACAGATGCTGTAACCTTGGTAAGATTCAACCGCAAACTAGTGGTAGCCTAAGGAGTTTGGGTTTGAATTTGTGGGCTCTTAATCTCTTGTGCAGCATTGCCTGGAAAGCATCACATAAGTAATGCCAAAAGTGTCAAGACATCTTTATTTCTGAAAGTTAAATGCTTTTTCTTTTCCTTAAGTAGTGATTTGGAAAGAGACAAGTAAAACAATAACTTCATAGTTTGATGTTTTGTTTTGGTTTTTTTTTCCCCCCAAAAGTGTGTTTTGTTGTTGTTGGTTTTTTTTCTTTTTTCTGTATTTGCAGTGCTAGTTTCTCTAACTTAATAATATGTTTTACAAAATATCTGTGATGGTTTTGTATGTCTATAAAGGTCCTGTATGACCTTTATATTATAATCCTGACATATGGCTGTATTCTTTGTTGTTTAGAGAACCATAGTAAGCTGGATATTTATTTTACCTTCTGTTGTAGATAGGAATGACAGGTCTACATATTATGTGGAGTATGTAGTGTTTATCTCAATTCAGAAGGGTGTTTGGACACATTACATCATCCCTGTAGTTGTACTCTTGTGGTTTGTGAATTTTGGAGGTAGGATTCAGACACTGGCAAGTTGTTTGGTGTTGAACAGGATGCATATGGCAGGACAGTATCTAATCTGTCTTTGTTGCAAGGAAAGCTGTTTCATAAAGGCCTGGAAAAAAAAGATTACCTTAATATGCTTTGTTTCTAATTAGTTTTTAAACTTTTTTTTTTTCTCCAAACAAAGAAGAGCCATGGAATTTACGTTTCAGGGTTCTTGTAACTGAATTTGTGCATTATACTCTTGGGAAATAAAGTAACTCTTGTTAAAAGTAGGGAAACAGCCTTCATGTTAGTATTACTTTTTCTCGGAAGTCTACTTGTGTCTGTGTTTCTTTGTTTCTTTCAAATTATGGGACCTCTTGAGGCTCATTTTTAGTTCTTAGGGTGAGAGTTTCTCCCACTGAAGAGTACTTGAATGGAGCTTTCGCTTAAGTCAGCCAACCCTAGTCCTAGATTATGCAGTGGTGTTCTGCAATGTTGAGGCTATTTCCTGGAAAGCTTTGCTCACCTAATGAGGAATACAGATTTATTGCACCTTCTTCATCAATGACTGCTCTCTTTTCTCCTGAATTAACCACTTTCTGGAAAACTATTAAGCAAGAAGCAGGAAAATGTTTATGTAAGTGAATTCACAAAATCGGTGGGGAAAGTAGTTGAAAAACAGGATGAGAGCTATGTGCATAGTAAGTTTTAAAGATCAGTCTAGAATAATGGAGATGTATGACAACCTTCTGGATAAGGAAAACAGGTACTGGTGAGGCCAGATTGTTCAGTTGTAATATTTAGAAATTTCGGGTGCTCTTGAGGGCTACTCTTATTAGGCCGAGTGAGGTGGTTGTCTGTTGGGCAAACTGTTTGAGACTTTAGAGACTGAAATTGGGTGTCCTTTTTGTTGAGAGCTAGAATGAGGAAATGACGCAAATGACTTAGCTGAGGAAAGACTTAACTTCACAAGTCTTCTGCATCCTGGTGTTCATCTCCAGAAGCCCTACTGGAAAGATGGAAGTTGGAAACAGTTGTCCCAGTCAACTCATCCAAGCCTCTGAACAGCCACTGAAGAGACAGGAGAATCATTGCCTAAGCTGTGTAAATAAATTGTCCTAGTAGCCTTCACAGAGCTTGTACTCCATAGAGCAAATGTTCTTAAAGCCTGCAGGTTGTGAGGGTGTTCTTATTTAATGCTTAGGTATTAATGAGAGTTCACTCAAGAAGCAACAGTATCTGAACCCAAAGTTGACCTAGGACATAGTGTTTGTATTCCATGTTGGTGGGCACATAAAAAGCAACACCTTTGATACTAAGAATTAGAAAACATTCTTGGTGTTTTGGAGAAAGAACTGAGGGGAAGATTGCAACTTTACTATTCTGGGAGCAGAATAGTTTAAGCAGGGAGGGATTGTTTCTTCAGAACAAAAGATAATTAAAGCAAGAACAACATGACTAGTGACCGGTGCATATTGTGTTAACCACAAAAAATGAAACACACCTGTCAAACTGAAAAAAAGGAGGAGTAAAAAATTCAATACAAGTGATAACAACTGGGGAAAGAAAAAGTAAAAGTGAAAATCAAGATGAAAAGACATTCCAAAAAGGTGGTAGTCTGAGAAAAAATTGCCAAAATAAGAGCAAAAACTTAACTGCTCTATTTGACATCTCATTGGACTACTGAACTTACTTGAAGAACTGTGGTATTACTGATCCAGTAATTCAAAAAGTGGTGATACACAGTGAGGCAAAATTGTACATTTGTTTTCAATAGTTCAGTTTTGGAATCAGCCCTTTGCCAGTTTATGTGTTTTCATTCTGTTCAAAGTGAAGCTGATGTGCAGTTCTGTACTGAGCTCTTAGCAGTGGCAGCTCGCTCATTAGTGTTTTTCTCCAAGAGTCACTCAGTCTTTTTTGCTACCTTGACTGTCTCAGCTATCTGACTCATTTGTTTTCTTTATATTTATTAAAAGCTTGCTGTTTCCTTCCCATTATTTACCCAACCTAAGTAGCATCTTTTTTTGTTCCCCTGGAGCCTTTGTGTTTTTCATGTCACTATCTAATTATTTTGTATAGAAGTCTCAGAAATTGTTTTGTTGTCCATCGGTTGTTCAGTCAAGATATGGACTGAATAGTTTTTGATATGACTTAGTGGCCAAACAGTCAGTTATAAAGCTGAATTAATAAGTCATTGATATTATTTTCTTTCTTTTTTTTTTTCTAATGAGGAGGCAAGAGTGCTAGAAGTATACTGATTTTTTTTTTACACAAACTATAACTCAGTAAAACTTGAAAATGTTTTGAACAGCTGTATGAGGTACTTGTGCAGCTGAGGGAAATCTCAGGAGTCTTGGATGTGCTGCTGGCCTCCATATGCAAATTTTGTGCTAAAATACAAACTTTCAAAGGTAATTTAACTTTCTTTTTTGTTTTAGTTGATTTTGTCATGAAGTGGCTAAGCAGAAATGTGTGTCCAGTACACATATAAAAGTGCAATCAGCCAGAAAGATAAACCCTAAATTTCAGATAATTTTTTCCAGAAGTTTTTAATGGATTGTTAAAAGTTATGGCCACTTAGGGTCATGTAGAGTCTGAGAGTGCATAGCTGGAATTAATGAATGTTAGCACTTGGCCAAATGGCTGCTTCTGTTAATGAATTCTATTTCCTTACAATTTTGCTCTGCTTAAAATCTTTATTTACTGTTCTGGATAGCATTAGTTTGTTTGCACTGTCTTGGTATATGTTGCACTTAATGGTCTCTGTTTCATCTTAATTTCTTTCTGTGAGTATACTGAAAAAAAAAATCTAAGATTGTTTAGCGTAGAGTGATCTATCAGATAACATCTTTGCATTTTGATATGGTTGTTTTATTGACCTGCTGAAAAAAAGTCTCAGAACCTGTTACAGATCCAGGCAGGTATGCAAACCAGAAGCAAGTTGTTTAAACTCTCAGAAGTCCAGTTAGATCAACAAGAAGTTTTTTCCATGCATATTTGGGGAACAAAGGAAGAGCTGTTTTGAAGTCAGCACTGGAAATAAGCATAGAAATAATTCAGGTCTCTACAGTGGATAAAACTTGTCTTCTGTGGTCTGATTTGCATCCAACTGGTTCTGAAAAAGGAACAATTGTTTCAACAGAAAAGTAATATCATCTTGAATCAAATGTACACTTCAAACTTCTCTCATTTTCCAGGGAAAAATTGGATTTTTTTATCCACTTTAGCATATTAGGGATTTATTAAATTCAATTTGGGGAAAACCAATTCTGATCCCTTCATTCTTTTCTTTCAAAACTCAACTCACAGGCTCATTCTCTTCCTTCTTAAAGGATTTAAGTTGAAGCACTTTAGAATGTCAGCTGCTAAACTGCTTTTAGTGGGAAGAAAGGGGACAGACAGCATATCTGTTTATTTTTGGAAGGGAGATGTCCCCTTCTTCAGCTCTTTTAGGAGTGACAGATGTCAGAGCTGCAGTTTATGTGGTTGTTTTTCTCTTTTTCCTGTTTTAAATAAAGTTTGAATTCAGTATTGGCTTTTGGTGCTCAAAGAATGACCTCTCATTCATGTAGTAAAATACCTTTTAACTTCATCTTTTATTTTTCAAGCAAGATGAACTTGTTACTAGAACTTTTTTCATTACTGTTGTTTTAATTTCCTAGTGAGAGGTTTTTCTAGTTTTTTTTGCATTTCATTCTGTTTGAATAATAGAACTTAAAACACTTCCTTTCTTCTCCCCCCACCCCATCCCATCCCCCCAGCTTGGAATTTCAAGATTGCATTGAGTTCTTGAATCAACACAATTGGGATTTTGGTTTGGATGAAGGGTGGAGCAGAGAGGAAAACATTCCTAGATTTACAGTTTGCATCATCACTACTTTAAAAATAGAATGTTTGATTTCAGTTTGGAATCTATGGCATTTGAAAATGTAACCTTTTGTATCCAGGTAGCAAGTTCCTGGGGAGCGTGAAGAGTTCCCTGTTTGCTGGTACAGTTCCCTGAGTGTGTATATTCTGAGTAGAGATAAAATGACTCTTCACTGGCTTTTAACTGGAATCCTGCATGTGATTCAAAGACTGAGCAAAGTTATGTGAGCTTCATCGTCATCATGCAGGGGGAATTCTTTCCGAAGCAGCAAATGGGATGTTCCTGAAGTCAGATTTAAATATGGAAATTTTTATGCCAGAACTACTAACTGCACGGAGTTCTGGGTTGGCAGTTACAGGACATGGAGTGAGAAGTGCACAACTGTAAAGCTGCACGTTACTGAGTGATTCCATTCATGAAAGATTTGAACATAATCTTTTGCTGCCTTTTATCCCTTTGATTAACTGTTGAGTAGGCAAATCACTGTGTTGTTGTGTTACCCAAACTAGAGTTAAAGGATTGTGCTGAAACTAAATATATAAAGGATGCTTTTCTTTCTTTTTTTTTTTTCCTCAAAGATGGCAGACTTTGAGACTACTCATAAAGGCTACTCATTAGAATCACTTAGTTGAGCAGTGCCTATTTCTATTGGCAACCTTAAATTTAAATAAGAACCCCCTAGGAATCTATTAAAACGTGGAGGAAATGTTAGTTGAAGTGCTAAATCATCTTTAGAAAATAGTATTTTTTTCCTCCACTCCATCTGCTTTGAAAATACTCTGTTTATTTGTTTTATAGAGTGAGTGTTACACTATATGTTGAGAAAGAGGGATTAGGAAAAAAAAACCATTCAGGTAACTTTTTGTCCTTACCCATTCTGTGAACTAGGATGAACTTGTAAGGGGGCGCACACAGTTTGCACTTCTGAAACAGCAGAGATGTACTGACTGCTTTGTTTCCTAAACCGCCTTCTAGCTCCAGCTTACTTTAAAATGTACCTACTGAGAAATAACTTTAGGGTGTTACATTTAGGTGTGTGCATTTTATCCAGTTTCCAGTGTACAGAGGAAGATTCTCATCATCATACTTCATTTTTTGTATCATTCACCAATTGCTATTAAAAACTAAACGAAAGTTTAAAATACCTGTAAAGTCGTGTCAGATTTTTATATGTTGTAACTAATCAAAGCAGTCTTCCTTGCTGTGAAATTAATTATTTTGTATAATGGGCCCTGTTTAATTTTTGTCATCATGCTCTGTAAGTTACCTACTCATTTACATGATGGATAGGAATCAACCTTTCTTTAGCAGCATAGTTCAAGAGCATGAGAAAAATGAAGTAAAAAAGAATTACTTAAATCAGGTCCTTATTTGGGGTCTTTAGCACAATTGTATAGAAATTACTTAATGATTATGTGTGTAGGCTCGGATTGATTGTTTTTATCTTTGTGGCCCAGGCAGATCACAGTCACCTTTGTAGCCTGCCACTAATTCAAGGTCTGGATTAATATCTGAATGTGTGCTATGCTGAGTCTCCCTAAACTGGTATGATGATTACACCACACATACTTTGCCTGAAGGGATACAGTGCAGGCACACATCCGTTCTGCCTTCCAGTTACCTGGTAACTCCTTGCTATCCAGTGTTTGCCAGATGTAAGAGATGACTAATGTTTAACAAGGTACTCAAGTTTCCATTTTTGTGTGATAGCAGACAAGTATGTGAGCATTTTTTTAATAGTGAGATTCATGTCAGTCTACATTTTGGTTGTAGGCACCAGGATACAATTTCTTTAATGTCTGAACATCTGTGTGAATCAGTCTCTAATGCTGTAATGTGTGCTCAGAGCTGTATGGATCGCTGATGGGGATTGTAGGTAACTGTTGATGTTTTGGGAATGTTTCTGATGTTGTCATTCAATGTCATGTGGAAGCTAATATAAATAAGTTTTAATATTTGACTGTTTTGTCTGCTTTTACCAGTCTCAGATAACTCCTGCAGCACAAAATACCCCATCCGAAAGCCAAACAAAAAAAACCCACAAAAAAATCAACGCCCAAAATCTGAAGGAACCTAGCTTCGTGTTGCATTTGGATTCTTCTGGTGGCTGAGCTGCTGCAGCTCACTTCAGACTTACAGCACCCTCTGCTGTTCTGACCTTAGGGTTCCTCCAAGGAGAGACTGGCACTTGTTTCAAATTGTCTTTTCAAATGGAGGAACCTCAGCTGCTTATCTCGTGGTGTTCTGCCTTTTCATTTGTGACCAAGGAGACATGAGCCCTGCTTTATGGAGGCAAAATTAGAATCTTTATCTTAATGGAAGAAATGTTGCCCCCCTCACCCATCAGTTTCTTTGCCAAGACAATTTTACAAACAGCTTCAATACAGGAAATTAGTTTAATTATATTGGCACGGTGCCCTTTTGTTATTAACCTTAGTGTGGTTTAAGAATGATATGTAATTTAGCAGTAGTTTAAATAGGTGAAGAGTCATAAAGAAACAAAACTGGAATTACTCTTCAGGATTGCAGAGCCCAGTCCCCTGCTGCTGCAAGTAATCGGGTCATATCCTGCCCTTCATCATTTTATCAAGCATCATTTTAAAAAGTGTTAGGTTTCTCACTCATACTGGAAAGTTGTCCTAGAATTTCTCTCTTTGGTTAAAAATCATGTAATTTTCAATATCAAATGAGTCTGTGTGTCAGTGGCTTTCTGTTTAAATAACTTCTTACAGTTAAACGGATGCAAGCCTTTAATGCAGGCAAAATATTTTCACTAGAAGCATCATCTACTTACAAGATCCTTAAGTAGGCAAGTGCTAAAATAGTATCTGCTAATGTGACTTGCTCAGTGCTTTTTGTATCTTTCTATAGTGATGTGTATTTTAAAACACATCCTCCAAGTAATGTTTGTAATGCTTGTGAGGCATTATGCACAGCGTTGTATTCCCAGCAGGTTAGGAACCTATTTAATTATCCAGTGTGAAAAGTAGGTTGAGAAATGCATTTTTGGTTCTTTATAGCCTTCCATTTTCTTTGCCTTGATCGTTTTTCCTCAAAAACGAGTGTATCCCAAATAAAGAAGTTGCAGTTTCCAATGCAGCACAAGCAGGCTCAATCAGCCTGTAATGATGAGTGACCTTGATGAAATTTCTTTTTGTAATTCTGCTGAGATACTCTGATTGAAGCTGTTGTTCCTTGTCTATGTTTTTCAATATTTGAGATTTGGATTTTTGTTTACTGATGTCAACTCAAATATATGCCTTTTAAAATTAAATTGTTTTGATTTATTAAAGTTACTATCTGACACTGAGGTACTGCCAATTAAAAGTTGCAACTCCCAAAACTTTTGGTTCGGAAAGTACCTTGAGCTTGACTTACTGTGAAACACTCCCAAAGCTTAGAGCTTTCAATGTTCTTTCACTGAAAGCTGAATTAAACAGAAAACACTTTGCAGGACATCTTTGCTGACTTCATGTTACCTCTAACTAAGCAAGAACAAGATCCAGATTAGTAGGCTCCTTATGGAAAACCCTCTATTGCTAATTTTATCTTGAAAACCCGAGGACTAACTGGAGTGTCTGGAATATGTAGTGTATGAAATGTGGTGTCTCAGGCAGGAAAACTTCAACCTATTTTAAAAATCAAAGTATCTTTAAGCTTAAGTTAGAAAGTTGCAGTTAACCTTAAATGGACCAAAGAAAAGAGCAGTTTTACACAGACATGCAGCATTCTATGGAATTTGAAGTTCTTTTTGTTTATTTTTAATTTATTTTGGTTTCCATTTAACTTTTAAGTGCATAATACACAATCTCAATTCTGTTTTTTTGGGTTTTTTTAATAATTTCTCGTATTCTTTTCTCATGATTTGTTTTCTTCTCCTTGTGTTGGGCTTTTGCATTATGGTGGCAGACTAAGTGGCTGCTTATAAGAGGAGACTGCTTCACCCCTCCAAGTTTTCCTTGGAGAGAGCCACTCACTGTTTGCTGTGGTTGTTGATTTAGTGCCTGGGAAGAATGAGGTTTTCTTGGATCCCTTCCTCACTGCTCTATTGCTAAGGGAGTCTGCGTCATTGAGAAATGTTTAACCTTCTGGCCCTGAAGCAGTCCTGGAAACTTTGCTGCAAAATCTAGAAGCTAAAACTAGATCTTGAAAATTAACATTATTTATGTGAACTACCCTTTCCTTTGATTTAATTGGGACAGGAGATTGCAGAGCTTGATTTAGACTTTTGAGTAGCAAGTAATTTGGAGAGTTAGCAGGGGGGAAAAATAATTTCTTTAGTGAAGAATGGTGATGAACTGATTTAGGGGAGGAGGAGAGAAGAGTTGGGGGCAGAAAATGGAAAATTGTGGGTGGACTGTGTGGGGAAAGGTGCCCTAGGATCATAATTCTGGCATTATCAAATACTTAAGTAGTTCTTTCTAGTTTGTGTAAGGAGGCTGGCTGTGCATAATTTTATTGCTATAACATGGTGCTTTTAAGATGCTGATAGCAGAAGGACATCCTGAAAAAGCATCATGAAGAAGGCATTTTCAAGCTAAACTTGAAATGTGAGTTGGTTTGGAGAGCCAGGGACCTAACTTGTGATGGGAATCTTATTTCCAGAGGTTTGATCTAGTAAGAGATACAGCTTCTGGTGTATGTCTGATTTTCCCAGACTGTCCACTTTTTTCCCTCTCTTCCTGCCCCAGCTGCACCATGGGGGGTTCTTCTAACATTTGTGCAGAATTCCAGATGTCGGGCTGCCTTGGTGGAACTACACTCCATTAATTGAGGTGGAAGAAGACATTCAGAAATTCCCAGACATTTCTGCAGCATAACCACAATAAATCATGACGTATCATGAAAATGTTGTGCTTTTGCTAATTAAGTGTATAGTGTGCTGGTAGTACAAAGAGTAATCCTGATGTGCCCCCAGAGTGCTGAATATATTTCACATGCTCTGACAATCTATACTGCACATGTTTGTATGTTTATCTTCAAGATATTCTGAACAGAAATGTGGCAACTCTGTGTCTTGGGGCCAATCTCTTTATGGTAAAAAGATTGAAACTAAAATGAAGAAGCTTGACTCAAGGGTGAAATAACAGGAAACGGTTTTAACTGACCCAATGATTTGTTGTGACCAGTGGAAGGAAGGGGAAGGGATTGTACTTTCCTTCACTCCTCTGTTTTGCAGTAGCAGCTCAGTGCACCTGCTGCTTAGGCCCAGCTATCTTGGAAAATTGGACTTTTTTGTGAGAAGTCTAATTCACTTTTGAAAACAAAGCCATTAAACCCCCTCAGTTTTTCTGGTTGTTCAGTGAGCTGAATTAACTCTCTGAACTTTCTTATGAGATATAGAGCCATCAAAAAGAAGGAATGGGGAGAAGTGAAGCAAAGTACTAGACTTTGTCATTTGGCTTGGTAACATTGCTGAAACTGTCTGTACTGAATGGTAAGACTGAGGAAGCAGATAAACAATTTCAACCCTGAGTCAGCAGTAGGATGAGAAAACAGCTTAAATCTAGGTCATGGAACCAGTAAATGGTGGCAGTGGTTGGGCAGTAAGTCTAGGAGATAGAAAAGATCAGGCAGCAAAGGAGAATATGCAGTGCATGATAGACTCTAATAATTAAGAAATGTATTAAATTACAAATGACTGATTTTTAGGAAAATATTAAAAATGTGTGCATTTATCCAGTATGAGGTTTGTCATGGTAGAATTTACTCTGTTTTTACTCTGAGGTTGCTGCATATCTATGAATGGGTAAGAAAAAGAATGGTTACCCATCTATCACTGAATGGTTGAGGTTGGAATGACAGTCTAGAAGTCATCTTCCCCAACCCCCTTGCTCAAGCAGGGCTACCTAGACCCAGTTGCCTGGGTCTGTGTTCAGATCGCTTTTGAATATCCAAGGATGGAGACCCAAAACCTCTCTGGGCAGTCTGTGCCAGTGCTCAGTTGCACTCATGGTAAAAAAAAAAATGTTTCCTGGTGTGCAGGGGGAACATTCTGTGTTTTGGTTTGTGCCGATTGACTCTGGTCCTGGGCACCACTGAGAAGGGCCTGGATCTGCCTTCTTTGTATCTTCTGTTCAGGTTTTTATGTTGTGGATAAGATCCCCCCAATAAGATCTCCAATATGCCCATGTCTCCCCTGTATAGGGATCTGGGAGGTCGAGCCAGCATTCCAGGTGTGGCCTCATGAGTCCTGAGTAGAGGAGAAGGATCAGCTCCCTTGATCTGTTGGGAACATTCCTCCTAGGGCAGCTGAGGCTTAGCCTTCTTTGTCCCAAGGGCACATCACTGTGTCACATTCAGCTTGGTGTACAGCGGGATCCTCCGGCCCTTTTCTGCCAAACCGCTTTGCAACCCCTCAGCACCCCCGCACAGGTGCTGATGCACCCTTTGGGCCCCCTCCTTCATTCAGTTCTCAGTCTGCCTCACTGTCTCCTTGTTGTCTCCTACTTCCATCAGCTTCTCTATAAGGATCTTACTGAAGTCAAATTCAAAAGCCTAAGTCAGGGCAGACAATACCCACTACTCTCCTCTCTTACACTGGATCTGTCTCTCCACGTTGCAGCTGAACCCTAAAGACAGTTTTGCCCAATAGCTTGTTGTGCTCAGGCAGCATTATTTTCTGACAGCAGAGAATTGTGAGTTTATAGCAAATTCTGGACTTACTATAGCATAGTTGCTAAAAGTAAGCATATGGCAATGCCTGTGCTGTTAAAATTGTTTTTGTTCTGAAGAGTTACTTATAAGTGACTTCTGTTAAGCTGGCTGTTGGATGTATTGGGAGCGAGCGGCCAAGTCTTGTCAGATCATGAGAACTGGCAGCCTTGTAAAAACCGTATCTTTTTCCTTTGCATGTTTGTCTATTCAGTTAGGTTGTCAACCTGTTCACTTTTGTGCGGTCCCACTTTAGTGGTCCTTCTCTTCTGTGTGGATTCATAAAATAGGTTCAACAGTGAAGGAAAGATGCAAGGATTTCTAATTCCAGTTATGACACACAGACTCTGTGTTATATGTAAATATTTATACTTGTTTTAACCCAGTTTATCCAACCAAAAGGTTTTTTTAATACAATTGAATTGTTTGGCATCCGTAAGTGTGAGGCTCTGACTGAGGAGTTCAGGTAACTTGTATCAGGAAGATCTTAAAGCAGCTGGTGGAAGACAGTGACCAAAGAGACTTCTCTGCATATTGTTTCAGATGAGCTCATAGATTTAGAATGAGGCAAGCAGAACAGAAAGCTGATGTCTAAATTAGAATGTAATGTTCCAAGCACACTTATATTTAGTTATAACCACCCAGGCTACAGGCCTTCCAATGCTTTTAAGGCAATTGGGGATTAGAACTCCCAAGATTTGGCAGGTTCTTCTGGGAAGAGGGATACACCTACTTACCTTTTGTCTTTGCTTTCACGGCTGGGATTACCAGAAATCTTGGATATGAAATAAAATTTGTTTTAAAAGTAAACATGTTCCTTGCAAAGGAGGCCTGTGTCTTTGCCCCGTCCCCCCCTTTCTTTTGGGGGACCACATAGTTCAGGTCAAACTACATGCAGTATGTTGTGCTTTCCCTGCCTCTCTAAATTTTCTGCCTTCAAATTTTGTCAGTGATTTTAGTATCATGGGTACTTAAATTGCACTCTCACATATGTGGAAAGATCTTTGGAGCAGAGGTTTGGAACATGGATATGTGTAGGCCAAGTTTAGGATATAAAGCTGCAGCGTTAGTTTTTGTGTCAATTTCCAGTATGTGTGAAGTTGCACTGAGGTACCAAGCAGTAAAAGCACTCCTACTTTCTTCACTGCAGGGATCTCTTCTCTGTGCAAAATTGCTGCTTCTTGCTTGAGCACTGGGTTTTGCTGAGCTTTTTTTTCCCCATCCAGACATGATTCTTCTCAAATGCCTGGAAAATAAGATTTATCGTGAACTGCATGAATGATTTAGGTAATTGAGGTTGTTTGAGGAAAATACTATGTTTGATCTGGTACCTGTGAGTATTGTGACCAAATCACTCGGGAGAGGCACAAATGATGTATAGACTGGGAGAAGTTACATGTTTCATGCCAAGAGTCTGTTTTCTTTTATAGCCTTGAACAGCTTGATATAAAGGAAAATAAACCCTTGGTTGGGTTGATGCAGATTACAATTTAAAAATGTAGTCTATGGTGAAGGAATGTGTTACTGTCAGAACTGCATCTTCTAAACTGATGGGCAGGGGAGTCCCACGAGGCAACTGAATGCCATAAAAGCATTAAAGGACTTCCACCAAAGCATAACCAGAATATTTCCCCTGCTCATCAAAAGCTGAATAATTTAGTGGCACAAAGGTAAAAGCTGCTCCAAATCTAGTCCCAGATTCTCTCCCTGTTGAGATTCATGCTTTATGGTGCACTCACAGTCTGAAATGTCTGCACATGTGGAGGAGGGATGAATCCATACAAGATCCTAGGATCAGTGTGTCCGTGTCATTAGCTTGAATGGTTGTGTGCCTTGACATTATCTCAGGCCTATTTTATGTTGTAGCTATAGATTAAAACTCAAACATGCTGTGTACATTTTTATATTGATAACAGAAATTCAGCTGTTGAAGCCACCATGAAAGCTTGAGATTGGCATCTGTGCAGGGAATAGATGAATTTCAACAATAAATGAGTAGTTTGACTGTTTGACATTGGAGGTAATTTATAGGTCTTTGGCAATGCAAGAACTGAATTTTACATTCTAAAGAGAAATTTATTTCCTGTCTGAAATAATCCTGACAGTAGCTGTTTTTCCCTGTGGAGTGAGATGAGCATCCATGACAATGGAAGAGATCACTTTCGATGGCAGCTAACACTGAATTGGCTTAGAAGTATCATAAAACTTCCTCTCCTACTTTACCTCAACAAAGCCTCCACTGTTACTTGATTGTGACAAAGCACTTGAACCACTTTTAGAGAAAAAATAAACAGTAAAAATGTCCACATCTAAATGCTAAGTTTATTAGCATTGGCTACTAACTTATTAGATGAATAATGGATGACTTGTATTCTTTTTAGAATTATACCTCCATTAGTGCCTAACTTTTTCAGGTTGTGAAGGAGTCCTCTGCAACCATAAAGGGTCGATAGACATTTCAATAAAAATCTGGATTCTGGGATTGCAATTCTGTATCAGATTA
The DNA here is from genome assembly GCA_013399695.1 of Formicarius rufipectus. Taxonomy (NCBI): domain Eukaryota; kingdom Metazoa; phylum Chordata; class Aves; order Passeriformes; family Formicariidae; genus Formicarius; species Formicarius rufipectus. Next base: position 962,054 of record VXAU01004747.1, on the reverse strand, counting down.
ATCAAGGATAATTATCATTAAGCCCCAACAGTGTTGTTATTACCCATGTAACCACTGAGTTTAGAGAAGGAACAGTAGCTTTCTGGACAAAAGTCACAATCCTGTAGTGAGGGTTTACCTAATAGCAATTCTGGTAGTATGGACTGAGAAGTAAATGAAGGGTTTGCTAATCCTTTCACAAGCAGTGCATGAACTTCGAGTGCAGTGTGGCTATTTCCTCGCTTGCTCAGGTAGTTTAAAAATAGGCTGCATTTTCCAAGTGTTTGCAGGTGACCCTTTGTGCAGCAGGAGGGTTTGATAGAGAAGAAACCTTTTTATTGCCAGAAGCTGAAAGGATGCGGGAGAGAGAAGTGCAGGATATCTGTTGCTCAACAACCACAGAAGTTAATGACATAATTTGTCAAACTCTTAGACATGCCTTAACATGAGAGGGTGTCTTTCTTTCTACTGTCCTTTCCCAGTTACTCCCTCCTACAAAGAAATTACTGTCTTAAGACAAATTCAAATTGCCTCCTTTTCCGTTCTATCCTGCCCTTTGTCTGGCAGCCTGAACTTCCTATTTTTTCTGCTCTTGAAAGCAAAACCAAATGTCTTGGGCTTTGCTGTTTTCACTTGTTCATAGTGGTTTAAATTAAAGCCTGTAAAATCTGTAAGAGGAAATGTTTTGAATAGTCTTGTCCTCAGTGTTCTTCAGTAGGCACAGTATATACTCACATGTCAGTGCCATTCACTTCAGAGTTGGACTCGATGATCCTTGTGGGTCCCTTCCAACTCAGAATAATCTTTATGATTTCTGCAACCTCTGCCTGTGTGCAGTGGTGGGAGTGGGGAAATGCACATCTGCATGTGTATGAGCACATCTGTCTGCCCTTGGAGAGGTCAGAGTTATTTGAGGCGCATGTGGGTGAATTAGCAAACTAACTATAGGCAGGAACGCTGGTAAGAATAATTTAAACTTGAATCTTGAGTGACTTCTCTGACTTGAAACCTTTGACTCTTGTAACAAGTGAACTATCACTCTTAGGTAAGAGCAGGGAACTGTAACTCTTACTTCCTTTGGTCTAAGTGATTACTTTAGAGCAAGATGGGTAATAGCTGAAAAGGAATATATGGGAATTTTGTTGCAATTCCATCTGGAGCAGCTCTCAGTTAAGCCCCTCCCTTGCAGATACCCACCCCACATATGAGACATGGTACTTGATGTGTGAGCCCTCACTGTGAAGCTCGTTGGCTTAGACAAGGTAATTTGAGCTAATCTTTCTAACTTTGCACTGGAACAGAGTGAGAGCATTCATGCAACCAGTTCTGGGGGCTCACCACGGGGTGGAAACTTGAAGAAGGGCTAATACCTTTGAACTGTAAAGCGGTATGCAACAGTGTTTGCATCTAACCAGAATTTATCAAACAAAATGGTAAAAATAGCAAATAAAATGTGTTTGGCTATGTGTTTTTAATTTACTTGCTTGTTTTTGTTGGTCTCATTTGCACAGTGGGCTGCAGTTGTTTGGGAACTAGTTATAAAACTTTTTTCTCTTAATTACTCTGCTTTCCTCCTACCCTCTACTGTGCAGTTTTCTGTCATGGACGGAGTGCTTCCACTGCTTTAGTCAGAGAAATCCACCTGATAGTTGCATTTCTTCTCTTGACTAGAAATCTCTACACGGGCAAGACCTTTTTGTGGTCAAGGAGTGTATATGCAGCTTTCTGGAGCACAGCATTGACAGAACTGCTGCCAGTGGATTCAGAAAGAAAATCCAGCAACAACAGAAAAGAAGTGAATGTACTCAACTTGTCTTTAGAGGTTGCACCATTTTCTTTGGTAGGTGACACATCCTGAGCAGGTGTAACACTCCCACGTAGTAGTATCAGGAAGATGTGCTGCATTATGGTTTTGTTTGGGCATGATTTAGAGTAGAATATACTTATGGGCCACTCATTTCTCTTTATCACACCCAGCTTTTCAGTGCAACAGGTCCTGGAGGCAGGAAGGACTGTCATGGTCAATAAGAGAACCAACATCTCTGATTCCCTTTCTCTCTCTCCTTCCCCTCTTTTCAGCCCTTGTAGCAATATTGCTGAAGTGTCTTTGCAGATGAACTTTGGGCAACAACACTGTCAACTAATTTCTTTGTTTGGGGATAGGGGTAAGGTTGGAAAATCAAGTTTTGGCTTTGTTCTTCCTCTCTTTGCTCCTCAGGTCTGCAGAGCCTGGGAGAGAGGCAGGGCTGAGGGACTCAGAGTTAAGGGAGGGGGATGGGATCAGTGCTGCTGTCTTACCATACCTCACTTACCGTGTTGACTTGCCTTGCTGGTTGGAAAACTGCTTATCTACGGAGTTAATCAAATGCAGATCAGTGCTGCATTCCTTGTGCTGAACTGGTTCTTCTCAGTCCAGTGTTTTGCAGATGGGGTTTGTGGATTTCATGTGCATGTTTTCAGGGAAAGGCAAACTGACATCTTGGCTGAATCCCAAGGAATGGGGTGGGTGGCAGAGTTTATATTTGTGCGGGGGGTTGACTTGGCTCTAGCTGCTGTGTAAAGTTCACTTTGACAGCTGAAAGATGCAGAGAGAAGCACTTTCAGAATTAGAGACAGTGAGGTAATGAGAAAGTGACAGAGGAAAGGAAGTGGGGTGGGGGGACTGGTGGGGAGGGAGGACTCAAAACTCGACTTGACATCATCTGATAGGTTTTCCACCCTGTGCAGCTGCTATTTTTATGCTTTCAACTCACAGTAATTACAGCTCAATGACAGCCAACTTGCCAAGAGCGAGGGTGGTGGTATATCCCAGAGTGGGTTGGGGAACTGAAGAGCTGCTCAAAAGCTGCAACAAAGGTCCAGGTTCCCAGGCATGGCTCCTGCTGCTGTGGCCTTTTTTTTCCATCTGCATGGTGGTTTACCTTTGGGTACCTGTCACATGTAGCAGTTTTCTGGATGCTGACTAGTAGCACTAGCTGTCACCAGCTAGTTGAAAAGGTAAGAACAGATAAACTTCAGGCTCTTCCTGAGAACTGGAGAAGCCAAAAATACACAGTGCTCCCAGCCTGGCTTTTCTTCCTCTTCCTAAAGGTCACTGTTGGTAGGAGGCAGGATCCTGGGAATATGCACATGGAACTCACATTACATAAATGTGATCCCTAGCTGAGAAGTAAGCAACAGAAGTGTCACTGTGAAGTCTGTATTTATTTTGAAGTATAAAATGAATCGAATTATAAGACATCAAAGCTTTATGGTGATACAGGTGCAGCATTCTATTATTTTTTCCAGCTTTTGTCTTTTTGCTGGAAATACCAGAGATAGATCTTCAAATATAGTGGGCTAACACTTCTTTCTGAGGATTCATCCACTGAGATCTTTTTCATATTGCCTAAGTGAGCGTTTTTTTTCATCTCTTTGCCCGTTTTTAGCAGCACATTGTTTATATTTCATCACTAAATTGCGTGCATGCGGATCATTGCAAGGATTGTTTTGTTTGAGAACATTATTACTGGGGGAAGAAAGAGAATCCACGGTTAGCTGCAGGGAGGACTGGAGGAGAAAGGAGGAAAAAAATGCACATTTTAAGATGGTGGTGGGGATTGTAAGCACATTTTCTATCTGTTTATTAATTTGAATTTAAATAATGCCTTTTTTTTTTCAGGGCGGGGAACTAACGATGCAGTTTCTGTAATAGCTGAGCTCATGCAAAGTTTACCCTATGGCAAGATTGGTATGGCCCCTTTCTCCCTTTCCTTGGCTTTTGAGGATAGAAAAATAAAAGAAGAGAAAGTTAATTAGTTTATTAAAATTTGTTCCAAGTAGTGAGTAGGTAGTGGTACCAGACATTCAAATACAAGTGTTGCTTTCCTTGCTCACCAGGCCTCAGGATAAGCAGCAGTATCTGTTCAAGCTATGTGTACACCTGATGCAGCATCTTGAAGAAGAGTACATTCCCACATTGTGTATCTCATTTCCCACTTGAAAGTCAAAAGATAAAAGCCTCAATTGATATCTCATGGATAGATTATGAAAGTTGGGCCTGATGTTTTTCAGATGAGAATTCTGTGGCAAATATGTAGGTCCCCATGGTAATGGTGATTGTTCTGCCAACAGCAGGGCAAAGGTTGTGTGAGACACTGAGTGTTGGGCATACTTTTCTGTAGCGGTGTAAGCAGCTGAATCTGTTGTTGGAAATTCTGTCTCTGCCGTGAAATGGACTTGCCTGCCTACCCTGCTGATTTCCAAAGTAACTCTCAGAACTACTTATAACCTTTACTTGTTCTTACAGTGCATTGGTATTTCTGTCCATGTGATCATTGATCAGACTTTCAGATCTTTTATCTATGCATCAGGATCCAAGAAAACAAATTAAACTTTCGTTTAGCTTTTTTGTGCTCATAAATGTGAAAATAGTGTTTCATACAAGACAGATTACTCTTGGTCTTTATTTATCTGTCAGAGTCTGTGTTTTGCAAGGAGGTATTCCACAAATGCTTTACTCACATGTTGAATATATCCTCTGACCTGGGCCCCTTGGGGTTTGTCTTCTTACAGCATGGAGGACATTACCAAGTCCTTTTTGGAGTGCTCTGGCCAAGATGGTTTGGATCATTGCTCCTTCTTTCAGAACAGTAAATAATGCTGTAGGGCAAATTCAATACTGTAAGATAGAATTTTAGAGTATCTTGCTCAGGAAATAAGAGACTTATCTAGCTGCTATTGAGCCAATCAGATGTTTTTCTTTCCCAGCTGTTTTCTACGTAGAAGGAAAGAAAAGTGTGTCTGTGTACATATCTGCAGCTCTGCAACAACACATTGAGAGCATCAGATCTTCATCAGTTCTTAGAGTTTTCTTCATCAGAACTTGGGCGATATCTTAGGCCTGTGTTGGCAGTACCTGGTGTTGACAGGTTTGCTGGATAGAGCAACTGGCTCATATTTCCCAAGTTTTGTATGCTGTTGTGACCTGCTAACTCAGAGGCAGGTTCTGACCTCTGTAGCTGAATTTTGTAATTTTTACCATCCAAGATAGTATGTTACTTGTCAGAGAAAGTAGAACTTGGTCTGGAACAGGGTAGTTGTTCTTTAGTTATTACAGTATTTATGGGAGCTCTCTGCTCAGAATATCAGGCCTGACTCAGTGTGCAGTTCTGTGTTGCTGCTGAAAGGGGAGATCTGGACAATGTTTCTTTATCTTCTGCTGCATCCTGTGGTGTGCCAGGTCAGTGTCCCAAGGCTGCTCTCCACAGTGTCGCAGCTGCTAATGCTTGCACTAAAGCAGGCTCGTCTATTTATGCAGTAATTTGACCTTATTGGCTAAAGTTCACTCTGAAACTGAACCTTTACCTAACTATTACAAATCCTGAATTTAAGGTGAAAGTTTCTGTTGAGTATATGTTGGTAGTTTAGGAGTAATGCAATTACAGGGCTTCATGTTGCCGTCAAAGGTATTTTTTTACCCACAGGAACATTAGTGTTTGGATTCTTTCCTGGATGAAAGTTGAACATTTCAAAGTAAGTACTTTGAAAGAGTACTGTTGAAAGTACTGAAATTTCACTGATGCCATTTAGCATTTGGTTGAATACCACTTTGCTTAGATATTAGCTTCATTATTAGAGACATTTTTTTCTCTCTGCATGTAATTTCAGCCTTGCTTTATAAAGTGACTCGAATGCCTCTCAAACTATTTGGAGATGAGAAATTTTTGTTTTGGTTTGGATGGGAGCAGAATAGGAATTAAGAGATTGTTCCTGTAGTGTTCAGAGCATTCAGCTCTTTTTATAATGTCCATGTGGTTGTCTTTGCTTCAGGCTGGTAGAATGACACCACTTATTCTTCATCTTCTTTTTCCTGGAAAGATAGAAGAATACTTTTTTTAGATATGTGTAATTGTCGGACAACTCTTTTTTGTGGTGTAAGTTTTTTTTTTGTTTTTTTTTTTGTTTGTTTGTTTGTTTGAATTTTTTAATTTTTTTTTCACCTCAGACTCCATTGCACCTTTTGTGTTTCATTTTTAGCAAGATTAAAGCCCAACAAGACTACCAGGAGGTGAGAGTACCTCCTGGCTGTTGCTTTGATCTAATGTGTTTCTCTCTGGCCACTTTCAATTCCAGTGCCATGTTGGGCAGTGTGTATAACCAAAATTTGTCAACCATATGGCATCTGTTCATAATGCACATGAAATAAGCTTCAGATGAGGTGACTGCCTCCATACAAGTGTAGATTCTGAAGCTCTAGTGCTTTCAGTAGAGTGTTATTGATTTGGGCAGCAGGTTATCTTCAGGTAGGTGTTTCTACTCAGAAGAAAGGATTTAAGGAAGAAGAGGTGAGGATATGTGCTTGTACAGAAGTAGCCTGCTATTATCTGTATGTGGTCTCAGAGCAAATGCACAAAAAAACTCTGTTTCCTGGATTATCAGTTTAACTTTCTCCACAACTAAAACTCTATTATCTAAGTGGTTAGCCAGAAGGGAGAGAAGGCACGTGGCTTCTGTGCTCAAAGCAGTGGTGTTCTCCTGGCTGTGTGCACAGCGTGCTTAGCCGGGAGGTGCAGGGAGAGAGAGGGTACTGCTCAATCACATGATATTGCCTGTCTGGCAGGTGTCGGTAGTGTGAGTAGAGAAACCAACTGTTCACTATTTTGGGTGAATGAGGTTGGCTGTTACTGCAAGTGGCCCCACAAAGAAGTCCATGCATCTGTTGATAAGCAGTGCTCTGCAGACTGTGATCCTGAATGCTTATTGCTGCCTGCTCAAACAGTGAAGTTTCTGTCTGAGCTTTGAGATAGTAGGAAGAAAAATTTTGCCAAGAGACTTGCTGATTTTAAGCTTTAAATGTTGGCTGTCAGGATTTGTCTGTGCCTCCAGAACCTCTGTGTTCCTATGCAAGCACTGCCTTGGAATCTAGCAGTGAACTGATTTTTTTTCCACTCTGCTGCTCGGTGCAGTGAGTGAAGCCTGGTAGAGAGGGATTGCAGCTGGGTTCTCTTGTGAGGATTAAGCACCCCTTCCACTTGCTTGGGACGCTTCCTGTGTTACGGAATCTGCCTGCAGGTCCAGGGATTTCCTCTAATATGTTGGATAAAGCCAAGACACTCCAGCCTGCTTATGTTGGGATTGTGCCGCTTGCAGAGACTGTATCAAAGCAAGGGAAGAGCTGTTCAGGCACATATCAGGATTCATACCACAGCTTACGAGAAGGTTAGCAGGCTCTGATTTCTTTATTGTAGGCACTGTATAATTCATTTGTGAGTTTGTTTTGGTTTTGGTTGGGGATTTTCCCCCCCCTTTTGCATATTGAATCTGCGTGCTTTTTCTTTTCTGGGCAATAGTCCAGATTTTGGGTTTCCCAGTGACTCCTGTGACCTGTTGTCCCCGAGGGCGCTCAAGTATGTCAGTGGACAAGCCTGGAACACTGTATGTAGGGACTTGCGGGGCTGGACCTTGAGACAATTTCACTTGCATTTGGATGTTTTGATTTTCAACTTTAAATTTCTTCCTTTCCCCTGTGTCTGCAGGGCTCTTGTGAGCAATGTTTTAAGGCTGTTTCATTAAAGGCTTGTTCTGCAGTGCAAATCTGACTTCAAGGAGATAGAGTATCATATTTTAAGTTTTCATATGTTGTTGTTTTGAGAATGTGCAGAGAGTGTGGGGTGTGTGTGTGTGTATATATATAATTGTGATTTTTAGATAATAGTATTCTGCAAATATATGATTTTTTTTCATGAGGGTTTGACAATTCTGAAAGATTAGGTAAGCAGGTAGAGGTCAGATTTCAGGGAGTGATATTTAGAAGGAAAGAAGAGGATCTGGAGGAACTGGAAAAGATTGAGAAGATGAAAACAGGCGATGATCCATTCATAGTGGGGAGCATAATGAATAGCAACAAAGAGGAACTGGTAAAAGATTGCAGGGAAGAACGCAGAACATGCCAGAATGCCAATAGCAAATACAGCAATATTTGTGTTTTGTCAGAAATACTGAATCTGTCTGGCTACAAATTAAATTTTAGTAGAAACTTGCAGGAGTGAACAATGATCTGGAGTACAATGGCCTCAGAAGTAAAGTGGTGACTGATTTCAAGAGAGAGTAATGTCATCTGAGAGGAGGGAAAAATAACTTTCAGTGACATTTTGGAGAGCAAGGTAAAGTAACGGGGGATAGGAGTTGAGGACAAATAGAATAAGGCCATATTTGCTGCATAAAGATGGCCAGTGTGTGGGAAGGGATTTTAGCAGTTGCATTTAAAGGATTTTTCTCTTAATAACTAGCTCTAGGCCTGCTGAGTCTGCCAAATAAAACTGCTAAGTTTCTGCCTTCAGTTGTCACTCCCCCTATCAGACCTCTTTAATGTCTATCAATAGTTAGCTTTTTATTAGCTTTTTAAAAACATTCCTGGGTTTTGTTGCGTGTTTTCATTGGAATAGTCTGTGTTGAAAATATAAAGAAAAGAAAAAGAAAACTGAAGTCACAGTTCTCAAATTCAAGTTCAGGAGTTATAAATCCATTAGTACAGGCAGTGTTCCCAGATTACTTTATCTGCTCTGGAGGCAAAGAGCTGTAGCACATCAATCTTGGTAGGTAAAAAACAACCCCAAATTAAAAAAAAGCCAAACCTTGCATCTGTCTTGTATTTGCAAGGCATTGATTTTCACAGAAGGTGAGAACTCTGCACTTGGATGTACCAGGGTACATCTTTCATCCAGTCACTAAATACTGCAAGCTGTACAGTGGGATAAAATGTAGAATGAGGGAAAAGCAATTCTGTCTTACTTTAAGCAATATAAAAATGTTTGTTTCTGTCTCAAGTTGAAGTTAATTAAGGCCATTTAAATAATGTATAATTCTGATTATTGAAAAAGCTGTGTTGACTCTGCAAAGCCGAGTAATACCATCAGCCTATCCCATTGCTGATTCCTGATACTCCAATATCATATGTGATGAGGAAAAGTGCTTTCCACTGGCTGCCAAACGAAGAGAAATAGATGCTGCCAGCTTCTTTCATGTCAGATGAGGAAAAGAATAACCCTTTAACTTTGCTGCTGCTCTGGTCAAGTCTCCTGCAATCTCAGGATACCTGTTGTATTTATGCTGTAGCATGCACTGTATTTTAGAGAACCAGATCGTACAAGTAGTGGAGAAACTGATGTTCCCACGTGTAAACCCTTATGGAAGCTCTGAAGTCCATAACTAGCATTGAGCTGAAACTGTAATGTCTGTTGTACCTTAGTTTTTGGTCACTCTGAAAATGGGGTGGCTTAGTTTTGTTGTCACCCAGAAGAGAAAATTCATACATTTCTCTTCCTCACTTTGCACTGCCTCTAAATGAAACCAGGCAAAAAAGGGCTGTGTGTATCAATGCTCACAGTGCTCATACCTATTCTCCTAATGATTCTCATGAGAAGTAGATATGTGGAATAGACTATGTATTGCTTCCTTGCCTCTGGAAAACAAATGGTCTCCTACATCTGATTTATTTCCTTTTTTGAATTGGGACTTGTCATTGAAGTTTGGGAACTGGTGACCCCTTCCACACAGCAGTGGATTTGACATGGGGAAGTCAAAGAACTTATACCTGTGTTTTTCAAAATATGTGTTAGGGCAGTTATTTATAAAATTCCTAGAATTCAGGAATCCATAAACATGTTTTCTGTTCAAGAATGCCTTGGAATGATTTAGTTTCCAAAGACCAGAGCCCAGTTTGCAGTTCCTAGACCAGTTAACTCAACAGTATGGTAACCCCTCATGAAAGATGTGGAAAGGGAATTGCAGAGAGTTGCTCAAAACTGACCTAGCATTCATTACTTCCAAAACTAAATTCCCACTTTTCCATCTCTTTACTACCTCTTTAATTAATTGCTCTTAAACTAAACACTCTTTTTCTTGACAAGGCCTCCCTTCAGAAATGTTCAGTGTGACTTGGGGGCTGACAGTGAGACTCACCTGTCTTTTTCCAAGATTTGTATCTCAGGGCCCAGACACAGGAACAAGTTCCTGCATGCCATCTGATCTGCACTAACTGTGTGCACATTCTTGATCCACAGCAAATGGGAGGTAATTTGAGTTAGCTTAGCCTTTGATTAAACTATTAATATCTGTTCAGTACTTTGAAGAGATCGGGAGTCATGCAAGTGCTTGTTAACATATGGCTTCCTTCAGAAGTGATCTAGACCTTGTTGGTATTACACCTGTGGATACCTGAAGGTCCATTTGGTCTGTTGCCTTACCTCACCCAGTGGGGGTCAGAAGAACCTGCAGATGTGGACTTGGAAGCTCTCAATCCCAAAGAGATCCCCAGTGAGAGGGCAGCCCCTGCACTTGAAGCATCTCACGGAAATGCAGGGTGATATTTTCTCTAAAGGGTGATCTGTGTCTTCATACTTCAGAGGGAACCTGAAGATGTGGTAGATGTCAAGGTGATGTCTCATGCAAGTGCAGGGGTAAGCTGTGTCAGAAAGCAGTCACAAAACACACAGACACCTTTCAGAATTATGGCCTCATGCATCCCACTGTTTGGAATTACTGATGCAAGTAGTGCTCTGACATTAAAACACAGGAAAATATAGAATATGTGTTGAACGTATGGGGAGCTAATCTGCTGGCATTTCTTGGGGCACATTCAGAGGCACACTGGGCATATGTCGACTCCCTGTAGCCTCTCCTTGTAACCATGCTTCGAAATGACTGTGCTTAAGAGGAGCAGTGAGGGTATAATAATGATATATTTACATGAAGTGACTTGAATTTGGCTGGCAATTTAAATTTATTTTTTCTTAATTGCCAGTGTGCCTTGTTTGATTTTGAGGACTAGAGGTGTTTCAGGGTACTTGTTAACTTTATGACAAGAGTGGGAAGCTTAGGGAAAGAGTTAACACTGAATGACCAGGGTTTTTCTAAGTCAGTTGTTATGAGGAGAGTCGTAGCATTATTCCTGGAGTTGAATTCACATATTTTTTGGTCCTGATGCCCTAATGTGTTTTTGGGTTTTTTGGATGTGACATGTTTTCCCCTCTTGCAGTTTACTGAACTATTCCTGTCAGTGTAATGATCCCCAGCTGTTGCTTTAGCCCTAGCTATTTTCAAGCTGGGAATGGGAAGAGGAGGAGAGGGACAGAGGGTAACTTGTTTACCATGCGCTGATCTACTTAATTTGTTTTAAAAAAGGCTACTATAGTGCTTTCTTTAGTGCAAAGTTATACTAAAAGGAAAGAGTTGCAGTTTTGGACCAGCAAGATTAAGATGTAAGGACTCAACATATGCAGAAACCAAAAAAGAACAGAAACTGGGTGTGGTGCGATGAGCACAGCTGTCAGTAGCATTTATGCAGACAATGCTTTGAACTAGTAATGATACCAAGTAAAATTTGCAGTGAGTGCTTTTCTGCCCTGTCAACTGCATTTTCTTCACAGTTGAACTGAGCTTCATGTTTAGTGGCAGTGATGCTGAGGTGCTGATAATCTCAGTAACCAGGAAACCTGTTAATGAAGCTTGGAAAAACTTGTGTGGCTTTCAAATTACTGATTTTTAAAATAATTATCTGTTATTTCTTTTTTGAAGTAAACATCTCTATGCTTCTAAACAGCAAACAGCTGATGCTGAGACTTCCTGGGAGCTGTTGAAAAGCAGATGGCTGTTTGAAACAGAACTATGATATTTGAACTCAAATTGCCTCCTTCCCATCCAGAAGCAACTTCTGCAGTTAACATGCTTGTTTGGAGTCCTTGCCAGGCAGATGTCACCGTGACGCTCTTGCCCAAAGATGAGGGTCAGTGACGCTTGGGCTTTTCTTCTGTTTTTGGATCCACTTCAGGCTGCCTGTGTAAATCTTGTCTTGGTTCTTGCAGCATCTATAAGGTATGCCAGTAGGCACCTCAGATTTTTCATCATGCTGTCACACCTGCAAGTCATTGATCAACTTAGTGAATATCTATACCAAAAATAAGTGCCTGCTTAGATCTTTCATTTCGTGCCTCAACTCCCCTAACTCCAGTCTTTTCTGAGCATTGAATTACTGATTTTGTCACCTGCTGCATCAGTAAATTTTAATTCAAAATGTAAAAGCAGCAGATTCTTGGCAAGAATCTCTGCAGCCTGTGGTAGAAAATGGGATATGAATCCTGATGTAGCTCAGGTTTATCAAATTAAAACATGTAGTGAGCCTGTGGGGCAAATTGTGTTCCTTTTTCTTGCAGGAAACCTATGAGTAGATATATAATCTACAGAAGGGCATTAACTTGGAGCAGAATTCATGGTTTTCTTTCTTTTACTTGGGCTAGTAAAAATAGATACTGTGTTTTTCCCTGTTTTCCCTGGCATTATGTAAAATTTACTAACCTGGCATCTCTCTGAACTAAGAGCAGACCTGCAGTAGCTGAAATACATTGCAATATGGTGATTACTAAGAAGAAAAACAAATGGATTTTTGCTCATCAGTGTATTCAGGATGTTTCCTGGTGCTCAGTGAGATGGATAGAAGTGTGCAGGTGACCTTCAGTTTATTGTGTATAATATAGTCAACATTCTTCCAAGTAAGCAAAGATTGGAACTTACCAGCCTGTGGTTCTTCCATCTAAAGCTCAAGTTGGCCTGATGCAGCTAACAAGAAATGTGAAAGGTCAATAACAAGGAAGAGGATTTATTGCTTTGGGATGTGGATTCTTTGCAAAATTGACAGTGAAAACTGGTGAAAATCTGGACTTTCTGGGCAATCTCATTTTAATACTGACTTTTGGAAATAAACAGTTGTAAAGATTATGTTTTGTAAAAAAAAAAAAAAAAAAATGGTTTTTGAAAGTTTTCAGTGGAAGTGCCGGTGATGAATTTTGTCCATGATAGGGTCAGGGATCATCTGTTGCAGTAGTGCTTATAAAGACCTCATTCTGTTGTTGGCACAAACATCGTGCTGCCCAGCTGGATTGCTGCAAGCAGAGCTGGGTGTTGCTTTCTGGGTGACAGAAGTTTCCCTAGCTTCATGCTGCTTCATGTTTCTTTAGTATTCAGTGCATGGAGATTATAGCTGTGTTTTTTGTAGGAATTGAATGTTGCTGTAGCTATGTTACCTCTGCAAATTCCACAGCAGTGCTAGAAGGCAGAATGTACAAATTCCCATTGCATAATTTGGTCATTATTACAAGCAACATAAATAACCTGTCCCTGCAGTGTGGGTTTCATTTCTTATTTTGGTGGATGCTCTTTTGATGATCTTTTTTGTTACTTTCATTAACTTTCATTTTCCTAGGCTTCTGTGCCCCTTTCTGTGTTACACTTAGGTGTGAAGGTCCTTCTAAAGCCTGCTACCAGCTCACTCCCTTTTCCATGCTCCAGTGCCAAATTCTCCCTTTTCAGAACTGGAAGGCAGCATTTTAGAAGTAGATGGTAAACCACTAGTACCTTTGTGTCTCTCTGAGAGCAGTTTTAGTGCTGCTAATAATATCTGTCACACTGACTGCAGGCAGTTTAGAGTGAGGACTGTATCTTCAGGTCTGATGTGTGACAGCAGACCTAAGGACAGCAGTTGTAAACGCTGTCCCTGTGCACCCATCTCCTGCCTCATTGCTGGAGGGAAACGTGTCTGCCCTTCACTTGCTTTTGGTCAGTATATTACTGAAAGCCCATCCCTTAGTGACTGCGGTGTGTGTAATCAGTGTGAGAGTACCTGCTGCTGGCAGTGCCCGTTGTGCCCTTCAGTACAGGACTGAGCCAGCAGGAGCATTTTAAGCATCTGCAGAATTTGTCTGCCAGTTTGAAGTCAGTGGTCATACAGGCCATTCTGGACTGCTGGGTTTTTTTAGAATGCTGGTTGACCTGTTACACAGAATTATATTAGTTAAATATTTATAGCTGTGATAGCACTTAAGAACCACATGAAGTCTCATAGCTGTATTTGTTTGCAATGCTGTAGATCTTCCCATTTGGAAAAACCCAGGAAAGTCTGTCCTGGAGATCTGTAATCCAGAAAAGAATGTAAATATCCAAAGAGAAAGGAAGTAAAAAGCAGTAGATAGATGTTGTATGATCAATTCAGAGATGTTGAGGGACTTGGATATGTTTTTTAATGTGTAATGCAAGTTCCGGGGATCCCCTTCCATATTGGACTTTTGTGGAAGAACTAATATCTAATTTAGAGTGATGTGATGGCCACAGCTGAATCCTCTAACTTTTTACTGAACTTTTCTGTATGAAAGTGCCAAACTGTTGCAGGATAGAGGCCAAGATCTTTATTTGAACCTTAAATGACATGATTGTGGCATGTGTTATTTGCAGTCTTTGAGAAAACAGCAAGGATGTTTCTCATTATCTTGAACTGAAGAAATATTGTAATTTTTTGTAGTGTCCACTTGAAATTGTTGCTAAGAGAGGATGCTGGGGCTTGGACAGAAGCTGGTGGCAGGAATGCTAACTAGATAGGAAATGCTCTGAGTCTTTATTTTGCATGCAATATGCACATTGGACAAAAACACTTTTGTTTCATGTCCTGTGAAATAACTGTCAGCACAATGAACCAACTGAAGCTAGGAGGTGCTCAAATTGGCTAACTTAAAATTATAAGGACCAGCTTTCTGAGTTACATAGAACTAGTTAATGATTTCTTCTAAAGAACTGCTGGGTTTGTATTTAAATTTGCATACTTCTAAACCTTCTTTTTTCTACTGCTTGTGGAAAAAGACATTTACTCTCATTTGCATTTGGTTTCAGTCAAGCAAACATCTTTAGGTGGTTAAGAATCTGAATGGTCTTGGAAATACAGAATTATTCCATGTTTTAGTGGAAAACCCAAAAACACAGCTCATATGTTGAGGTGTCTCAGCGGTTACCACAGAAGTTCTGTGGTATCTTGACCATTAGATGATTCCTGTGAGGGAACTTTTTAACATCTATCTGTAGAGGGTGCCCTGTGGCACCAGGAAGGCTGAATCATTGGTCCAACAGCAAAGTCTCAGAAATGTTTGAGGAAGTTTTCAACCTTGAGTTGTGAGGTTGTTAGTACAGTGGAGCACTCAGCTGTAGCAGAAATTGAAGTCTAGGAGGTGAACTATGAAGGAAAAATATTAGACCTCGTCTCTTATTACTGAAAGAGGTGTGGAAGGACTTCATCATCAATTTTAGTGTTATAAGTATATCAAATCAATCATGTGTTTTATGGATGTATCTTGGCACTGTCTCAATACTGAATTTGTTTCCTGCTTGTTAGAAACTCAAAAAAACCCCACATCCCCTGAGCCCAGAGTGTTAGATACAATGAAAAATTGTTCAGATTCTGATGTACCTCCAAACATGTTGTTTCTTTTTTCTTCTGTGTAATTATTCAGAAAAAATATAAACAACTCATGTGCCATCTTTATGGGAAACAAAAGGTTGGAGCTCTTTCTTCTTATAGGCAGAGACGCTTCTATCTTTACAAGAGTAAAACTGAAAAGGGTTCAAACTTGTTTTACCCTGGTGTATCTTACGTTTTGTACTGTCATGTTGTTGTTGTTGGCTGGACTTCGCGAACGACTGTCATGTTAGTAGACAGCTGTAGATCTAATTGTCAGGATATATCTACCCACTCCTTCTTTTTCTTCATTTGTCCCCATCTGCCATGTCATATTGAATTATCTAGGAAAATTTCTCTCTGGAGTTGTCTTTGCAAGGTGGTTAAGGGCAACGTTAGTTCCTCCTTGTTTGTTGTTTCATGGAAATATATAAATCACTATGTATGTGACTCAAGTTTACACAGGGAGTTGGGAAATTCTCTCTGTTTTTCCCCTCTCAAGACTTCTCTTCCAGCTATAGATTGTAATAATGGATATATAGATGGAATCAACAAGCACTGATTACAGATAATATTTGCTGTATTATGATACCAGTGAGTCAATTTTTGGTGGACCTTTCTACCTAGGTATTTTGTTACAGGTCACCGTGTTGGATCATGCACGGTAACCAGATTCCATAGATATGGATATGTGCCTAGTTATTCACACACTTGGTTTTCACTTAGCCAGTACTACTGAGACAAAAAGATTTTATAGGAATCAGTACCCTCTACAGAAAGCAAACCAACTTTCCCTGTTGACAAGCTTCTTGAACATTTTCACATGTTGCATGTCTTACTAAATATACCACCTTACATATACTTCAGGTTGATTTCCCTAAAGTGTATTTAAACAGTTTCAGCAAGTGCTGAAATGGACTGTTAGGTTTACCAAGATTCTTCCTTTAACACCTGCACATTTTACCACCCCAGAATGGCAGTGATGACTTGAGCCTTTGAGAACCACTAACAGGAGTAACTGTTTTGTCCTGTCTGGAGTTTGGATTGTATTTATGTCTTGGTACTTGGATGGTGCTACTGATTTTATTTTGTAATGCTGTGTCCTAACAAAACTAAAATTGCTGTAAACACTAGTTTTTATCTTCTAAATGAAGTTTTTAATTAACTGATTTCCACATGTATCCGATTTGGTATGAAGCCTGAAAAATTACCTGCTGGAGTAACTTGTTTTTCTGTCCTCACAATGTGAGCCGGGCACCCTGCAGTGTTATGTGAGGATGGAAAGAGATCCTTTTACTTTTGACTGTGTATATGCTTCTGATTCAATGTTCTTTGGGGACCACTTTCTTCTGTAGGTTGGGATTTTTGATTCTGCTAAATTAACTGTATCAAAGAATCTGTATTTATCTGTTTTCACTAAGAGAGCAATTTAATGTCTCATAAAATTCACTCATTAAAAGATAATACATGAAAGTGTTCCATCATCCTTTGGAAATACTTTTTTAATCTTTTTCCCATTTCATAGTTCTCTTCCAGTAGCATCCTTCCCACAAAAAAGGGAGTATTGCTCTCTACCTACTTTTTTGTTTTGTTTTGTTTCTAGGAGCCAAAACTAGTCTTCTGGAACATGGTCATATAAACAATGCATCTAATATATCATCCAGCATGTTTAAGCTGCATGTCATGTCAATGATTTCATATGACCCAAGAACATTTTGGACTGTAAAAGCTTTGTAGAGTGTGATTTTATCAGAAAACAAGCCCTTCTTGTCCTGACAGTGAGAGCCAGTTAATTTTCTCTCTTCTTTTTTTATGCTCTTAATTGACTAGTCACTACTTTTTCTGAGCTTTTCAGCTGCTTTTAAAAGCTTCTGGGCATTTCAGAGCCTGAAGACTTTTAGAAGTGCTGGATGGAAAAAAGCCAGCTCTAGGGTTATGTGACCCACATTACATCCTTGGATTATTGCTAGCACATCTTCTGTGAAATATTTTGAAACTTGTTGCTTTGGATGTGAAGGATCTATTCTGTTTTTTAAGAATCACTTGATAGAGGGTTTAGGTCTGTATTAGGCAGAATTGTATTCCTATTCTCATCTGTACAAACTTTTAGGACTCTGATACAAACTTCCTAAGAATATAGGAAGGAAAAGGTGGTCATGAAAAAGGTTTCAAATCAGCTCTGATGCAGCTATAGGGCATTCTTGATTAAATCCCCTTGTTGGCTTTGTTCCCACTGTTGGACAAGCATGACTGGGTAAGTGGTTTATCAGTGTTCCCCAAACTGGTATGAGACACCTTTCTATCTCATCATATTGCAGCAGGACATGTTGGTTTCTGCAATGCTGCTACGAAATCTGCCTTCATAATTCATATGACTGCAGCAGGGAACCACTCCTGCTCCTGGCTTTGTTTCCTGTTCAGGATCTGCTTCACAGATCTCCTCTTTGGGTGTAGGGAGAGACATCCCAATCCTGCTTCTCACAAAGAGAAGACCACAGCATGGATACAAATAAGTGGCTTTTGCCTCTTGTTCTTGTAAAAATTGAAGACACCAAATCAAATTTTCTTTCTAATCTTTACCCTCCCCAACCCCATTTTGTCTGTATCATGGTTGCTAAGGAAGAGCTGAGGAAGCTGCCTGCATTTTAATAGCAGCCACTGTTGCCCTAGTAGAGAAAAGAGGCAGTGGAATGAGAGATTGTCTCATATAGGAAAGAAAGAAATGCCTGCTTAACTGTCCCTTTGCATAGGCTTGCTCCAGGCTATTCTTTAAAATGCATTGAGATGAACAGAACCGTATGGCCGCTGTTTCCAACACTAGGTGCTTACAAATTGTGAGGATCAACAGTGTATCTGCTGCTTCTCCTTCACCCCACTGAGGGACACAAATTTTTGGCATCCCCTTCCCAGGGTAGCAAACTGTCATATAATCCCTGCAGTTTGGGTGTCATTTACAGTCTGCTTCACTTAAATGCTTCTCTGTTAATTGCACAGTCTGCTTAAATGCAAAGCCAACATCTATTCCCCATCAGCAGTTAGTGGATTAAAATGCTGTTAGGCTCAGAAAATTGCCTTTAAAAAAGGCCCCAAAAGTTAGCTTTTCTTTGTTGGTAACCCCCATTCTAGCACATTCTGTGTTGGGTGGGTGTGTGGTCAACAGCTTCAGAAAAATACAGCTCTAAAACAAAAAAAGTAATCCACCTCAGCAATTTAAGTTATTCAAAATTAGTTTTGACGATTATGTGCTCACTCACTGATCACAAACTATCATAGCTGAATTTTTCTTACAGCTTCTTGTGGACGCTGCAAAAACTTTGGTTTACTAACTGCTTAGGTGCTTCTGTACAGAAAGGTGTTGCAGTGAAGTTTAGCAGATGCTGCTCTCCCTGATATACGAGCAAGAATCTGATCTGGGTTCCCATTGAAGCAGGAAAAAGCTAACACAAGTCAGCATTGGTTTTGTAAGCTGGCACAGCTGAAAAATGCTCAGAGACCATATTTCAGTGTGAGGGAAAGGTCTTCTTCCTATGCTTCCAAGGGATTGATCAGTCATCAATGTAGGATACAACCTCCACTGAAAAGCCGGTGCACTGCCTATTCAAAAGTTGGACTGGACGCTGACTACTGCTCAATTGTGACTGTTTAATCAGAAACTAGGAATGAAGTTCTCGATGTAATTAGAAGGGCTGTTGGCTGAGCCGTAAGTGGAAAGGTGACTTCATCCTTCATCCACTGTGATATCTGAGGTATAGGCCCCAGTTCTGCACAAATAGCTGTGACAGTTTTGTTCAGCAAATATCCCACATCATCAAAGCTGTCTTTTGTTGTTGCATGTTATAATTAAATTGGTTGCACACAGGCTCTTGGCTTAATCTGACAGTGTGATACACACTGGACTGAAGAATTGAGAAGTATGTGTGGGCTTAGTGCTGTGGGTCTCTGACCCTCACAAAACAAACATAGTCAGACCTACTTAGTGCTGGGCCAGTGAAAATTCTCCTAAAATACCTTTGTCATGACTGAAAGGTATTGAACTAACTGGTGAGTTTCCATTGCAGCTCCTGCTGTATTAATGCTTTCTTGTGAGCTAAGAGGATGCTGTAGTGTGGTGCATTCAAAGTGAGGTGTGCAGAGATGCTGAGAGGGTACAAATAAATGACTCCAAGCCCTTAGAAGCAATAAATTGCTTTTTACTGCTTTTACTTACGCTTGCACTTTCCTCAGTTTAGATAATGAAGTTAGGCTAATTTCACTTGTTCTTCAGTAGTTTCTCTTCCTAATGACGTGGTTTATTGGTTGGGTTGCGAGGGTGAATTTTTCTATCAGTCAGGCTGCCTTCACTGATTCTGCAAAATTGATCAGTCACATCTGTGAGCATCCAGCCTGTCTTGTTAATATGCAGTTTATGTCTTGCCCTCTCCCATTTTGCATGGGCATCCCAGCCCAAATTCCGGGGAGTTCTGACTCCCTCATTCCCTCTACAGGGTTTCATCTGTCTATAGCAGCCTGCCTTCCTTCCTTCCTTCCTGTTCTGCACTAGTGCTCGAGCTGTCTTGGTTGTAACCCACCGTATGGCTGTGCTTAATCATTACCTTCGCTGGGCGACTGTGAGTATCACTTGGGATTCCTTAGAAGAGAGGGTTTTGTCGAGATGTGAATACAGACTCCTTTGGGCAGTGAGTCTGTTGAGTATGACATGCACCAAGCCTCACCACAAGCTGCAGTTCACAGCTGTGTGCTTCGCTTTGTGGATTTGAAAAAAAATAGGAAATGCGGAATATTTCTTTAATTTGTTGTCACAAACTTGTCCTGGTGTGTGACCTAGTCTTTAAACTGAGATATTAATTAATTTTTTTCCATCTTGAAATGCTGAAATGCAGCATCTGCAATCTCATTTCTGTGGTGGTTCTAGTCACACTACTTTACAAAGTGTGGTTTAGAAATAGAAGGGCTTTCAGACACATAAGTACAAAGGCAGGCACACTGCTGCAGATTTAGACAATGAGCTGCAAAAAAACCAACTTAGCTCATTGTAGATATTTGTTTTTGCTTCTGCTTGCTACTAATGCACCCCTGTACTAGAAGGAGAGTTGTAAGTGTCCTGAAAGTAGGTGCGACCTCTCTATATTGAGCATGTACTGCTGAATCTGGGCTGCCACCAGCCGTGAGTAGCTGGTCTTGGAATATGCCTGTGGGTTCCCTGCTGAGAAAGTTTTATGCTAAGATCAACAAAAAGTAGTCATGACTTGCTGTATTTTACTGACAGGGTAACCCTGTTGGTAGTAGCTGTATTGCAGTATTATTTGTCATTTAATACATCCCCCACCACCTCAGTTCTCTACTCCTTCTCTTAAACTGCTGGCAGCAATCCTCTAGACTAGCTCACAGATTTCTCTGGAATGTTTTACTAACTCTTAGAACAGTTCATGAGCAATACAAAAACCTTGTTCAGACATTAATTCAGAACTTTTCATGCTTCTGAAATAAATAAATTATGCCTATTTTCGAGTGGGAAAATCAGAAAAGCATACAAAGCCCACAGAATATTGCACAAACTGTGTCACAAGTTCAGTGAAAGAGGTGAGTAGAAGGGTACCAACTTGGAACTAATTTTCTAGCCGGTAGCTCTATGCTCCCCTTTATATGACCTGATTTATTCTTAATTTGAAAATTAACTTAAAGGTTAAGTAGCAGGATAAAGAAAACAGAAGATTGTTAATTTGTGATTGAAAGGCTTACACTTCAGTCTGTCTTGGAGCAGCTTTGAATTTCTCTGGTCATTCTAGACCCTTGGCAGAGCTCCATGTACAACAGCCTTGGATTGGTGCTTGGGACATCTGTTAATCTATATATAGGATTCACACACTTGCACATGTAAACAGGTGATCTCCTAAATATATGAAATGGCATTGGGAACTCCAAGTACTTATTTAAGCCAAAATGTAATCAGAAGTGAACTGAAATAATCCTTTTTGCCTTCCTCCCTGCCACAAAAGCAGGCTGTCCTGGGAAAAAAAGTACTTCATGTGCTGATTATAACTTGTGCTTAATGTGAATGTGTGTATATTCATAAATCCCAGGAATTACTTACTGTTTATTAAAAGTATTCTGAAAATGGCCTTTTTTTTATATTCTTCTATTTAGTTCTCTTGATAATTGCTAGTTTCTTACTGTGAAGGATCATGGGGTTTAAAAATAAAAGGTATGTATCATGGGTGGAGAAAAAAGGATAGTAAATGTTAACTGATAAATAAGGTGTATTTAGGAAATTTGTAAGAGAAGCTGAAGTCACAAAGGGAATTTTAAGTCATTCGATGAAGTCTGTAGCTGTCTGGCTGAGACTGATTTCTAATAAATCTGGGAACAGCAAGGAGACTTCAGAAGAGCAGAAGACCAGTAACATTTTGCACCACTACAGAAAGAGGATGAGTGAGTAAAGAGTGGCTCATCTGCTGTCTGTTCCAGGAAGAAAACTGTGGAAAATTTTATAAAGAATTTAGATAGTATTAGAATAGCAGCATAATCACACGGTGTGGCTTTTCGGTTTGTGAGAACAAGTCTCCTCAAGTGTTATTTTGTCATTTGGATGTGTGAAGTTTGGTTGCTGGAGGTTTTGTCTGTTTATAATAGACTTTTATAATGCCTTTAACTTAGTAGTTTGGTATATTTTGGTTTTGAAAGGTATATTTAAATTTAATGAAGTATTGCTTAATTGGATGAAGAACTGACTAATCACAGAAAGCAGAAAAGTGTTTTTGTTTGGGATCATCCCTGTGCAGTCTGGAAACAAATGCAAGATGGATAACTGTGGACAGAACAAATACTAGTGGAGGCATAAATAATGATGTTAAAAAAGTGTTTTAGATCATTAGGCAGACTGAGACAGTTCAGCAAAATGTGCATGAGTACAGGTGAGGGCAGAGTATGCACCAAGGAGCAAAAACTGCCAGCCACACCTGTGTGTGGGAGCTCTTTGCTGCAAATCCCTGGTCTCCGAGGTGAAAGGTAGAGAGTGAGTGTAGTTAGAAATGTGAGGGAGAGTTGGTGGTCATAGCAAGTGGCATAAAAGGCTTACATATGTTACCAGATGTGTAAATGGGAAGACATGAGTAGTTATAAGATTATATGCACTGAAAACTGGGGAGATGAACCTGATGCTCCAGCTCTGTGCCTTGTCTTTATGCATTTAGTGAGATGTGCCAATTTAGGGTATGGATATGAGTCCCTGAAATGGCTCAGTAGTGGAAATAATGCCATGCAGTGAGAAATTTAATGGGCTGCTACCTAATAGGACAGGCATCACTTAGTGGCAGTCTGCTGTTAGAAGTAGGAAGTCTTAACTCCCACCTTAAGGTAGTGCTGGCAAATACCTGATATCCTCTCTGTTAAACCACAATTCCTGACTGTCTGGTCACGCTCTTCAAGTCACTAATGAGAAAACTCTGTCATGTCAGTGGGTTCAGCCACCAGTCAGAGGAACATGGGAGATGGTGGGGGGAGTGAGAGATTTGACACGGTGGCAGTAAGCTGTTAGATCAAGTGCTCGTGTAGGTTTTGGTTTTAATAACCCCAGGCGGATCCAGCGAGCTCTGTGAAGAGGCCAGCCATGGGGCTGTGCTGGCCTTCAGCTAGCACAGAAGTAGGAGTGTGATCTCACGCTGGGTAGGAGGAAGAGTCTGGAACTACCACTTCTGTTTGCAGTTTCACAGCCAAACGAAGAGCTTATTCCTTCCCCTCTGTGTTCCCTCCTCCTCATTGTGGTTCTTGGCTGATCCCACACAGAATTACCATGGTGTTCTGTACACCCTCCCTCCCTTTCTCACTTCCACGTACTAAAGAAAGTAATTTTGTGCCCAGGATGCATCTATTAAGAAATCATCTTTTGTCTTAAGAAATAGAGGAGAGGTAACTTGTTTGCACACTGTGTACCTCCACTGGTAGGAGGTACTCCTCTGTCATAAACCTTTCAAAGAAAGGTACATCAAGAGGCAATGGAAGTGGAAGCGAGACAAATCCAAGAAGAAAATTAAATGTACATTTAAGAAAGGGTGATTGGCTGCTGTGCAAACAACCAAGGAGGAGCTGAATCTCTTGTTTAATACATATGAATACCAGAACCCTTATTGAGAGATACATCTTAGACAAATGCGAATTGCAAATAACAGGTTGAAAGAAACAGGTAAAATGTGATGACGTCTGTAAGTAGATGAAGGGGCATCTTCTTAGCTTTTTTGATCCCTATTTTAGGGAGTGTGCAGTACAAATTTGGGTATGATGTGTGAAATTAATGTACTGGACAATCAAAGTACTTAAGCAAAAGGGTTATAATGAGATTACATAGTTAGACTGTAGAGTAGGTTTGCTTGCTAGTCGTTTCACTACATTTGTGTGGACTTTTTATCTGTGGACTATAAGAAGAGATATAACCTTGACAGAGAAATTAAAATGAAAAGAGGGGAGATGCCTTGTCACTCATTTTACAATATTTTATGTTGAATATACTTAGGAATTTGGACTTGACTGCAAATGGGATTCATTACCTATTGATACTCAGGTTGTCCTAATTTGATATGTGTATGTCTACACATGCATGTGAATTTTTTCCTCAGTTTTGAAAGGTTGGTTTCATATGGAAGATGTCCTCGACTGTAAGAACAATCTAGAATGTTGCTTTAATTGTACAGTTTAAAGGAAAACTGCTGTTATAATCTAAATGTGGAAATTATGACTATTCCAAACATTTGCATTAGGAAAAAAACCCAGCTAATTGCATTTCACACAGATCATAAATATGTTCTATTATGCTAAAACAGATAGGAAAAATCTAGTGATAAGGGATTTCTTTTCCTGTGGAACAAGGACACTTCTAGACATATCCATGGTATTTCACTTTCACAAGTTGTTTCTGAAGGTGAATTTCTGAGCTGAGGAAAGAAATCAGCCTTGTAATTTGGAGTAACGACCAACAATTTTGTCATATTGTTTAATCTGCACATGGTAATTAGAGTTTTCAGGAGTCATTAGCAGCTGGGGTGTCACTCTGTGTTTATTGGAGGACTGTCAGCCGGTGTTTCTCTTTGTTTATTTTTTAGTATTAATGCTTTGGATAGCAGTTGGTGCTCTAGAAAGAATTGAGAAACAGGCCTGGTTTTGTGGATTTTTACCACCCTGCCAAGACCCTGCGCAACTTCCTCTCCCTCCGCCCGCAGCAGCATACGGAAACCTGACTGCTGGAGGCCACTTCTGCAATTGCAGCAGGGCAGGGGAGCAGGGTGGGAGGGGGGCTTTTCCTTCTGCTGCCTGCTAGTGCCTTGCCATCCAAAGAAGAAAACAAGATGCATTTGAACATGTCTCTCTGGTTGTTTCTTGCACTGATGGGTTTCCTTCTCTCCCCTCTCCCTGCTGTCGTGCAGTGCTGCAGTTGAAGCTCCAGCAGCGACGCACACGGGAGGAGCTGGTGAGCCAAGGGATCATGCCGCGTAAGTACCACTGAAATTCTTTGTCTTGGTGTTTTTGTGTATGCTTTTTTAGTGGACAACGGTTTCCCGTGTTGATTTGAAAGATCAGTCTCTGCTTGTGCATGAAAACCATCATATACAAGAGCCCCACCCTGTCCCACCCAACCTGGTCCTTCTGAACCTTTGGTGTGCTGGTGCGAAGCCACCTCCCATAGTGAGGAAGAGAGTAATGACTGAAAGGGTAACTGTCCTCCAAAACAATGCTTGCATTTGATCACCCTGCACAGTCTTCAGGAGAACATACTGTGTTAGAAGTGCCTTATATACTTGACACGTACCGGTAATCACTATTTTACAGGCTTCCTGCCTCTGCAGTTTCTGTTCTTACAGTTTGTCAGCTCCTCAGACTTCTGAGGCACTTGTAACTGTACATATTCCATAAACTGGCTGAAAACAAGTAGTGTGTACAAGTTGTTAACCAACAAGGGACCCTGTTTTATGTTTGTAGCTAGAAAACACAGCTGGAAAGAGCCCTGTGGGCATCAACCATTCCCTTCTTGTAGGGAAAGGCAAAAACCTGTGAAGCCAGAGAACATTTAGTTTTCTGCCTGGGCACACAGGATCTACCGTAAAGTCAAGCTGTAGTAATTTTGCTGTGATTATTTTTCTGGTTTGTTCCCCTCCTTCTCTCCAAAATGCAAAAATATGTCTGACAGATAGTTTTGTCATCCTTTTGTACCTCTGAACTAGATGACTTTAACAACTTGAAGCAAGACCAAAAAGCAAATGTTTTATTTTTGAGGTCCTCTCAGTTTCACTCATCAGCTTTAGTAAAAGGCAATGGCTCGGGTATGTATTTTCTTTCAGAAACTTTCCTGCTTCCGTATTTCACAAGCTTTGCTTGAACACAGTGTAGTTCTGGGGAGTTTCTGGTTCCTACTATTTTTGGGGTGCACACTGTAATATGACACAGTAGTGGGACTTAGACTTTGCTGGAGATGGAAGGTTAGACTGTCACTTCTCTCTGAATGAAGAGAACCTGTCACAGCACTGTCAGCTGAAGTGGTTGCTGGAAGGCAGTGATCTTCTCAAGGTGTTTCTGGCAGCCCTACTTAAAATTATGTTACCAAAGCAGAAAGGAAAGATTGTCCTGTCTGGATATAGTACCTCATGCCTGTGGTCTTATTTTTACCTGGGGAGCCTGTGTATGTGCTTCCACAGAATACACTTCCTTGCTTTTGGATGAAAGACTAGTGTCCCAGTTACTGTGCCTTTTTACTAATGCTTCCCAGAAGAAAATGTTCCTGACTCCTTTGTGGTCTCCTGCTTTAGGTGGATGTGTATGCAAATACGGTATTAACTAACTTTCAGTACTGGCTTTCTTTAAATTGTGGCTGGCCAAACTTGTGATTCCTGAGAGGGGTCTGTTTTACAGATCTTTTGAAAATGAGGCCCTTGCAAGTAATTCAAGTCAGGCATCCAGAATAACTAGTGAGTCTTAACTTTGCTTAAAATATAGCCTAAATTAC
The DNA here is from genome assembly GCA_013399695.1 of Formicarius rufipectus. Taxonomy (NCBI): domain Eukaryota; kingdom Metazoa; phylum Chordata; class Aves; order Passeriformes; family Formicariidae; genus Formicarius; species Formicarius rufipectus. The sequence goes on along the minus strand of VXAU01004747.1, from coordinate 935,835 downwards.
TAGTCTTTGCAGATTCATGCCTTTCATTGCTTCATTCATATTTCTTACATGTGAGTTTTGTGATGGACCAAAGAAGAATGCTCAGTGAAATATCATTGTGAAAGTATTGGTCCTTAATTTGATTTCTCTGTCATCTACTACTGAACATGGCTATCCTGGACTCTGTGTCTCCCTCTTGATCTCATTAGTCAGGAACCCAGCCCCACACAGCCCTTAAAGATGATTCAACAAAAATACAAAAGTTGGAATCCAGAGGACAATGTGGTGCTGAATTAAATAAACTGGAGCACTCTTTCCCTGTAAGGTGCTGGTTGACTTCTAGCCTTTGTTTTCCATTTGGAGAGTTAACACTCTTGAAAGAATTGTGATGGTTGTGGTTGTATCTTCATTACAGCTTGTGTCAGGAATGTGCTTTTGAGGTGAAGCTCCTGATTGCACCCTGCCTATTGTACCTTGCTTTGCACCATGAAATGAAGTTTGAGTGTTGGATTAAATTTGGATGCAAGTGAAGTGGAAAATATTCTGCCTAGAGCTAATAAGCATTCAGTCCATGGGACTAGACTTCAACTCGTCTGGCACCACACCTCCATTTCACCTTCATGTAGAGTGTAGTTGTCAGTTCCTCAGCATTGACCTTGTTTCTGCTTACATTTGATCTTACTGTGCTATCCTACATGTTCATTTAGATTAGCCTTCAAAACAGATCAGTTCCTGTATCTTGAGGCAAACAGATGTGGAAAAATCCATGAGTCAAGTATGGGAGAAGGAAAAGGTTTTGTTATACGTGAAAAGCTATGTAGTGTGCAAACTCCCTTTGGTACCTTTGCTTCTGACTGCAGTATGAAGCCCACATAGTGTTTAAATTCAACTTGGTGCCCTAAAAGAGAAATTTCATTTCAGACTTCCATCAGCACAATGTTTTTGGACACTGTAAATGTAAGGAGTGGGAGAAGACACATTTGTGTCACTTTAAAATGAGTGTGAAAGTCACGCTACTCTTGCTTTAGTTGTTCATAACAGAACTGGGAATTACTTACTTTGTTCCCATGTGGAATTTTGTTTATATGATAGAGTGGAAAGGCAAATATTTCAACATTTTTTTACCAAGTACACTTAATCTTGCTTGAATAACTTTCCCAACCCACCAGCCACCTACAGTAGGGCTATGCTTCACTAAAAGATTAGTGTATTGTACTAAGAAAGAAAACATTTATAGACAGTGACAGAGGATTCAAAATAATTTGGTTTTATGCTTCATTAGTTCTTCTTGCTTTTCTGTTACTACTTTGTGTAACCTTATACTAGCAGCAGGATTCATTAGCTGAAGATTAAAATTCTCAGTTGCCCATAGAAAAGAGGTGAGAAGCAAGTCTTCACCTGCATCTGACATACCTGTGATTAGAGCTAGAACGACTGTATCTTGAAAAAAGGAGAGCTGAGTTTTCATGTTTATTCAGGTTTTGCCCTATTTTCTGACAGTGCAAATAGACAAGCTTTTTTCCTATTTGCATTTTTTTTGTAGCTGTGCAGTTGATTTTCATCTTCTTGTCCTCACAAAATGCAAGTTAAACAAAATCTACTGTCTGTGCTCACCTCTTTGAACTCTGTCATGCTGTAGAAGATCAGTCAGATGCTGTCATTTTTTACAGTGTTGAATTTAAAGGTTGCAGCTATTGTATGTTTTTTTGGGGGAGTATTAAATACCCCATTTTCCACCCTTGGAAAGAATGTGTAGAACAGTAGCTAATGTACACTTGAGTAGAAAGATATGTGGAAAATATCTTCAAATAATACAGCAAAGATTTTTAGGGGAAAGACATTTGGCAAGTGTAGCAATAGTCTGCTATGCAAAATATGTGGCTCTTTTCTGTTCTGCAAGATTTAAAACTTCACATGCCCTTTGTTTTATCCATCAGGATTGTGATCTTTGGTTTCTGGCTGCAGATACAAAATGTAGGCAAGCATGCAAGGTTGTCATGTGGCACAATCCTGCAGGAAAGCTGTTTGGATCATCAGATTTATCTGAGCAGATGAAGCAGAAGTAGGTAATTTCTGGGAACGTGCCTTGTGTTGCTCTGTAGTACTGCTTTGTGAGTATCTGAAGGATGACACAGGCAGCCTTTGTAAAGGGCACTGTCTGGACTCAGAGCTAGAGGGAAGGTGGCTCCTGGACAGACTGAGAATTTCCAGGACCTTCCCTTTCACTTCAGTGTATCTGATGTTTGCCAGTTTTTGTGCCCACATCCAGCTCCTCTGACTGTGTGTTTGTGTCCCAGGATGTGGTATATGCAAAATTCATGACTGCTTGTAGATCCCAAAAGGATGGAGTTTGTGCTGGTTTTCTAATGCTTTTAGAGGTGCTGAGGTGTTTCCCTGCCATAGGTCTGCTACCAACACTCTGATAGAGTTTTCTGCTTGGACGTCCAGCCTGTCAGATGTTTTGAGTGTATTTTGGAGTGCAGCATTTGTAAATCCCGTGCTGCTGAGTTTCAGACCTTCCTGAGGGCAGTGTATTTTATCTTCAGATTACATGAGGGGAGCATGCCATGGTACAATTGCAGCATGTCACACGATTAGAAATGATTGTAATACAGCAGGCAGTCTAATGATTATAATCTCATTAGGCCTCTCATATCACTGGCTGCATTTTTTTTGTGGCCATAAGGTTGGTAGAGAAAACACAACATTTGTTATGAAACGATGATGCAGTGTTTGCTTTTTTGGCATCTTTGAGACATTGCTGAGAAGGAAATAGGAACAAATTGCCATTTACTGGGGATGATTGGTAATTTAGAGGTACAAAACATAGGCTATGCTTTGGCATATCAGTGTTGTTCATCATCTAGATAAAACTTGTATTTGGTCTTCTGCATCCAGCACAGCTACAATCCCCCAAAAAACAGGAATCTTTGAGGTACTGATTTCAGGATTCAAAATGCTTGCCACCTGTGAGTCTAAAATTAAATCTTGTCTTTAGAATTTAACCTCTCAACTCCAAAATTTGGCTGTACATACACACTTGTGTTTGTGTAGTAAAAATGCTCATTTTGCATTTACCTGATAGTCAATCTATTTCTCACTTTAAAACAAATCAAACCAAACCACCCCCCCAAAAAAAAAAACCCAACCAACAAAAAACCCCCAAAAAACTATGAAAATTGGGCATTTCCAAATTTGTTCTATGGCTGTATGTTTAATATGTGTTCATATTTCCTTATTTATTCTTATTTCTTGCTATGAATCTTGTAAATTCAGTTTATGTGCAGTAGTTGAAGGAGACCTATCAGTTGAGGATATAGTTGACTCTTGGCACCCGTTACACATAATAGCTACAGTAGAACATATTAAATGTCAGAAAGAAAACAAAAGAAGAAAACTCATTTTACAGATTGTTTACCTGTTAGTTGTGGAGGAGGAGCATGTTTCTATGTGTGCCAAAGAAACAAGAGGCAGTAAGCTCTTGGAACATACACAGTTATCTAATGTGCAGTATTTTTGTGGCTGTCATGCTGGTGACTTCAGGTGCAATGCTTAATGCCTCAGCTCTATTTCGACTTCCACATGAAGGCTGGGGTAGATGAACTGCTGTGCCTGTGTGGAGTTTTGCTGGTTCAGAACTGTTGCAGTGTGGCTAGACAGTCGACATTTCAAGGTTGTTGTGTGTTATATTTGAACTGCAGCTAACCCAATTGCTTTAACACCCTGAAATAGCTCTTCCTGCTACATAAGGTGTCCCCGTCATTCTCTCACTGCTTTACATATCAGGTCTTTGTGATGTCATTCCTTGTATGGAATCTTAGTTAGAGTAACAAAGCAAAAACACAAATTTTTACTTTCCTGTCACCTAGCGTCTGCTGTTCTGCCCACTGGCAACTGCTTCACTTTCATACTTATAAGCTGGAACTGAAATTTCATTTAGGAGCAGTTAAGAACAAATGTATGGACTGTAAATATCATTACTCCCAGAGTTTAATAAAATATCCAAACCTGTGAAGTCTTTCAGATCTAAAAATAGTAACAGCTTACTTTAATACTTTGTTTAAACTCCAAATCCTTGGTATTTCCTGGTTCATAGTGTATAGGACAGGACCTCAAATACAGAAGCTGCAACTAGACTTTTACTATATTCAATGTCATGCACTAAAAGTAAGACTGCAACACTCAGCAGGTATTGTAAAACAACAAAAAAGGCCTAGGGGACGCTTGCAGCTGTGTTTCTGTTTCTGGAATGTTGCATAGAAATCTGTAACTGGTTTTATTTCAGTTTGATCATCTACCTATAACCTTGGTCCCAGGAATTATTTGCTGGTGATTTGATTTTGATCTCTTTTCTGAGAGCACAGTTTCAAAGCCTTCAGGCTTTGTGTGGAAAAGGAGTCTGTACATTTAAGTTGAGAGTCTCATTGCCAGAGGCCTAATAACTTCATCTGGCTTGTTTTTGGTTTTTTTTTAGATATGTCTGTGTGTGTTTTCCATGTGTTTGTATCATCTGTGATTAGTAAGACATGATTGGAGTAATCAAGTGCATTGTGTTAGCAATGGAGATGTGCTGTTTGCCCTTTCTGAAGTTGTAGAAAGAAAAGGCCATTCTCAGGTGCTTGTAAGGCTGCTTTTAGTCCTAGATCCCTGCCACGATCAAAGATTTAACTCTGCCAGTTGGAAGAGAAACATAGTAATTCAGAGGTAATTCAAGTCTGATATGTAATACAGTTTTTTCCCCTTCATGTTCCCACACTTGTAATAGGTTCATTCTTACTTACTGGCTGGAAATGGTCTCTCATTTTTCTTTTTGTGTCCTCACACCTTCCCCACCCTGAGCACTCCAGAAAGTTGTCAGAAGAGTTTGCAAAGGCCGATTATCCATCCAAGAAAGAGGCATGAAAACTGGTTGAGGAATGAATGGATCAAAGGGTTTCTGGTAAAAGTTCCTCATCTCCCATTTCCCCTTCAGTTTGGAGGTGATATAATCCCAGTTTTAATGCAGTGTTACCTTTTTTCTTTCTCATTCTTTCAGGATTTAGGTAATGTCCTTTGAATGCCAAGAGTTACTGGCAATGAACAGAGCAGGTGATACATTATCTGTATTTGTTGTGAATGTTTTTTGACACACAGGCAGAGCCACAGTCCACAGGTCTGATAACTGTTACCATGGGTGACAGTTTACATCTTGTTCCTAAAGGGGATGAACTTTTTGAGAAATCGCATGTATCTGTTAGATTTTAAATTAACTCATTGTTGGCCTCAAAAAATATTAGTCCTTTCTGTCAATACTTTCATGTTTACTGTGACAAAACTCTACTTCAGGCTTTTCACACAGTTTCAGAAAATCTTAAACTTCAGCTGCATTATAAGGGAGATACTGCTTGATACAGTTACTGAAGGGTTTGCTGAATGTGGGTTCCAGAGGTGCCTGGTCCAGGTGTTGGAAGCAGTTCAGCTGGTGTGTGTCTCCATGGTGAGCTGTGCTGGGGCAGGGTACCGCAGTTCCAGCTCTTTGTGTGCCTGGGCAGCCAGGGCAAGCCCAGTTAAGGGACCTAGAAAGTGGCTTTTTGAGAGAGAAACAGCTCAGTGAGCCAGTACAGTGTGCAGGCCTCTGAATGTTGATCCATGAAAAGGGGTGGCTCTGTGAGGTGGGGTGTCAGGGAGGCAGCACTTCAGCTCTGGCTTCCCAAACAGCCTGAGGCTCTGTCTCTGTTGTTTGGAATAGCTTAGTAGTAGGGAAGACTTGATAAAGATGTAGCACGGGAACCAATGCCATGCTTTGGCAGTGCTGGCAACAGTAACAATGTGGGAAAGAACCTTTCTCCAGCCCTTCTGTTTGGGACTGGGTGTATTCATAATTCTTTAATGACAATAACATTGTTATTGAAGGGTGTAATTGAAGGGCAAAACTCCATTTGTTTGAGGGCCAGAGATGTGTTTCTTACCTTCATAAATATATTTGGATTGGCTTTTTTAGGTCAATCTTAATTTTTAATTTTCTGAGTTTATGTATTTGGGGATTTGAGTAATCACAATTTACCAGATCTGGCTTCTTTTCCTATCCTTAACTTGATAGTCATAGTTTAGCCTTAATCCAAGGTCATTTGCTAGTGTCAGGGTATGATATCAGCAAGAATTCATAAGTATGTCCAGATCTATGTACTGGATGTCAAATTCTCCAGAGCTGCTAATGAAGAAAAGGATGCTGATGGATCTCTTTCCTCTCAGCTGTGTATTCCCCAGCCCCTTTTCATATTTCTACAGCATACTGCTCTTTGATACTGCCCCACTAGCAAGATGACAGCCCCTTCTGTGTACATAACCCGTTTTTTTAATACCTTTTTCTTCCATGTTACGAATAATGCTTTTTGGAGGTGTGGTGAAGATGGAGGAAGGAAGAAAGTGCTAGCTGCCTTGCTCTGTGGTTCAAGTTTTGTGTCTCTTACCAAATGCAATGGGTTGGGAGCCCCACCCTGAGCCGACAGAGGAAGTCATCAAGCCCATTTGCCACATTTTATCTCATCTTTTTATGAAAGCATAGTAAACAAGAGAGAGAAACCAGAATCTAGTTGAGAGCAGGGGTGAATAGCTGCAGCAGAAGGTCTCCTGCCATTCTCAATTAAAGTGGTGTGTCCGAGGTTGGGTTTGGACTTGACACAGGCTTCTCTTTGTCATCACAAAGGATGGTTTTTCCTTTCCCTCAGGAAATAGATCGAACTGAAGAGCGGAGTATTTGACTCAGAATTCTGAATTTAGCTGTAGCCTTTCTACAAACTGGATGTTATCTTACCAGTTGATTTGCAGTTCAAGTATCATCTTGTTGTCTACAATGAGCAACATGCTATGGCCAAGGAAAACTCATGTGCTGCCTCTCCTGTCCATCTGCAAGTCTAATAGCCTTAAGTAGTGATCTTACTGACTGCAGAAGGCTTTGCAGCCTCTCCTCCCCCTAGGACACTTGAGCTGTGAGGATCTGTTCATATCCTTTTACCTTTCTTTCTTCCCTGTATTTGGTTCCTTGCAAACCTCAGTGTCTTCTGTCAGCTGCATAAGCAAATGCAGGGTATATGAATATTTTGACCTCTTTTTCTCAGCAGTTGGGTCAGTCCCCTTCCCCTGCTGTGTTTCATTCTTAGAATGAATCTAGTTCTAATTCCACTTATTTCTCACGCTAGATAACAGGAACTGGAAGATCTGCATATGAATATATTTGAAAGTTTTGCAGAGCTACAATCTGCTTTTGTACACTGCAGGATAAATCCTCAACAGAAATGTTTTGAGCCATTTTGCCCAGCTTTTGTCTCTGCTGTTATGTTGAAAATTTGGGGTTCATTCCTGGGCCTTGATTCAGTCTGTTTATAGCAACACCAGCAGCATCTCAAGGCAAGCTTGGATGGGGCTGTGAGCAACCTGGTGTAGTGGAAGGTGTCCCTGCCTGTGGCAGGGGCTTTCAATGAGATGATCTTTAAGGTCCCTTCCAACCCAGACCATTCTGTGATTGATTCACACTTTGCCATCTTCAAAATGTGGCTTGGACCGAGGGAACACTGAAATCATGCATTGCAGTTTTGGACTCCATTTCATAGGAATTAATACATTGCTTTGAAGCAAAGATTAGCAACTTTCATCTCTGTGCTTCATATGTGTGTCAGTGTAGATGGTCTTATGTGCTGCTGCTTAACATAGGGAGTCAGATGTAAGGACAGCAGTTGCAATATAGAGCTGCAACATTTTCAAAGCAGGGCGGAGGCACAAAACAGTTGCATCATTGATCTGCAGGGAGATTTCTCGTGGTAGCTACGGGTGTGACCATAACGATACTAATGCTTCAGGAATTCTGGAGATGAAGCATCAAAATGCTCAACAACAAGCCACAGAGACACTAAAAAAATAAGATGTATGTGGTAGGAATTTCATGAGATTCTTGCTAGCCAGCCTGTCTGTGCTGGGAAAATCATGTCCTGCTTTCACAGTCATCTAAAGGTGAGGGGTAAAACTCATCCTTCTCACAGCAGATGTTGCAAACTGCCAGACAGTTGTCCAAGTGGGACAAAGGTATGGACAACTCAGAGAAGGGCACCTGCTGGGCTGTGCTGTCCTAAACCCCATTGGTGATGCTATTGTCCCTGCTGTCACTGAGCCATTTTTAGTGCTTGTTCAGTCATTTGTAACACCAGGCTGTTTTGCTGTGGTGGATGGGGCGATTTGAAGACATGGGGGCTGTGGTTCAGCTGCGTGGTGGCTCCTGCAGCAGCTCCGATCTTAAACCCAGCCTCTCCTTTCTGCCTTTGTGTGGCAGGGCACTTGTGCTCAGCTTTGCTGACACTATTATTTGTGGAGCTGTGCTGTAAGCCAGCATACCAATCCATGTTAAAATAACTCTCTCAAAACAACTGTGATCTGAGTCCACAAACAGTTTTGTCAGCATAAGCAAGGGCTAACATGCTTTGTCCCAGGCCTAGGTACAGGAACGAGGGCAGAAAGTGTGACTGCAGTTTGCTGATGATGAAAAGACCTCTTACAAATCATGTAGAAACAGTATCAGAAAGGCAGGCAGGAGGTACACCGCAGTGAAATTGGACATTGCAGAAGTTACTTCTGCAGTCTCAACTCTTTCTTTTCTGTGTGCAGTGGGATACAAACACTCAATAGCTAATACTGCTGTTTTAGTTTAGCAGGTTTGGTGTTTTTTTTTTCTCCTCTGGCAGCACTCTTTTCTCATCAGGGGCTCACTCCAAGTTAGCTAGTTAGTTAGATCAAGGATTCAAACTGAATTAACTGTGGGGAGGGGCAAGTGCCATGGGGAGGTGCTGGAGTTACTTTATGGCAGCAGTTCCATAGTAGAGCCCCCTGTGTAGTACAAGTACAGTTGGAGCACCAAAGGCAAGGCATAAACTCATGGGACAGGGGAAAGGGGAGAAAAAGAGATTATTACTTAAGATGGACCTATCAGCAGACTAAATATTTAAACTGCCGCCCAGGGAAGTCAGGGTACTAAAAATGTTTTTTGCACTTCTTGGGCTTAGTGAAGTGCTTGAGACAGGCTTGACTGATGTTCTTGGAAGCAAGGTGGGACTAGAAACTGCCTATGCAACTAGTGAGGGAAGAGTATTGGAATTAAGGCTTGGTGTCGGATTGGGAGTGTGCATTGACCAGGGCTTTTGGGTGGAATGGGAAGGAGAAGATCAGCGTTTGACACAATGCAATATTTTCAGTAATTGGATATAAACAAGGGAACAGCCTGCATATTTATTAAGCTTGCGGGTTAGTAAGGTGGGAGGAAGACAGGATTGGGACTGACAATATTCAGAGAAGCTGAGAACCAGGGGATAAAACCAACAAAAAATGGCAGAGTGTCTACATTTTGTAGTGCCTCATCAGTGGCATGAGTTGAGGATGGAGAATGGCTCTCTAGGGAGCAGCTCTGCAGAAGGGGCTTGGAGACCTTTCATGGTGTGTGAAACAAACACAAGTGAACATTAAGCAATTTATGTACATGAAAAAAGGTAAACTGGCTGAGACATATAACTGAGAATCATTTAACTCTATAAAAGCTGATAAAGCCTAGGCTGGAATATGTACCTAGTTCTGGACACTATACTTCAAGAAATCTGCAGATCAAATGGAAGTCCAAAAGGGAGTAAATAAGGAAAGGTCGGGATAGTGTTATCTGTAAGGAAAGGTTAAATCAACTGGCTTTGGTCATTTTATGTAGCAGAAGATTGTAGGAGCAACCAGAGTTTTCAAGCATCTAGGGACAGATGCAAAGAGGAAGAGAATAAATTGTTCTCTGTAATGATTGCAAATAAGGCAGGGAATCAAGCATATAAACTGTAGGAAGGGAAATGTAAGTTAGACATTTAGAAAGAACATTATGCACTGGGATAGTTTCTCTGCAATAATATTGCATTTTTTCATGAGAGGCCTCCAAGAACAAGTTGGACAATCTACTGTAAGGAATAGTTTAGTATATTTTATTCTAAGCAGTCAGAAAGCATCAGGTGATTGAAGTTTCCTCATCCTCAACCATCTGTGGTTGAATCTGCTGCTTCAGGTACCAAGGGCTGTGGACATGGATCCTGTGTGATGGAATGCTGCCCTGTGCTCCACCAGCTCAGCCACTCCTTTATGTACACTGCCAGAATGAGCCAGAGTAGCTGATACGGCTGAGAACAGCAGAGCTTTTTCAATGTGGGTGATTTTGGGTGGAATGGATAAAGCAGGACTCTGGTGAGAAAGTCAGGTGGGCTGTGGGAGACAGGAGTAGTTTTGCAGGGATCAGTGCTACGTGACCAGGAATGGCAGTGGCAGGAGCTGGAAAAGAGCCTTATCTGCACTGTGGATTTCCCGTAGAGCTTACCTAGGGCCTTACTGCTTCAGAGTTCTTCATAGGATTATAGTTTTCCTGTTTTTTCATTTGCTATAGTAGAGTTAACTGAGTTGCTCCACAGCTCTGGGCTGAGTAGTCATTTCAAAGCCAAGAAAATGTGTAGGGCTTAGTTAGCTTCAAATGGAGTATGATTTTACAGTAGACACCCTCTTCTGACATATCTGCCCTATCCTAGATTGCTGAGGGAAGCAGTAAAGGATTTTTACCCTCTTGACATTTTGAGAGGTCGAATATGAAGTCCTCTGTCGTGGTGCCAGCCCAGAGAACATCCCAGTGCACGTTTCCAGAGTACGAGTCACAACAGACTGAAATTGGTTTTTTTACAAGACTATTCCTGTAGCAGCTCTGCTTTACTTACTATTTAATGTGCATGTGTTTTGGGGCAGAGTTTTTGTTTTTGCCCGCTCAGGGATTCTTTTCTTGCTTTGTTCTCCTATATGCAAGAATTTTCCTGGACTACCTGTGACACCAGCTGAACTCCTGCAGTTGACTTTTCTGATCATTAGCAATGGTCAGGGAAATGTCACTTAAAAGTTCATCTGCTGTCTCATACTGACAGCAGAGTTAGGCAGGAGGGTGAGAGCAAAGAATTACTGCCAAGCATGCACATTCTGGTGGTAGAGAGCTTTTGAAGACTCGAGATGAGTCTTGATTTGCTCGTGTCCAGGGTAAATGTTTATGCAGATTTATGTATTTTGCTATCTTTCCCCAAGTGTACTTGAGCTTTTGTTTCACTCTTCTGTGATATGCATACAATGAAAGAAAAGAGTTTTTAAGTTCAAGCACGTGTGTATTCATGAGCAGTTCATGTGACTGGAAAAGAGTATTATCTGTTTCTTGCCCTTCATCAAAGTGGGTTGGCCAGGCTGCCCAGGAGGCCTCACTGCAGGCATCAGCTGTGCGTACCTGAGGCCTCGTTGATGCCTCAGCCAGCCAGTGAAGCCTTTTGCGTTAGTTTTGTAGTTATTGCAAAACCATATCCCTACCATCTCTCCTTGGTTTATCTCAAAGTGCATTTCACAGCTTGTGTAACTTTCTCTGGTGATTTCTATCCATAACCTACAATCTGCTTATGGAGAAACTAATCTGAACAGGAAGTTATTTGTCCCATTGTTTTAGGGGTCTGTGTACTCACTATGGTTAGTTTTTGGTTATTGTTAATTCTACAAATTATTCTTCGTTCACTTCTGTCATCTGAATCCCAGCTATGATGCTGTGGTGTGTTCAGAATTCCTGCCCTTTGGACTAAATTCTACTTTTTAGCCCATTGATGTTAACCTAGAGTGACTCTGTATTTCACAGAACATGTGTGTCTTAACACCTTGTTTGTGGCTACTCTCTTTCTGTAGGAAAGAGTTTGGAAGGCTGCACATGCATTGCAAGTAGCTTCTTACATTGCATTTATGCAAGGGATTTTATTTTTGAATGGTCTTTTGAGATTTCATTATGAAGTTACATTTGAGAAATATTTAAATATTGGTCTTAAGTGAAAAATAACATAAGGAGATAATATTTCATAGGACCCAGATACAATACTTTGGAGTTACTGACCTCACAAGTTTAGTTTTCTGTCTTCAAAAGACTTGCAACTTATCTTTAAAGCTAGAGTTCTTCAACTTTTCTGTTTAGCTTGATGGTAATTCCAGCAGTTTAAAATATGAGTATTTCAGAAATATGAAAATAAATTATTATGCTCCCTTCAGTTAGTTCTTAATACAAGCCACAATATCACTGTTTTTTAAAAAAAAACAAGGTACTCACAACTTTGGGGAAATTGTGAGGAGCTAGTGACACTTACCATTGTCACCCTCTTTGTCTGGCTTTACTGTGGGATGTGAGCTTTGTGTGCTGCAGAGGAGGCAGGCAGAGTGAGAGATTCCTCCAGGGTTAGTGCGGTCCTGGACAGCAGAGGATCAGTTTCTTAGAACATGATCCATTTTGGCTCTGGTTTTAGGCAGGGCCTGAGCGGGTGAGAAGGTCTGTTATATGGAGATCTGCTGTTAATTCCTCAAGGTGTGGTTTTCTGTCAGCAGACACATGCGCTTTCCTCTCCAAGTGTTCCTGTTCTCATGATAGTTTCTCTTACATGGAACAATAAATATGTCCTGTGAACCTGCAGGATTCACAGCCAGCCCTTCCCTGTACACAAAACACAGGTGCAGATTAAGGGAAGACTTGGAGCTTCCTCTGACATCAAAAGATAATAAAGAGGATTTACAGTTCGTTAGGATTGTCCCACATCCTTCTAACCATTTCATGTGTCTCTTCAGTGTTTAAGAGCCATTCCCTTAAGGGTTCTGGATATTCTACTCTCTGTTGACACTTGTAAAATGCTTTTGTTGAGGAGCTGGTTTTGACTCATGTTCTTGGGCCCAACTCTGCAAACAATGGATAGTTCAACCAGAACTGTACCTATATTAGACTCTCCAGCGACCTTCCAAAAAGGTCAGATCAGGTCCTGTATCTTCTGTGCTGTCCAACAGAGGATGTCAATTCCCATTGCTTTGTACCAGCTGGAGATCTGGTCCAGTATGTTGGAAGATGCAGAAGGCAGTTACTGTGGTGTATTTGTTAATTGAGTTGGCCTGAAGAGTTGTGCAGTGAGAGAACTTCCATCACTAATTCATTTTCTAAATGTTTTTCCTCTCAACAGCTCTGAAAAGTCCAGCTGCATTTCATGAACAAAGAAGGAGTTTGGAACGGGCCAGGGTAAGATGCAATATAATCTTCAATGTTTGGGGAAAGTCAGGAATAGTACATCTTATGTTTTGGGCATCCTGTAGCTGTTAATGAGGTGCAGAAGGGGATTGTTCATATTCTGGCACTACAGCACTACAGTCAAAGGTGTGTTGGATGGGATGTTCTATGGCTTGCATGTGCTGATGGTTAACCCTGAGTGAACTAGGTGTGCCTAAAACCCTTTGAATGTGGTGCCTGGATTTTCCCTGGATACTGATACTCTTCTTCCCCACTGTCCATGCACTTTACATTTCTATTTTTATGGTGTCTGTTTTGCCCTTTAACTCTGCTCAGTTTTCCCTTTGAGGAAAGGTTCTCTGTTACCTGCACATGCAATTGTGTATCCAGGACATTAGAAATTGAATATTTAATAGAGAGGATCCCCCCAGAATCCTGTGACACTTAAATTACACAGACTTCTGGCTCTATAGAAAGAGGAAGCTAAGCGTCACACTTCATGTGGCACCTTTGCTAACGGGGGAGTTTCTTGATGATTTCTGTTCCTCAAAAGGCCTCTGGGGATATTTTTTCTGAGTAGCCTACAGCAGAAGGAAACTTGTTGTGACTGCAGGGCTGAGTTTTGTTTTGAAAGTGAAAGCAACATAATTTAAGAAAATAACAGCTGTGACTAAGACATGTAAAGGAGTATTAGCCCTTTAAACTGTGGAAGGATTGGAACAGGGGACTTTGCATTAAGACCAGTGACCCAAAGGCTTTTCCTTATTTCTCCTCTTTTTTCCTAAAACCTTTTTATTAAGTTAGTATTTTGGTGTGGGCAGTTGAGCAATTATGGTGCCGTTTTCTGATTGACTTTAATATTTATTTTCTCTGAAGGCCCATCCTGATGGCCAGTACTGTTACACACTGCTTCCAGATTCCCATTCCTGGGCTGTGTAAAGGGTAACATGTTCAGCCTGTCAAGGTCATCTCTGTACATTGCTCTGGAGTGCCTGCTCCAAAGAGAGCCTAAAGCTCTGGAAGTGAAATGAGTCTTGTCGTAGTATTCAGATTCTGCCCACCAAGGGACTGCGTGGGCACTTCAGCTTAACCAATAACATACTTTAAACAACTAGAGTATGCCCTAACCACAAGTCAGGCCTGAATGCCAGCAGCACATGAAAGTATTTGCTGTGAAAAATGGAACCGGTGCATTCATCTTTAATGTAAAAAGAAATGTCATGAATTTCACCCTGACACAAGCTAGTGGTGGTGCATAAAAGGGGAAAAGAGGGCTTCAGCTCTTGCAGAAGTCCTTTCCAGTTCCTGTTCAGTGGGGCAGGGTTGTGCAATTAGGCTGAGGTGATTGCAGTAGAAGGTCCTCTTCAGAGTCAGCTTATTCGGTGCTCTGGGACAGGACATAGGCCTGTTCTGTGTGTATGGAGATCTCAGAAACAGCTAACGATTACCTCACTCCTGTGTTTGATCCACTGAAATTGGTTCTTGCTTGTCTGTTTTTGCTGCAGACAGAGGACTATCTGAAACGGAAAATCCGGTCCCGGCCAGAGAGATCAGAGCTGGTTAGGATGCACATTCTCGAAGGTACGGCACGTGCTCAACGTGGAAACGTCGACAATCAACTGTGTTGTAATTACTTATCTAACAGCTTTCTGTTTTGCCTGTGACTCCCAAGTCTTCCTTTCACTTAAGAGTGGACAGAAGATCATGCCTGTTGCATTCTTTGGGAGGGTATTCAACTCTGCTTGCTTGGAGATTGTTCTCAGAAGAATCTGTATGTGAATTCAAATTGTGCAGTTTTGGGTAGCTGAGCAACAGTGAAATAGAATGACTGTGGATTGGTCTTCTACTAAGGGAAAACACTATAAAATATCCAAGAGGGAGTGAGGCAGATTTGATCTGATTAGTAAGCATCTCATTTTCAGAGAAGAAGACCTGTGCTGCTGCTGAGCACAACATCCTTGGACACAACTGAAAAGAAAAAGATGAAAATTGGGTGATGTCAGTTTGAGAACTGTAAATTTGTCTTATTCTGGAGTCATGAGGGCTACTGGAGTTATCCTTATAACTTAAATATATATAATATCTAATGTATCTTCACAGTGCATAGTTATCTATTATCTGTAGCTATTTTTCTATAGTTACCTACAGTTATCTACAGTTTCTGAATAGAATTAAAATACTTCTGCAGAGCATGAAAGTTGCTAGATTTATGCCATTTTATTTACTTTCCCCCAAACAGAGACTTCAGCTGAACCCTCCTTGCAGGCTAAGCAGCTGAAGCTGAAGAGAGCCAGACTGGCAGATGACCTTAATGAGAAGATAGCGCAGAGGCCAGGCCCCATGGAGCTGGTGGAGAAGAACATCTTGCCTGTGGAATCAAGCCTGAAGGAAGCTATTATTGGTAAGGCCAGAGGAGGATCTGTGTTGAGGGCATTTCCTACAGGTGGCTGTGATTAACTACCAGTTCACCTGCCTGTCTAAGAGAGTGCAATCCCATGGCTGATCTTGTTTTCCTGTCTCAGAATCACAGGCTTTCAGCCCCAGGGATTCTGAAAAGCAGAACTCCCTCTGGTCCAGTTAATGCTACAGAAACATTAAATTACAGGGTGTGTGGACATCCCAGAATAACGTGAAAGCAAATGTTTACCCTAAAGAGTTGAAAGAATGTTGAAGATTGAATGCCCTATATTTTCTCCTTAAAAATCACTCTCCCAACAACTTCAGTCAGGGAGAACCCACTGACTAATTCAGAGAGAGGAGACAGAATATAAACAGGTGTGATGAAACAAAAGATGTCTGTGAACTTAAAAACTTCAGAGGATTCAAACACTTTAAAAATAAACCAGAACAGATGTAAATAATGCCAGTGCCATTCCAAGGGCTGAAAGGAATGCTGTGAAGTAGCCTTCCCACTGCCTCAGCAGTGCTCTTTCCCAGCTCCTCAGACTGAGCAGTCTGTGTGTCTGTGGTTATTCATCCCCTCAAACACACACAGCTACTTTAAAGACAAATGGGACACAACTGGTAGCAAGATGGAATACTTCTCATAAAAAAGGAAAAGGACAGTGTTGTGGGAGAGCCTGGCTTCACTCCTGAACAAGTAGTTGAGGAAGGGTGAACACATGAACTGAAGCATAAGAGATGTGGCTTCCTTCTGACTGAGCAAAGAACATCTCAGGATTTCTGTTGCTTTTAGGTGAGGTGCAAATGACAGTATTTTCCTTCTTAACAGGATTGATTGGAGAAAATGTAGTCTAAAAAACATCCATAGATTACAAATGTATGCTCATGTAAATTTATCTACTAGGAAAGTAGGTAGACAGAAACGTTAATAGCAGGCAGGGCCACCACTTAATCCATAGCTCTGTTGCTTGTAAAACTGGAGGACAGTTTGGGATTCTGTCTTTCAACACAGGGGAATTGAAGATTCTACCTTCCCCCACACAGGATGAACACCAAAGAAACCCTGACTCAACCTTACACTGTGTAACCTTCTTCTTCTTTGGTGCCAGTTGATAATGAAATAAGCCATGCCACAGAGCTGGGTTTGGGCAGAGTTAAGTGTTTCATACTTACTAATCTTGTCTGGCTAAGAAGGGAAATGGTTCCCCTCAGTCTGTATCATTTTATTCTACTGATGGTAGAGGTGAATGTAAACACTCGACCCTGATCAGTTTAGACTCTGTTCTCCCATGTTCAGTCAGTACTTTAAGGACAACTCTCTCCATGCCTTCATTGTCTTTGCAAAACACCTAGTGTCAAGCGAAGTAATTTTTTGTTCCACAGTTTTCACCACAGTTGGTGTTTGTGTTTTCAGTTGGACAGGTGAACTACCCAAAGGTTGCAGACAATTCCTCCTTTGACGAGGACAGCAGTGATGCCCTCTCCCCAGAACAGCCAGCCAGCCATGAGTCCCAAGGGTCTGTCCCGTCGCCGATGGACTCCCGGATTTGTGAGCCTCTCCCTAACACCACTGGCACATCACTAGCTCAGGTGAGAATGTGGAGGCCTCCTGCAGTGCCCTGGAGCTTCACTGCTGAGGATCCTAGAAAGTGAGACTGAGGGATCCTTAAAAGGTATAGTCTGTGAGATTTCACACAAGGTCTTAACTCGTGTGGTGTTGTGACATCCTCTGGCTATTCAGAAGCCCTTGGAGTGGTGTCAGGTGTGGAAAGGGGCGATCATTGCTTGTTGAGACAGTCTTTGTGTAACTGATTCTGGCAGGCAAAGCTGGGAGATCTAGGTGTGGGATTTTGGTTCCTTTTCCACCCTAGGAAGTTGTGCTGCTTCTCAGGGACAACTGAAGCAATGGGTTAAAGGAGTCTGATTAACAGTTTGAAGCCGGTTCTCCTTCCCTCTAAGTGGACACTTCCTGCACTTTATTAAACTATTTCCCTCTTCATACTTATATTCATGATGCTTTTTTCTGTCCCTGCAGGGTTCATCCCAGTTGCAGATTAGTGCAGACTCCGGTGAAGCTCTTTTCCTACCTGAGCAGCCACCCCCACCTCTGCCACCTCCACCTCTTCTGCCCCCTAGTCTTACCAATGGAGTGGCTCTTACTGCTGCCAAGCCCCCACCAACGCTCATTAAGGTACTATTTTTGCTGATTTCTTCTTTGTTGTAGTCTGAAGGGGGATGAGATGGTTACCCTGAGTCAGATTTGGAGTTGGAAGGATTGGATTAACAGACTCAAAAGAAGAAAACTTATTTCTCCCTCGTCTTCCTCTAACAGTAGTAGGGTTTTCTGCTCCATGATGTATTCATCTTCTATTAAATGGGCACTGAATGCAAAATATTTTGAATCAGTCAGTGTTATCTCTAATTAGAGTCAATGAGTCTGCACTGGATAAGTAAATGATCTGGTGTGCTGAGAAGGGTGACGTGCATTGTGGTGCAGTGTCAGCTGCTGCCGGTGCTCTGTCTGTAATGTTACCTGAGTTAGAGAAGCATGGAAAGACCCTTGGGTCAACAAACTGGAGAATTTGAAAATGACAATTCCAGTATATGTTCTGGTTTACATGGGGTGTTATATCAGTGTTTCCATTCTTACTTGCTTCCTCCTTTTCTTCTAAATAGCAAAGCCAGCCCAAGTCTGCTAGTGAGAAGTCTCAGCGCAGTAAAAAAGCCAAGGAATTGAAGCCTAAAGTCAAGAAGCTTAAATATCATCAGTATATTCCCCCGGACCAAAAGCAGGACAAGGGAGCTCCTCCCATGGATTCATCCTATGCCAAAATACTGCAGCAGCAACAGCTCTTTCTCCAGCTTCAGATCCTCAACCAGCAGCAGCAGCACTACAACTATCAGACCATCCTGCCAGCCCCACCAAAGTATGGGTCTGCAGTGGCTGCTTTCTTAGGAAGCACTTGGTTCACCAGTGCTGTTGCCAGAGATATGATGTTCTGGGTGTGAGGTGTGGCCACTGGGTGTAACACATTCAATCTTGTAGGTTATGCCAGGCCTCAAAAAGGGCCACTGCCAGATGAATCCGACAAACGTAGCTGAAATGAGTTGGTTGGCACAGCAAGGGATGTGGATATAGGTGAAGGCATTGTGCTTCAATGTCTAGGGCAGCAGTAGTGACCCAGATGTTTTGGAACGGAGGGCCTCCGGTGCCTTTCCACCTTGGTTTTGATGTCCGTGTCTCTTTTTTTGCCTGCAGGCCTCCAGGAGAGCAGCAGAATGGTGCCAGTGCCCCTGCTGTGCGCAATCTCTCTGCCACAGTCAGCACTGCATCCTCAGGATCTTCTGGTTCCAGTGGGCTCATGAGGCAAAACAGTAATGCTGCAGTGGGCAAGCCTGGCCCTCTCCCTGCCAACCTGGATGAGATGAAGGTAAATGCCCTGTGAGGCTGCACAGCCCCTTTTTTGCCATTGTCAGCGGGCAGTACTGAGTAGATGCTGCTGCCTCAGATCAGGGCTGAGGTGCACTGGCAGGAGTTAGTGATAGCAGCTGGGATTGCTACCCTGCAGTCTCTACCTGAGGTGCAGGTTTGTTGGCAGGAGAATCAGTTTAGTCCTTTGTCTCATGGTTGTTGATAGTCCTTCAGTTTGGAGTGTGTGTTCTCTTAACGTTGCCCTCTTTTTTTACCTCCCCATATCAGGTAGCAGAGCTGAAGCAAGAGCTGAAGTTGAGGGCCTTGCCTGTCTCAGGCACAAAGACGGACCTGATTGAGCGTCTCAGAGCTTACCAAGAGCAGAATGGTGCAGTTGGCCAAACAGCCCCCGCTCCCAAGTCCAGCACAGCAGCGGTTCTCACAAAAGCTGCCGAAGTGGTGGTCGCCTTCCCAGCTGCCAGGCTGAGCACAGGGCCAGCCCTTGTCACCACTGGCATTGCACCAGCAGAAGTAGTTGTGGCCACTGTCACAGGTGGCAGTGTGATGAAGTTTGGCAGCACAGGCTCAACTCCTCCTGTTTCTCCAACTCCTTCTGAGCGCTCCCAAATGAGTACAGGGGATGAGAACTCGGGCGCTGGAGATACTTTTGGAGAGATGGTGACTTCACCCCTGACCCAGCTCACCTTGCAGACATCTCCAGTGCAGTTCCTGGTGAAGGAAGAGAGCACCAAATCTGCCTCCTGCAGTGTAAATGCAGCACCCAAGTTGGAGCGGTGTAGCACCAGTACCAGCAGGGATGCAGAAGTTAGGGACAAAGACCAGATGCTGCAGGAGAAGGACAAGCAGATTGAGGAACTCACCCGCATGCTGAAACAGAAGCAGCAGCTGGTTGAGATGCTTAGGCTGCAGCTGGAGCAGGAGAAGCGCTCTCAGCAGTCACAACTGGCCCCAGTGGCTGCAGGAGAAGGAACAGCCCTCGCCTCCAAACCAGAAGCATTTGGCATCCAGGTCAAGAGTGAAAACGGTTTCCTGAGTTGCCAGTCTGCAAAGCAATCCAGTGGCCAAACAGACCAATTCAGCCCTGCACCAACCGCTAGCCAAATGGACACTTCGACTCCAAGCCCAGTGCCAAAGAAAGCCGTGGTGGTGAAGCAGGAGGTGCCAGCCGCAGAAACGGAGCCGTCGTGCCAGTTCCACAGCCCGCGGCTCTTCCTTGGCCAGCAAGGGAGCGCCCTGAGCGACCTCATCAAGGGCACCCCTCCCCCCACCCTCATCACCGACTCCACAGGGACCCACATCGTCCTCACCGTGACCAAGCAGAGCGCAGAGAGGCAGGGCCTCTCACCCCAAGGGAAGGTGGGGAGTAGCTGCCCGACCTTGCAGGTACACAAGGATCAGATCTCTTCACTCCTGCAGGCAGTCGGGTTCCTCTTTCCTCTTCCCACTCCTCTGGCTCAAGTTACTGTAGGATGACTTAATGGGGTGAAAATTCAGTGCAGTAAATACCGAAAGGGCTGAGTTGCTCGCTGTGGTGGCTTGGTAGATAGTGGCTTTGTAAAACAGAGCAGCGTAAGCAGATCTTTAGCAAAAAGAGTGGAATTTGACAATGAGCTGTGTACAGCAATGCACGATTGGCTGTATGCATCACAGGCTGTTCAGCATTCTTCTAAACACATGGTTCTGCCTTTTGTCAGGCAGGATCTCGGACTTGGATGACAGGGTTTGCTGCCACAGTTCTCTAGTTTTTGAAAGAACAACTATGCCCATGGTAGTAAAATTGTAGAGATTGTAGTTGAAATGATAGATGGGTCTCCTTATCTACCAAGAGGTGAAATCAGATCCATGGAGCACACAATTTGCCTTTTGGCTGCTCTTTGTTTTAGTGCATGTCAGTATTTCAGTGTTAACAGGGTCTTTCATCAGAGATGATTTACTATGCCCCTGCTGGCATGAGCTCAGCACTTAACAGAAATGTTCCGAGTGTTTCTTCCAGGAAGGGATAAATATGCCCAGGTTTTATAAGTCAAACCCCAGCATCTTCCATGACATCAGAGTAGATTTTCTTTGCTGGTACATTTCTTGCACTTTCTGCAGTGCAAGTGGCAGTACTGGAGCAAGGGACAGGCGCTGAGCAGGCTACGTTTGCTGCAGAGCAGATGAGAGGCCCGGCAGCTGTCTGAATATCAGCACCCATTGTCACCCTTTATGCCCCAGGGTATCTCACCTGAAATCCAGAAGGGCACAAGTCCTGTGTCAGGTCTGTCAGTCCTCGAGGCATTTCATGGGTAGCCCAGGAATTTAGGCTGGTACTACTCCTCTTTTAGGACTCTGAATTGCACCCCAATGTGATTTCTCTGCTCTGTGAGGCAATGATTGGCTGAATTTCCTAAAGAATAAAGAGTGAGGCAAAACAAACTTCATAAATCCTTTAAGAAACAATTCCTGCTCCATGCCATGTCTGGGGAATAACCTGTTACGGATACCCTTTCCTTTTCAGAGAGTACAATCATCGCCCACTAAAACTCCCAGCCACCCACCGTGTCAGCCACCTGCAAGCACCCCCCAGCAGCCACCCAGAGGACACCACCAATCGAAGGTAGCTTGGTGCCTGCTCAATTTTCCCCCCTTGTTTTTGTTTGCCTGCTGCTGGGGTTTGTAGCACAAGGGCAGAACAATATGGGTGTTTTAAACAAGCATGGAGAGGCCTGAGTGGGCAGTGTGGGTGTACAGTATCCCTGAAGGAGTGTGGCTGCTGCATGGAGAGAGGGTGCTGTGGGCAGTGTGTCTGCTGCTGCAGGTGCTGTAGGAGTTCTGAGGGGTGAAAGGGATGTGACCTTTTACCTTCTGATACTTCTGGAACATGCTGTCATTTCCATTCCTGTGCCTTGAGCATGCCTGCTAGTCACCTCTTTGTGAAGTGCAATACTGCTTCAGGAAAGAAAGCACCTCTGGCTTTACTCCTCCTCCAGGTGATGGCTGTAAAGAGGATCTGTTGTGCATCTCCTCCCCTTCCAGCCTGCTTAGCTGTCTCTCTAATGTGTAATTAAGATAAGATACAGAAAGGTTATGAAGAATTTTTAGAGCTTGGAGAATCCCTTCTGACTCAGTTCTTGGAAAGGATTTGAAGACAGGAGTAATTTCTAGTGTAGTCAGAGTGAGATACCTACTTTGCAGAGGGTCAGTGCCTTGCTTTGCGACCTTTGAGAAAGTGCAGAAGGTAAATGAAGGCACTCTTTTTTCCTCAGAGTCCCTTAGCCTGTGTGGTGCAGAGGTATCCATGGGACTCTCTTCATCCTTTTGCTCTGCATGGTCAGAAGCCAGGTCTGCAGGTGGTCACAGGGCAGCTACCCCATATTTTCTTTCTCAGTACTTCCAAACCTGCAGCCTTTCTTCCCCAGTGGTTCCCATAAGCACTCCCTAAAAATTGATGCTTTTGGCAAAACTGGCCCACCCAGTGTGTCTAAAAAGGTACCCTCCCAGCACATCCCAGTGGCCTGTGGCACAGTGATGTTTTCCAGCCCCTCTCAGGAAGAGAGTGGATCCCAGAACAGATGAACAGCTTTCCAGGGAAAACAGGATGGGGAAGGGCATCAACACTTAGACGTGTTGGAAGTGGCATTCAGCTACTGCCCAGGGATCACTGCTCCAGGGGAGTAGGATTCAGTGTGGGTAATGCATAGCTGCTTCATAGGCAAAAGTCTGATCCTAATTTTAATTTTTCTTGTGGGCAGTTGTTTGCTGATTCATCTGGTAAAGCTGAGTCATGAGCACTACTTCCTGCAACATTTGGGGTTTCCTTTGGAACTCTGGTGCTGCTGAATGTTCCCGTGCTCTCTGCCCACCACTGGGCTGAGAAACTTGCTGCTGGTGAGGCTGGATTGTGTCCCTGAATCAGGCACTGCAGGGTGATCTGGGTAAGACAGGCCCTGCATAGATTGCACTGAACACACAAGGGAAATGCCGTATCTCTCCAAAGTGCTAGAGGAATCCCCCACTTGGACAGATGAGGCTCTCCCCATCCAGGAGCAGTGAGGTGGTGGTTTGTGGTGTGGAAACTTTAGCATCAGAAAAATCAACAAAAGATTTCCAGCTATGAGTTGAAGGGGAGATATGTTTTCCCTGCCTGCAGCCAGGGCATAGTGCAGAGAGTCCAGGGAAGAAGGCAGACTGCTTGGAGTAGAGCATTGCAGACCTCTGTGCAGCACTCCCCAAGGGAGGGGTGATAGCTGTGAGACAAGAGTTGATGTGGATTTTCCCTGATCACTCCTGCCTTCATTCTAAACAGCCCTCATCACAGCCCAGCTCTCCTGCTGCCCCTTCCCCATCCCAGATGGACCTGGAGCAGCAACAGCACACACCGCTTTTTGGAACTCCTCCACCTGCTCTTCCTGTTCCCTCGGTCCCAGTGAAAGAGCCACCACCAGGCTATGAAGAGGCCATGAAGCAACAGCCGAAGGCCCAGGTGAGAGCAGTTGTTCTCCCTTGTTTCCTTGGAGAGCAGATGAAAGGCTGCCATTGTAAATCTGCTTAGTTTCCTGATGTGGGCCAGTGCTAGAGAATGGAGACACAACTGCAGCTTCCAAGTTGAGTTCCTTCTGGAGGGTTCAGGGCAGACTAAACCAGAGGTAAAAATCCCAAGCCACTCACTGCCACTGTTGACCATACTTTACCAACCAGTAACAGCCTAGGAGGACTCTGGTGCCATGCTTGTGTGTGCTCATTCTTGTTAGACAACAGCCCCATCCCTGGAGCAAGGGAGGAGAGCCAGCAGCTAAAGGTGTTGCTGAAGGTGGAAGCTCCCCTGGTAAATAGGAAGCTAATCCTGCACTCACTCTCCCCAGGAGAACGGCTGTTCCAGTCAGCAGATGGATGACCTGTTTGATATCCTCATCGAAAGTGGAGGTAAGGAGACAAAGCCAGCATTTCCCACAGTTGCTGTGTCTGGGGATTGTAGCACCCTGAGGGGAGAGTCTGCCATGGCCTCGATCTTTTCTCTGCTGTCCCTTCCAGTGCTTTTCACATGGGCAGTAGTCATTAAGGCACCGACGCAGATGCCAGGCAGGCATTAGTATGACTGTGTGATTCTCAGTGGCTCTGCTGCATCAGACCTGGGCACATGGCTTCTGAGATACTGGATAGAGGTTGAATTCCCCAGAGGTGGGCTGAAAACTCCCCAGAGCAACGCAAGCACAGGATCAGTTTCCTTATCCCAGCTGGTGGTCAGTGATAGCTCAGTCTGAGTAGGTCCCTGCGACCTCGGTGGGTGGGAGGGATCCTTCTATTGTTCAGACAGGCTTTTCCTCACCTGGCCTGCCTGTTTGTTCCTTCTACAGAGATTTCTGCTGACTTCAAGGATCAGTCGTCCCCCGCTGGGAAAGAAGCACCTGTGGCCCCAGCCTGCTCCCCACCGCCCAGCAGCCACCATTCCTCAGAGCTGGCGGTGCCAGTGTCTTTGGGGCAGCCGGTTCCCGTGGGCCGGCTGGAGGACTTCCTGGAAAGCAGCACTGGCCTCCCCCTGCTGACAGCAGGCCACGACGGGCCGGAGCCGCTGTCCCTGATTGATGACCTCCACAGTGAGATGCTGAGCAGCTCGGCCATCCTGGACCACCCGCCTTCACCTATGGACACCTCGGAATTGCACTTTGCGCATGAGCCATCTGGGGGCATAACCCTGGATCTGGCTGAGGCTAACTTGGACAGCATGGACTGGCTGGAGCTGCCAGGGGGGCCTGTCATGAGCCTGGCTCCCCTGAGCACTGCGGCTCCCAGCCTCTTTTCCACAGACTTCCTTGATGGACACGATCTGCAGCTGCACTGGGATTCTTGCTTGTAATTCTGTGAGCAGAGACTGAAGGGAATGGGAGTGGGAGGGCACAGGCATGCAGGGGGAAGAGGCCAGTCAACCAAAAAGAAGAAAAGAGAAAGGAGCGCCTAGTATTTGTACTCCTTCCCTAACAGTGTCTTTCCTTCACAGAGCTGGCAGTGGGCCAGTCCAGGGCAGGCAGAACGACTGCTGGGAGGGGAGAAAAGAGGCTGCAGGAGCTGTGGGGCTGGCAGGCCCCTGCCCACTCCATGCAGCCTGACCCATCCGGGGTGAGAGCAGAGCCAGCAGCCCCTCTTCCTTCAGGCAGAAGCAGCGATGGCAGTGCCAGGAATGAATTCCCTCACGTGGGACAGAGCATGACTGGGCCTGAGCTGTTTCCAGAAGCTGCACTCTGTGCCTCTCTGGGATTGGCAGATAAAGGGGGTTGTGCTGCCCGAGCACGGTTGGTCTGAACAGTTGTGGAAGGGGATTCTACCTCTGGAGCTGGACACGAAGGCAGGAGGGCTGGCTGGGAGCCCGGAGTGGCTGTCCTGTGCACCACCTGCCGTCGGTCAGGGGAGCGGCTGATCTGCAGCAAGGCTGGGAGGAGCTGGGCAGAACAGGCTCCTTTCCTAAATGTAGCCAAAGGGAACCAGGGTTCCCCACCAGCCTGGTAATGTCTAAGCTGGTTTCCCAAATATTGCTGAGCTTAGCAGAGGCCTGCCTGCCTACTTGCTTGCTTCACTCACTTTGGGCTGCAAAACAGATTTTTAAGGTGCTAAAATCAGGTCCTTACATCTTAAGACTGCTGTCAATCACACCCCATTGCCCCTAGCTGCCACAGGATTCCCAGGTGAGCAGGGCAGTCAGCCTGTGGCAGGGGCTAGGGACAAGGAAGCACCTGTGTGCCCTGTGGAGCAGGAACTGGCAATAAGCAACATATCACTGGGGGCCATGTGCACTCTGTCTCCTGCCTTTGCTCTGTTGGTGCCTCACTGTAGGAGGTGCCCCAGGGGAAAGAAGCAACTAGGGGTAGATAGACCCAGCAGGCAAGGAAGGGGAAGTGGCACTGCAAAAGGGGTGGCTCCATAATAGGACTGTGAGGGCCCCTTTCTGGGGAGAAGCACAGACCTGCAAGCACTAAGCGGCTGACCTTGGCTATTCCTTCCCTCATGTCTCATGGGGCAAAAGATGAAAATAAATGGCTGCTTATTGTGAGCTGGTGTCTTGTGCCCCTGCAGTGCCCCAGGTGGGTGCCTCAGGGTAACAGCAAACTAAAGTGGACAAGCGCCCCAAGCCCCCAGAGCTGTGACCATGTTTTGGAAACTCAGGTCTGTGGCTCACTCTTGTGCTGTCACTCCTGTTACTTTTGAATTCCTGTGTTAGTAGTAACTCACAGCCATATTGCATAGGGGGGAAATGGCTTAGGTGGGCCTCTGCAGCCACCTTGCTGCACTGCTGTCCCTGCTCTGGCCCTAAGCTGGATCTGGACTGCTCTGGCTGAATAAGGTGGGGGAAGCTGTGGCTTCTGGAATCATATGGACTGAGGTGTACTGACGTTCTCAGGCAATGGAAGGATCACCTGCCATCCTTCTCAGTATCTCCTTGAGGATGCTGTCCCACCTTTCCCCCAAGGAGGGTTGCAGTGCGTCCTGCTGGGGCGGGGTAGCTGTAAGCAGCCACGTTCTGCCCCCCTGCTCCTTTGATACCTGGCTCTCTTCTTGGGGGAGGCCATACCACAGGAGTGCTGGTGCCTCTGCTCCACAGTGGAGCAGGTGAATGCCAGCCCTGCACGATGTGCTGTCCCTCAGCCACTAAACTGGCAGCTGGTTGGAGTCATCCCTGTTTGCAGCAGGGAGAAACTCCTGCTTTCCTGAGCCCTAGTTGCTTGTTAACTGTATGGGGAGCCACTTCATCATTTGCAGAGGGAGCCTGCTGGCAGCTTCCTTCCTTCTTTCCTTCCCCCTTTCTCTCTCCTCTCCCTCCCCAAGATGTAAGCAAGTCAGAGCCTCTTACCTGCCTCCCTTAGTGTCTGGGCTGGACAGGACACTGCCCTCCCCTTTCCTCACAGGCTTTCCATTGCTCAAGCTACAGCATCATGTCCTAAAAATCAGAATAACAGAGACCAGTGGACACACCCTTCATTCTCCTGAGCCCCCTAAATTCTCTCCTGGTGCAGCCCTGGTGCTTGTTGGGAGCAGTGAGTACATCCGCAACTGCCTTACAAAGCTTCCACCAGTTCTCCCCTGGGCAGCTGCCCAGCCATGGAACACGGTGGATGCAGGCAGCGAGGGGTTTTTTAGGAGAAAAGGATGGGGGAGTGGGAGGCTCTCCTGAAAGAAGATCCGAAAATCAGAAGCAAAAAAAGTGAGGCTGCCTGTTCATCAAACTCAAGCAAAATCTGGTTCTTTTAGCCCACAGTTGCTGTAGCCCCCACAAAAATCTGCTCTGTGATTTCTTTCATACAAATAATTAAAAGCTGCAACCAGTAAATAAAGAATGAAAGTATCAAAGTGCAATGAGATCCTAGAGAAGGTAGGAGCACTCCAGCTGCAGTACTGGCCTGACCCAGCCCTGGTTCCTTGCCCTGGGCCAGGTACCCATCAGTGGCAGAGAGATGCCATGCCTGTTACCTATTTACCTCTTCCCTGGGGTTGCTGGTCCCTGGCTGAGCTCACAGGTGCTCCCTTTCTCCTTTATCCATCCACCATCAGGTGTGAAACTAGGAATCCAGTGACCCTGACATGCCCAACACACTTGCATTGGCCGATGGGCTGAAGAACCTCAAGGAGCCCAGATGATACAGAACCATGAGTCTCATCTCTAGAGGAACCCAGCTGACCTGCCAGAGTCCCTATGCACAAGGGGCTTCTGCCAGGAGAGCAGGATAATCCTGTGCCTGCGGGCAGAGGGGAAGATGGTGCCTCAGCCCAGGAACTGCTAGAAAGTCTTTTCCCTGAACAGTGCCCAGAGCAGGCTTGCCCAGTTCTCTGCTTTCTTACTATTATTTGTTTGAATAATAGTTCAATAGTTCTTTGTCGGAAGAAGTATTCCCCTGGACATACATTTTTGCACCCATTGGGAAAAACGAAGTCTGATGTTCTGCCTCTACCTTGAATGTAATCCTGAATCTTTCTGCTGTAACCACTACTTGTTTGTAATGTGTATTTGACTAGCACGCACTCTCCCTCTTTCACTATGCAGCAAATGGCGAGGGGTGATCAGCACCATCAGAACTGGATGGTGTTGGGGCATCAGATCCAGAGCGAGTATTCAACTGGAAAAGGATAAAAGTGACAAGTTAACGGGGGAGAGAATCGATCTTTAAATTGAATTATTTTTTCAGTTACAAATATTTGGAAAAAAAATCCATTTTATTAAAAAAATTTCAAACAGCCATGTGCTCAAAAACTTCTCTGCTATGCTGGTGGGAGGGCTTGGGGTCACTCTGCCTTTTCCAGCTAAGGGTGGGTGATCCCTTTGGGTCTTTCTCAAACCTGAAAAAAACAGCTTAAGTGGTGGTGCCTCATCATTCTCAGCTGCAGGGGGATTCCCTCAGTGTATGGAAATTACCTACTCTGCAATCAGAAGTAGAAGCAGGGGCAGCTTTTAGTCTTACCCCAACCCAGTAAGCTGGTCTGGACAACAGCTGGCAGTGAGGTGACACAGCTAATATGCCAAACTGGAATTACTCTGAAAACACATCATTACAGATGCCACAACTTGAACCTTCCTAAAAGCTTGGGTGGGCTTCTGAATACAGTTCTCCCAAGGGCCTGTGCCCTCTTAATGTCCCACTTCGCAGATCAGACTACAACTGCTTTTTCTGGAGACACTTGTACATTACAACAACACTGCTGTCCCCTCTATCCAGCCTTGCTTTCTGCCAGCCCCACTCCCTTTCCTAAGGGCCCTCCTCCTGCACTGTCCCTAAAACACCTAGGTCTCAGTATTTCTTGCTTTTCTGGGGCACTGCTGCAGAGCTGCATTTCAGGGAGGGCTGGTGGCACAGTGGCTGCTGCCTGGCATTGCAGCTGCTCTGATGCCAGGAGTTCCCTCGGTGCCAGTGCAGGTTGAGCAGAGACCTCAGCTTGACACTGGCAGGAGCCAGTGCAGAAAAGGAGTCACCACTGTCAAATGGCAGAAATGAAAAATTAAACCCGAGTCCTGGCCCTGTCAAAAAATAAGACAAGCCCAGCACTCTCCCAATATGCAGTTTTTATTTACAAACCCACCAATTAAAGGAAAGTAAGAATCTAGCGTCATCCCATCAGTAGTTTGTGCTCACAGACAAGCGCTTTCAGTAGAAAGTCACAGACTCCATATCCAGAGCCACCACCACAAAGCAGCAATTCTCTACTTCCGACCCATGTCCTCGCTGCCACTGCAGGGCGAGGAGGATGAGTTAAGTCTCCCTGAGCCAGCTCCAACCTAAACTCTGTCCTGAGCCACAATGGTGCCAAAATATATATATGTTCCTGGAGTAAATTTACAGCTTTTTGGTTAACAGTAAAAATCATCTAGAGACTAAAATGACAGCATGAAACACTTGTTCAGGGGCGAGGTGGTTTTTGTCTGCTCGCAGAGGAGACAAGGACCATCCCCTAAGGCTGTTACAGTGGTAACAGGCTGGTAAACTTGGGCAACTCTTGTCAACACCCCACACATGGGTGCCAGGGAAATGGGATGAGGCTGATGCCAGTTCCCGCTTCTCAGCCCCGCCTCCAGGTCACAGGAACTTGTCCAAGTGTCTCCCTGCAGAGGAGAGCCCTTGGCTGGCATGGGGAGGGGATGTGCTCTCCCTGCTCCTGTACAGCAATGAGTCTCTCACCAGCCCAACTCCACACGCATTTGCTGTGCCGACTGCCAATGGCCCCAGCTTTCACAGATCCAAGCCACTTCACAAGAGCTGTCTCTTCCCCACAGCCACAGCCATGCTCCACCCCCACGCAGCTGCTGGCCCATGGGGCACAATGTGCTCCGGCCAGGCTGCTCTCCCAGGCAACGGTGGGGAGGCAGGGTTTAGGCAAGCAGAAGGTGGGTGTGGCAGAGATGGGGAAAGCTGGGAGGGGCACTTGGATTTTGTAGCCAGAACACACTTGTCCCTTTGCAGCATCACCGTCAACCATCACCTCTCTCGGGTCTGCAGCTTGGCCTCTTGGCACTTGCTGCCATCTGTCCCAGGTGGCCTGGCAGCCCCCCGAGGGGGATTTTGTCACAGATACAAGGGGGTGGGGTAGGGGAGGGCAGGGGGTGAGACATGACAGGGGTGAGGGAGAGGAGTGTGCGCCATCAAGGTTTCCCAGGATGGGGTGGGGCAGGGGTCACCCATCTATGTCCCAGCTGAAGAGATGGTGCTTCACGAGCATGTCCTGCACCCCTTCCTTCAGTGGCTTCTTCTCCTTCTCCTGCAGGATGAGAGAGACCTGGGTCAGTGCACCACATCCAGAAAAGGGAAGGTCGTGTCTGCGGGCAGAACCCGAGTACGCAGAGGTCTCCAGCACCCAGACAGAGCATCCTTCTCCACTTCCCACCTTTGCACAGCTGAAACAGGGACAGGCCCTTCGGTTTGGAAAGCACCGGGGAAGGGAGGACCTACCATTTCCCTCCGCCCCAGCTGGGGGCCTGAGGCTGGGAAGAGGGAGGCAGTAAGCAAAGCTCTCGGCTGAGTGGGAAGAAGACACCACCTACTTACCTCTCTCTTTATTGGCAGCTCCCAGTCCTGAGACAGGCTGAAGGCAAATTTGCAGAGGACCCTGTAAGGGAAACAGAAGAGAGCAATGGTAAAACACACACACACACCCCCAGATCACACTCCCAGCCTGTGCCCACAACTGCTGCCCCCAGGCACACAAATGCACTGTCTCTTCAGATTGTCCTGGCATGCCACTAAGCTTACAAGGATGAAATTCTTCGTTGGATAGTGTTGAAAAGACAGCAACACTCACTTAATTCCCTGTTTCTCCCTCCTCACTGCGCTTCACATCCTGCCGGGCCCAGGCTGGGAAGAGAAGCTTGAAGATGTGACTCAAGTGCAGCCCCTACAGAGCCCAGAATAGCAGCACAGGGAGGCAGGGTGTGGCTAGTTAAACTACTACACAGGGGCAGCCCTGGGCTCCGGAGGTCTGCAGTCTGAGTAAGGGCTGCACACAGCTGGCAATGGGCGCTTGCAGGTTCCCTCTCTAGAAAGCAGACCTAAGCCAGAAGCACCTCGTTGTTCCTGCAGGCCCCTCTCTCTCTCCCTGCAGTAAGTGAAGTGTCCTGACTCCCATGCAGAAGTGCTGCAAGGGGTTAGCATGGGGACCTCCCTTGCTGGCTTGGTGAAGTGCCATGTAAGACATGAGGTAGTCCCCCTTGGTCCTTCGGCTGTGCTGAACTGGCACTGCCCCCATGCTGTGAGAAAGCAGTCACAGGACACGCAGCACAGAGATGGAGGAGACCCTCCCATTCAGCAGCAGTGCAAGGAGAACAGGGCACTCTGAGGTGTGTACACACAGGCCTGCTCTGGCTACAGATGCTCCCACTGGGGCCACCAGAGACAACTGGGTGGTGCAGACAAAAGCCAGTTCCTGCAGAACGGCGGCAGGATCCAGGCTGAAGCAGCAGTGATGGCAGGGGATTTCTGCTCCAGTTACCTGGACTTCACCTGGCTTTACGTAGTGCAGGAGGACCAGGAGTGCACCCATAGATGTGTGCCCTGGGCTCCAAGCGATGTGCTTTGTATGAACTCAGGCACTAAAGCTGCTTTCAGACCCTGACATTGCTTAATCAAGGAGTCAGTCTATGACCAACCCCTTCTCAGCCAATGACAGTCCAACTGTCTCCTTGGCACATTCCCTTTTCCCTGCTTGGACTTATTGTGGCTGGCAGAGGATGTGGCATAGAAAAGCCAGTCTCTCCGTGAAAGTAGGTGCAGGGCACAGCAGGAGTTTGGTGGTTGGCAGACAAAGGTTACACCTGCTTGTCATGACAGGTCTCCAGCAGCTCTCGGCTCAGGTAGGCACAGTGTCTCACATTAAACCATCTAAAAACTACTGCCCCAGCACACAGAAGGAAATCCCTGAGCAGCCCATGCTGTGACACACCTGGAGAGGGTCCAAACCCAGCCATATCGAGGGCTACCTCCTGTAGAGGAGGAGGAAATTCATTCCAGACCCTGGGAATGGCAAGGCCCATGGGGACACTTACCTCAGCTCACATTTGATCTGCACCCAGCCGGGACTGCGCAGGAATGACCAGGGATGGAACCACTTCTCCACGGTCTGCAGGCTTGAGCACAGCACCTCCAGCCACAAATGCAGCACCTGCTCGCTGGAGCAATGGGGTAGAAGCATGTTACTCAGTTGAAGTCAGGGAAAGAAGCCCCATCCCTTTAGGATAGTCTGTTTTCAGTCCAAGCCTTGGTTCCAACCCACAGTCCTGCCCCAGTGGGAACAGGGAAACTCAGTAAACTTATGTGAGCCACTCCATGTGATATGAGCTACTTCTTCCAGCTAGGATTCAGGCCAGCACAATGAACAAGGAGCAAGTCCCACTCAGTGGTTTCAGCGAGAGGGGGAAAAAAGATGCTGTGGCCTAAGGTAGATTGAAACCACTGCTGCACTTCAGCCCACTCTGTCCCTTCGCAAGCTCCTTGCATGCATCACTCACTTGAGTCCAACACAGACAAGAGAACGAAGCTTCACGTCCATCTGTGCATGTGCAGCATCGTGAGTCATGTTCACAGCCTGAACTGCCTGCAGGGAGGGAAGATGTGGTTACCACTAGCCATTTCAGCAACACAGCCAAATGCTGTCTTCCCCAGAGCTCCCATCCTCCTCACCAGTGCCACCTGCTAGCACCAGAGAGGCTAAGTCTGTGAGACTGTGGAGCACCTCTCTGCAGCAGTCTCCACAGGAAACGTTCTGAAAGAAGGTGGCCCAGTTGGCTCGGGGCAGCACTCACCCTGTAAAGCAACTCCTCCGGAGTAAGGACTTTGCCATCTTCATCAAGCCTGCAAAGATCATAGCAGAGACTCAGCTATCTCCAGAACCACCCTGGCCCCATACAGGCCTTTCCTGCTTTATACCACAACAGGTCTCTTGCTACTGCCAAGCCCACAGGGCCCCTGCAGCCATGAGGCAGCAAGATACAGGAGCCCAGGGAAGGGGACAAGAAGCCCTGCCAGCCCAGGTGCAATAGCCTGCTGACACCACACCCACAGGAGGATGGGGCATACCATGACCCTTCCCAAGGTAAGAGCAGCATCAGTTTGGTGAGCAGCAAGGGCAGGGCACAGACCTGCCACTTGGTGTGACTGAAGTGGCCTTACCTGTAAGTCTTGCAGAGCACGAGGCGAGAATACACAGAGTCAAAGTCCCGTTCCACTTCCCGGCTTGCAGCCTAGAGGAGCAGAGCGACAGTGAGCACACTCTGCCCTACAACTCCCTCACCCTAGCCCTCTGGCAACACTGCCACACAAAGGGAACTGGGATAACCTCACCTCTTCAATGAACAGCCAAGGGTGGCAGGGGCCTCCCAGCAGAGATGGCTTCTTCAGTCCATGTTCAAATATGGACTTTAAGGCTGGACAGAGAGTTCCTCGCACCAAGTCCGTCACTCCTTCTGTGACCGAGTCATCTCCAGCAATGGAGTACTGAGGAACATGAAGAGCCAGCTTTCTGCATACTGGCAAGTGGGTGGAGCACAGAGGTGGTCCACTCACCTACAACTTCCCCACACAGATCAGCTCCACTCTCAGGTGCCAGCCAGCCCTTTACCTCTTAAGTGCTTGCATAAGGCACCATGTAGTGCTGCCTGAGGCTCTGCTGGGACACCAGGACCTTTGGGCTTTGGTGGTGCCCAGGAGACCACACAGGTGACCCCAGCACCATCCTGGCAGCAGTCAGCATGTAGGAACCACTGCAGTTTGGTGTGAGGCTGACTGAGCCAAGGTACAGAGAGGGGCTTGCACTAAGCGTCTTTGGGACTCTGTAAACTGCAAAATGTGAAGACAAATAGGGACAGAGGAATTTCCAGGTCACGGGGTACACTCCTTTGAGGTATCACACTGACACTGTTAACAATCCCGTGAGTGAGATCCTCTCTGTTTCCAGTTAGGAGGAGTTAGTTCAGCAGTACAGGGCATGTTTATACATAGTGAGGTGATCTGCACCTAAGGAATCAGCCCCAAGAGGGGGTGAGGAAGCGAGATGTCAATAGGGACATTTCTCTGGGGGCTTCAGGTCAACCTTTGAAGCTCTTCCTCACACTTCAAATGCTGAGTAGAATAGGCAGAACAGGGCCTTCTCCACTTCACATGAAAATTGTTTAGGTCAACAGCTGATGATGTTTGTCTCCTACCCACTACCTCAGCCTTGGACACATATCGAGGTATCTGCTCTAGATAGGTGGTATTTCAACATTGCCAGCTGTGAGAAGAACTGAGACAGAACGCCCTCTTGGGCATAGTTGTTCAGGGAGAATTCACTGTCATGGCCATAAAGCACAAGCAGGATCCACAGGCACAACTTCAAGGGACAAAAAGAACAGAGGCAGCAGAGAAAAGACAAACACTGCCCATAGAATCCTCCTGCCTACCTGCCTGCTGCTTTCTCAAGGTTCATCTCTAGGGTCTTTGCAACCTCAGAAATCCCACACAGGCTGCCCCGGCAGCCCTCTGTGGCTCTCATTCTCCATTTGGTCAGCATGAGGAAGTTGAGCAAGAAGGCTTAGGAAGATAAGCTGCTGAACCATACCACAGAGTACTCAACAGCCAGAGAGAGCAAACAGACTGAAGGAGGGAAATACATGGCTCCTTTAATATGTATTTTCAAAGTAATAACTGGGGTTTTTTTAATGTGGGGAGTTTTTTGTTGTTGTGGGTATTTTTATTACCTCTTTACTCCGCTCATCCAAGATCTCCACAAATTTTGCAGGAAACCAACCTACAAAGAGTGGACAAACAGATAAGCCTGACAAAGACATTGAGAACCCCCTACAGAGAGCCCAGTGGGAGTTGAGAATAGATTAGAGTTCACAGGGTCAAACTCCAAAGAAGGAAACAAGTGGCCTCAATATCACAGTAATTAAGGTAACAGCACGAGGAAGGCATTTACAGCACACTGCCCACATGCAGCAGTTATGACAAGCACCCAACCAGCCTGTGCCAGAAGGATGCAGTCTAAACCTGCTGTTTGCAAGAAGTAACCAGGTCACTGCTGCATGACTGCTCTCACACCGTGCTTGAACGGGTTTTTTTTTTTTGTCCCCGGCAGATACTCTGGGAACCTGGCAGAGCATTTGCTGCAAACATACCAGAGCAGCTGCTGCGGATGAGTGGATGCTCAGCATCCAGGCCCCACTCTCCCCTGTGCAACCCATCCTGTTCTCACCTCTCAGTCCATTCAGCTCTCCCACCCAACAGTGCTCATCCTTCTGGGAAATGATCTGAAAAACACAGAGAGGAAGACACCGACTGAGCAGAGTGCAGTGGCAGGAGGGCTGTAGCTGCCCAGTTGTTTGTCCATGGTGACAAACTGCTTTTTTCTCAACTATTTTGTCAATGTTCTCATGTCGCTTGGTGCCTTCAAGGGTACAAAGCTATTGCAAACACAATGCTACTGCTGTTCTCCCCAGTTTCACATGGGACACCCACAGACAGATGCTCAGCAAGCAGTGTTAACGCAGGACTCAGGTTGGATAAAGACCATCTTTTGTGCAGCCATATGACAGCCAGGGAAGGGACTTAGTGGCTGCAGTGAGGATGACCCACAAGATCACACTCACAGGAACATATTGCCCCATCCTCAGGCAGCCCCCAAAACACCAGCTGCTTCCCTTAGGCTCCTAACTGGGCTCTGAACTCATCTCCTCCCTTCTCTCCCTGCAGAGACCAAGCCTGCTGGGTGTGCCTGGCCCTGCCCTGGTCCTGTCTCGCGGGCTGACACACCGTAATGATGTCGTTCTTGCGGAAGCCCAGCTCGTCGTCATCGTGGCGCTCGAAGTCCAGCAGTGCCTTGGCTCGCCGCCGGCGGTTGCGGGAACAGGCCACGTAGTTCTCATGGTCCCGCTGGTGGCTCTCCATGCTGTAGTCTGGAGTTAGATCCTAGCATGCATGTAGATTAGAGCAGAGAGGAATGAAAAGCAACAGGTGACTCCCAGCGGATCTGCCAAAGCTTGCAAGCCCCTGCTCCCAAACCTTTTCCTTCTAGCCAGCAAACAACATCTCAGCCCTCCTCCACTAGGGATGGGTTAAGCAAGCCTCACCCTCCACCTGTTACACCAGGCATGTTCTTTCTCAAGCCCACCCTTCAGGAACATTTGAACAGCCCTGTCCTGTGGTGGACACTCAACACTCAATCCTGGATCACACAGCAGTGCATAGCAAACATTTTCCCACTCACAATACTGCAGTTCTTGGGATCCACACACTGGAAATGCCGTGCCACCTGGAGAATGGCCTCCCGCAGGTCAGCCACCAGCTCAGTCTGCTTGATGTTCTTGGCTTTCAGTGCCTCCAGATCGTCATCCCCTGCAGGAGCCCATGCAATCAGAGAGAAGGCGAGTAAATGAAAACAAGTACAAGTTGTTTGCTTTTTTTTTGTTAACATTAGAAATCACTGGTTCTGCAGAAATCAAAAAAGCCTGATGTCAGAAGTGCCTACACTAAGGCAGGTACTTACTGCCAATTATTCAAAAGAGTAAATTGCTAAAACCAATTTGACTGGATCAAATTTTAAGGAGCTTGCATTTCAAACCACCTGTGGAACTTGAAGATGTAATTTCTGATGTGTCTTGGAAACTCAGTATACTGAGGTACTACTTTAGAAAAGTGTTTACAATATACAGTTGTCACAAAACTGAGGAACTTGTAACAATTCTCTTCAACTGAAAGTCACTTAAAACTGAATTACCTTTTGGTTGAACAACTACTGATATTTGTATAACTCACAGGCTGAGAACATATTCTTCACTGAGTCTTGAAAGAGATTTGAAAAACCAAGACAGCCCACTTTCCTGTGCCAGTCTAGAAATCAGAGCCACAAGAGAAAAGCTGTCGCCTGTTTAAGACCTCAGCCACCCTAAGAGCCAGATTTCAAAGGTTTGGGGTGTATAGAAGTGTATGTAAGGACAAAGTAAAAGTTACCAAAGCATCTTTCAATTGTCACTAACTCCTCGAGTTCTGACAGCCTATCTCTATTGCTTTATGCAGAAGGATATCTAAGGAGATTGATTCTTTAGACAGTTAAAGTTATCTGAATGCCTTAAACACTGGGTGTATGATGTTTGGGAACAAGAAACCATTTGCTTCTTTTTCTGAAAAATCATTTTGTTTAAAACTCATAATGTATTTCCATACATCTATTTTTGCTCTATCTATAATATATTGAAGATGTGGTAGCTTGATTAAGAAAGTCAACACTTAAACCAATGAATTTTTCACTGAACTCCAATGTTTCTATAAACACAGCTTTTATTCAGGACACAAGTAAATAATTGGCTAGCAAATTAGTACCCTGCTTATCTTCTACCAACATTGTAGAAAACACTGTGAATAAAGTGTTGTCTGAGTTACACAGCTACTGCAACAGCCATATACAGATTAAACTTCTGCTTATTGAAAAGTCACTAACAGTATTTTTTAATCATGTGATCCTAATTGAAGACACAAATTTTAGGAGCATAAACAGAAGCACAAAATCAGATATAAAATTATTTTTATAATTTTTTCTGTTCACTAAATTAAATTATTAGAGAATCAGACACACAAATTTTAGGAGAAAACAGAACTTCGCTTCTAGACTAGGAAAACTGTAGAGCATAGTTACTCCCAAGTCCAATCAACACAAAATGAACAAAAGCTCCTGCTCTGTGGCCAGGGGTAGGAAATAGAGCATGCACGAACTCTCACTACAGGTACAGAGGTACAAAGATTGTAAATAGAGAGGCGATCACGTAGTTGTCAGGGATTCCCAGAAAATTCATGTTATTAAAATAGACTGTGACTAAAGAAGAAACTAAACCACAGCCACACTAGCTCTGTGGGCTGCCCTCATTTACACAGGTCACCTATTCTTTCTGTCATCATTCAGTCCCATCTGGCCAAAATACCATGCTCTTCCTGTGCACTCAGGTCAATCCCACCCAAACACAAGTGGGACACATGGGAAGCAAGTTCCACACTCTCCCACCTTAGAATGGAGATGGTATAGAGGAAAGCAACTGGTGTTTCCACCAGATTCACCTCACTGCACTCAACATGACTGCACGGACAATTCCAAACAGGAAACCAGCATGTGATCAGCCACATGTGAGGAGGCTCTACACTGAGCCTACAAAGACTGACTAGCTGTACAGTTGTGCAGAGGAGGACTAGCTCTCCCACATTCCCTTGCTGCAATGCCCATCCAACAGGAAAAGGGTAACATGCACATTTTGCTCTTCACCAAATTACCTTTCGTTTCTATTTCTTCACTGGAAACCTGGTTCAACTCCCTGAATCTCAACTAGAGAAAGTGACCTGATCTAGCATGACCAAGACTTTGGTTTTGTGCAGGAGAGGCTGATCCTAGCATGAAGTGACAAGTCACCTAGCAAGAGGTGACAGATACCAAGAGGTCTCTTCTAAACAGTGCTCCTGCACTTCTATGACTCCTATCCAAGTTACTACTACATCCGCATTCACTCTAAGGAAGAAGAATTAAGCTCTGGGTAAATTCTTATTCCCTCACAGATGAGGGCTAAGTATCAGTTCTAGACAGTAACTAACACAAGCAGTAGACTTAACACTGCTAGATTGCCAGTTCCCAGTATACGGTGAATTTATCACATCCTTTCTCTCACTTGGGCTGAAGTTTTCCATTCTGGTTTTAACCAACATTTTAAATACTAAGAATACTACTAGGTAAAAAACATGACAGGCACTGTACAGAAACTCCACTAAAATGAGAAAGCACTATCAACCATCTGAGTTCTACCACTGATACACTACGAAACTTGAACTTAAACTTCATCTTTGTGTAGGTGTACAACTCGCTATCACTTTCATAAAACTACTCAAACATGGTCAAGGAGACTATCTGAGACACAAGAAAGATGCATGTGGCAGCCAAATTCCTTGCCAGTTCAGTCTGTTCTGACTGTATGATAACATTATATATGACAGCTCTGAGTTTAGGTTGATCAAGCAACTTTCCTGCATTTCTTCACTTCTGCATACTTGACTTTACAGCTTCATTGCTACTCTACCATAATTCTTATGTGTAATGCTCTATGTGCCCGTAGGAAGCTGTGACAATACCTCAGTTTCCTGGAGAACATGAGAAAAGCTCTTCTCTGAAAAGACTACTAAAATCCAATTTTAGATTTATTCACGGCATTTCAACCACAATGGGAACATTGTTTGAACCCTGTAAATTCAGTATGTTGTCTTCTTCCGGAAAAACAATTCCTGCGGTGACATGTGGCAACTTCAAGAAAGGTAACCAGTTGCAAGTAAACCAGTAAGGGTTACAGAAAAAAGGACTCTCGTGGAGTCAAAGAAGTAAGTTAGTGTTAAACCCATGCAAAACCTATTCTTACTTTGTGTGCACTTTCTGGACATATTTTGGCTTAGCTCATAAGTGAAGAAAATTAAGACTCAAAAGTGTTCAAAATACTGAATTCTCAGAATAAGTAAGGGGAAACATAATGATATTTGCATTTATAAATCTTGACGGGTGACACACTGGACATCTTGCCCTGTCTCAGATCTTCAGAGATCTTCTTGAACTGAGCAGAGTAAGATCAGGAGAATACCATCTCCAGCCTGTGGACTCCATATGATCTTCTAGAAAATGTGTTTGTTCTGTTGGTCAGTGCAAGAAGGAAATTACAACTGGGCTGAGCTGCACCTGCCATTCATGGACTAACCGTCTAATCTGAAATTTACTTTCCGAGCTCAGATCAGAGAAGCAAGTAGTAAACAGCACTTCTTCCCTCTCACCCTTTAGTTCTAGCGCCTTTCTCTCCAATTCCTCAGTCCCAGTGTTTCTCTGCTTTGCTCACTCACCTCCCTTCTAGGCTGCAATAGCCACCAACAGCATATGAAGGGTACAGGGCTGTCCTTACCAAAAAGCAGAGAGGTGATGCCAGATTTCCTGCGCTGAGTCCTGCGCCGCACAATCTGAGGAAACAGGAGATTAAAAACAAAATGCACATATTAGGAGAGACTTCAGAACTGATAAAAAGAAACCCTCCACACCAGTCATCGCTGGGTAAGGGGTCCTGATAACTACCACTAGACGGGGCAGGCAAGCGAAATGGCAATTTGAGACAGGAGTTGTTCTAGTCCTAATGCAATGAATCAGCTACACTGTTTGACCTGTTCTGTGTGCAACAGGTTATAGCTTATTTATAGCTTAATTATTATGAAAGTATAATTGAAGTTCAAGAGTCAACTACAATTCATGTGAATAATTCTAATTTTATTTGTTGCTGAAAGCAGTTAGACATGTAATTATATATAAATTTCTACATGGATGACTACTACATTTTAGAATTGCAGGAGTGTCATATCTGCAACTATAGATTTTAGTCCAAGATTAAATACAGGTGTATTTTTTATTCAGCTTTTCAAAGGTGGCTGCTGCTGTTTTCTGACTCTACCTCACAAGGTTATTTTACCATACAGTTTCTTACAAACAGATTAAACTCAGTTTCTACTCTGTGTGCATCAAGCAAATTCTGCCAAAAACGTATGTTGCTTCTTTTAGTTTCCATTAATGAAATGCATTACATTTCATCATAACTCTCATTAATGATAATTACAATCAATACCAATATCTTTTTCATGTGGGGATTTATCAACCAAGACAGATCTGGCAGCATTTCATAAGTATTAACCTTCCTCCAGTTTCTCAATACCTTCTCTCTACTAGATTACAATTATCCTGGAGTCAAAAGTCCTCTCAGCCAGGAGGACCCCTTACTCACAAACAGAAAAAGGGTGGGAATATTTAAGGGAACAGTAAGAAGCAGAGGCTGCACTCACTTTGGATAAATTGTTGACAGTGGTGCTGGAGTTGAGCAGCTGCCCTTGTTCAGCGATGAGGTAGGCCAAGTGTTTGCGGCGCTGGGTCTCCACTGCCACGTCTGTCAGGGAGCCAGCCACGCGCATGGCCTCCCGCAGCAACACGTCTGCGTCTTCAATCTGACTCGGGATGTCTGAGAGTGTGTTGAAGATTGAGGCGGAGTTCTCTGACTGGATCAGCTCATCCTCCTGCAACGGCACAGTCATCTTTGTCACACACAGCAGTAAACATGACAGTCACTGTCACTTCAGGCTGGTAGGTGCAGTTTTACATTCAGTGTACAGCTTCAGCAGGTACAACTAGACAATTTCTTAAAAAAATCCCTTCAGCAGGAAAAGTCTAAGCTACTTTTGAGAGGGGGGCAGCATCTTTTACTGCTCTAATGCATTCTCCTCCCAGAATTCTGATTGACATACTTTTGAATCACAGTATTCATCTTTGAAATGAAATCAAATCAGTATGAAAAAACCAAACCAAACCTGTTCTGCATCAACCACTAGGACTGGGCACAGCAGGGATCTTGCTAGAGATAAGAGAATGGAAGATCCTTGGTCTCACACACTAAAGAGCACCTATAATGTCAAACTGTGCTCCACCTTCCTCTTACTCCCAGCAGGATCTCCCTTGCCCTTCACATAGCAAACTGAATATAAAATTGTTTCTCACATAAAAAGAAAAAGATCAGGCAGCTAAATATAGGCCAATTAAATCAAATGCAGTCAGTACAATGTTCATCTCTTAGAGCATTCAACAGTGCCATCCGAAGCTTCTCAGATGATCATGAATTTGGCTTTCTATCTCTCCTCACAGATTATGCAAAATCAGGAGGGATCTTGGATTAGGTAAGATGAACTCTCAGGCTGGGATCTAAATTGAATAAAGAGGGGTAGCTGATGAGGTTTACTTATGTGGCAACAAATGAGGTATACACAGGAAACAGCAATCCCTAAATTTGGTGAAGTGCCTTGGAAGTCTTTCACAGCCTCCAGTTCTGAAGACAGCAGAAAGTCATCCTCCCTAGCACACTCCCAAACCACATACAGCAACTGGATACAAAACCTTCTTGCCCTTAAACCTCAGAATTAGATACTGAAGCACTATAAAGGAGGAAGAGGATTGGGGAATCACCTTCATACTTAGCATGCCCAAAGTGACTTGGAACAGCACCAGAGAGCCCTCATAGAAGAAGAGGTCCCAAATACGCAGCAGCAGCTTGATGTGGACAACGCTAGCAAAAGAGGTGAGGAACCAGTGCAAGGTGATC
The DNA here is from genome assembly GCA_013399695.1 of Formicarius rufipectus. Lineage (NCBI taxonomy): Eukaryota > Metazoa > Chordata > Aves > Passeriformes > Formicariidae > Formicarius > Formicarius rufipectus. Next base: position 893,811 of record VXAU01004747.1, on the reverse strand, counting down.
AATGAGAGCTCTGTGAATACAAATATGGAAAATAATCACAACACAAGTCAGTCAACCAGTGAAGATGGATTTCTAAGGGCTGTACTCCACACATTGCCTCCAGGATCAGGAGGTTTGTTCCTCTCCCTGCAGCTCTGCCTTTGTGAAAACTAAACAGCAGTCTTTGCATGTCCCCCTGGCAAGAAATACTATGGTTTCTAGGGCACTCTTTACCAATGTCATGTTCCTGAAGTAGCTTGTCCAGGCGAGGCAAGTACTGAACAATGAGCTGTCGCAGGACACGCTGGTCTGTCTGCACACCCATGAGCGTGGTACTGAAGTAGGAAGCAGGAACCAATTCCTCAATGATAGCACACATCATCCAGAAGGCATCTTCCTCCTCTAAGAAGAGCAGCAGAGAAGCAGCCACCTAGGATTTTGCAGAAAGAAAAACTGCATGTCCTAAGAGAAGTAGAACTCTTTCCCCACCTCCTCACATGCACAGATGGACCAATATCTAGGGGACAATCTTCCTTCTGCAGCAGCTCTCCTGCAGTCTCCACTGAAGGGATTTCTCTGCAGTGTACTGCCTGCACCCTCCTCAACAGATGGACCAAATTGTTCCATATCTTTGGATATGTGGTGCTACTTGGCTCTCCCTTCCCTAGGAGAAGTATTCCATATGGAAGGGATTTTTCTTCAGCTCCTGCTAAGACCACAGTCTCCGGCAGCATTACCTCAAATCCTTCACTCTGGTGTTGAGAGCACACACAAACCAAACCCTAACAAAAAGATATTCTGAAAGCTGGTTACCATGCCAGTGCCCTGACAATATCCAATCTCTGGGTAGAGCCAGGCAAGTCCCCGTAGTATCCTGCGCAGCCGTGGCACTCCGATACTATTCATGTTGGAGAAGCAGGCATTGCTGGGCATTGTGCGTAGCAAGTCCTTTTCAATCTGTCAGCCATAAACAAGGACAGAGTCAGCTTGCAGCATCTGAACAACTACTTTCTGCTATCTGTGCTTCAGTGAACTCTGTCTCCCCACACCCACCCCTAAGTCCTCAGGCACCAAAGTATGTGGCCCTGTCTGAGCACCTGAGTCAGTTTAACAACTTTCATTGAAATGTGTGAAAATGCCAGTGCAGACGGCGCTGTCCCAAGAAATACTTGTCTAAACTCAGCCCCTATTTCACCACTGACAAGAGTAAGCATACTAGTTGGAAATTTCATCTGCTTGGATTTCAACCAAGGCTTACCAAAAAATCTATTCCAGAGAAAAAACCAACCACCTGGCCACATCTGTGAAAGGATTTGGAGGTGAAGAACCCACAGACCTCTCCTGAGCAATGCTGTTCCTCTTTCCAACCATTTTGAACCTAGCTTGTTGGTGAGAGGTTAGCATGTGCAAATCTCAAGTTTCTTTTGCCCTCCCTCCTCCCACAAAAGGGAGAGGTCAACAGAAGAGAGAAAATATCCTGAGGAGACCTTGTAACAGTCTTGTTAGTGTTGAGGCTTTGTGTTTGGGGGAACAAAGACAGGCCCTGGAAGCAGCTGCCACAACCTCAACAGAGGTGCATCTGTCAGCCCTTCACCCTTCACCTCCCTCAATGAATGTTTGCTGAGATGCAACTACAGCACTGTTTCCTAGCCTGCAAGCAGCATGGGGCAAACCCCTTCCCTGCGGTCCCAGGAAGGAGCAGAGCAGCACAGTTGCTACTCCAACAAAACAAAGGAGAAATATGCCTCACAGGATTAAGATTTAGCAGGATTGAACCACATGTCCTCTCAATTTCCCTGGTGAAGGTGTCATGCAGACATCCCTTCCTCCTCACACAGCTAACCTAGTCCTTCTCCCCACTCAGCACTATGAAGTATCTCCAACCTGTTTGGCAGCAATGGTTTCATCATTAGAGCTGTTTTTCACGATATCCCGATATGTCATCTCTGAGTTCCTCTTCTTCTGCAAGGCTCCTGAAAGGCGCATCCACAGCTGGGGGGACAGGATGAACAAAGATAGGAAGAGTCACTCAGCCACAAAAAGCCATAATCAGGCATCCTCTCAACCAAGAGATCTCACTCCACTATCTCTTACTCCAGGCAGGAGCACGTGCCCAGCAGAGGCAGCACTCTCACCTGTGGCCTCATGCTATGTGGGATGCCAGCTAGCACCAGGGAGCGCAGCTTGTCTGAATGTGGTAGGGTGACCTCAATTTTGTCCCAGGTGAGGTCACCCACGTCATGGTTGTGTGTGAATTCCAGATGAGCCTGCCACTTGAGCCTCTGCTGTGGCTCTTCTGTCAGTGGAACACCCAGAAGCTTGCTGGAGTTTGGCTCAGCACCATCTGCTTCAGCAAAGGGATAGAGACAAGTGAGAGAGGGAACAGGAGAGGAAACAAACACAAGACAGGGTGAAGAATAGAATGGTCATCTGAAAAAAGCTTGTTAAACACATTCATGTCTGCCAGTCAGAGCATGGAAAGGCAAAGCTCGGTTTATAAGTGTCTTCTCCATACAACAAATGTTATGGTCATAAACAAAATGCAGTAGGACCTTGAGAACTAAGAAGCTGTTGGCAGGTTTCTAGTCTCTACTTACTCATGATTTAGAGTACAGTGTTGCTGGAATTAAACAAGACCCCGGCAGCAGTCATCCTGCTGGGTTTTATTAGGATCTGTAAATCAGGTTGACAAAAGCATAGCAAACCTCAGAGTTGGAAAGCTGAAGCTACATCCTCATGGAAGTAATGAGGTACAAAATGTTAACTTTAGGGATATTTAATCACCAAAAAAGCTTTAACAAGGACACTTCCAGATTCACAATGAAAGACCACTTTAACCTCAGGCTGGATTTCTAAAATAGATACTTTAGCACAAGCACAGGTCTGACGTAAAGCACTCTGTATGATACATCCCAACAATGCAGTCCAAATCTTTCTGCTGATTCTATAATGCACAAGTCTGTGAAATTTTCTGCTGGAAAAAAAAATAAAAATCACTGTGTCCTGTTGTCATCTCCAGGTCATTACTTCAAAGTGGATCCTCTTTGACTCAAGGTGCCTCAGGGCACATGTGCAAACAACTTCTGCCATTGTACCCTATGGCCTAAGGCCTGGAAACATCCTCCAGAGCACAAAAAACAATTCCTACATATCCTTTCTCTTCCTCTTTGGAAAGGTAGTCAGCTGTTGTAGTTCAATGTTCAGCTGTAATAGTTCTCCACATCTCCTTCTATTTGCTTGCCTCCCTCCATATCTTGCAGAAAAATTAGGATGTTGGTTTTGCCCCTACAATTTGCTGAGATGGGCAGAACACACACTGTTGCCACTCATCTTGGCCATGAGTTTTTCAACAGACAGCATGTTTCATTGTGCCTGCTACGAGTGCTTATAATGCCACTGAACACAACGGAGATTCCACTGTGGACTAAGAAAGTTATCCTTCCCCAGCATACAGCTGCTAATAGAAAGGGTAACCTCTCTTTTCTCCCTCTTACCCATGGCACAAGCATAAGGATATGAAAATGAGTTCTGCATAGTCTGTGCTCCAGACTTCCATAAGGCCAGCATGTCTAATTCACTTGATTACAGTGGTAGAATACAGAAAGATGAGATAGGTAGACAAGACCTAGCACAGAATGGTTTCAAAGTTACCCTGCCATACTTGGAAGCATGGGAGGGGCTGGACATAATGGAACTGTGACTGGTTTTACCTTCCTTATCAACTCGGAAACCGAATTCATCGTAGCGAAACTCTGGCTGCTCGACGGATTCTTCTTTCTGGGAGATGTCAGGAAGGAAAACAGGCACTTTCATCACTTTAGCACTGAATAAATGCACAGAGATACACGGATATTGCCCCATCCCACCACCATCCATGCTGTGCCCTTTGTGCAACCATACCCCTGGCTCTTTAATTTTCAATACCTCCCACCGCCAACTCTCAGCCGAGGAGATACTGCATACCCTTCCCATTTTGACTTCTCAGTGGAAGCTGTGAAGCCCTGCATCAAACCTGCACAGATTTTCCCAGCAAGACCAGAGGCCAGTCTTCTATCAACATCAGAACTCCCCATCTAGAGGGGCATGGAGCCCTTCTCATTAACTGAGGAATACACACACACCAGTGGTCCCTGCTGTCTGTGTTGCTAACACACAGCAGTCCTTCCTGTTACCTCTACACACACATTGCAAATTCAGCTCCCTGCACTGCACCATCTCCTGCCTGTTGCTCTCAGATTTTCTCTGAAACACAGCAGGCAAAACTGGGATTTGCATCAAAGGAAATTAAGATCCATGACCCAAATCTCAACCTTCTGCAGCTGTGCTCATGGTTGGCATTGGGGGATACACACTGGAGGTTACAACCAGGCTTTTCTTAGAAGTGAAAACCTACAGACACCTCCCCTTTCCTGCAAGCTCACCTGCCCCTCTTGTGGGGACACCTGAAAGCACTGAACCTGGGCAGCACCCAAGAAGTGTGCTTCTCACATAGCTCCACTTTCATCTGCCTGACTAGGCTCAAGTGCCTTCAGCAAACACTGTGGCCAAGTTACAAAATTCCACAGCCACTTCCTTCCTTCCTGCTCTGCCCACCTGGTGACAAGCCTTGAGGCTAGCATTTCCTGCCATGCACATGCCATCCAGAGTAGTTTGATGATGACAGAGGCTCCTTGACAGTGTCAACATTCTCACAGTGGAGCAATAGTTGCAAAATAGCAAAGCAATAATTCACACAAGTTCCTTTGTACTCTGCAAGATCCTTTTGCAAGAGCCAGGATGCAGCCCCAAAACACGTGAAGTTTAAGCAGCATAGAAGTGTCCACCACCAAAGCACCAGTGTGCCTCTCCTTCCTTCTCCCCGTGGCTTTCAGAGACCACCAGAAACCACTAGTGTCTGGCCACTTTTGCAGAGTCAGAGAACATCCCTCCTGCCCCACATTATACCTGTGTGTATTTTGCCAGGATCTCCTGAGGCCAAATGCTGGGAGTGAGCGCTGAGAAGGGACCCCCAGCAGAGGGAGTGTGATGGCCTAAACAGAAAGATACACATAGCAGTGAAAACCTGGAAGAACACCTTTGGAAGACACACACTCAGCACAGACTGTTTCAGCAAGGGGACGATTCAGCAATTTGTCACTACTGCTACCCTGGACAGGGAGACAGCTCCCACTTCAGCAAGCAATCCAGCAATTTTAGATAGTTTTGTTCCTTATTACTGAGTAAAAGAGGTAGAAAGGCCAAATGGAGTTCCCTTTAAGAAAGAGAAATAATTCTATGGCATCATATGATCACTCACCTGCTTGGAAAAGCTGTGTGATCAGTACCAAGCCAGGGAAATCACCATCAAAAAGTACTATTAGGGAGAAGTAAATGCCTCCTAGGGAGGCACCAACCCCAGCACCACTCCAGAGCTCCCTGAAACTGTCACTCAGGCACCAGAATGGAAAATCAGAACCTTCAACACGATGCTCAACTGCACCCTTTTTTTCAAAAGGGCTGGGATATTGTCTGACCATGTATAGGGAGCTGCAGCAATATGGTATGCCTATTATCTTGGTTTTGTGTGTTCAAGACAAGCACCCTTCCAGTCCCAAGCAGAGCTCCATTGAACAGCTTCCCTTGGAATACAAGCAGACATCAAGTTTTGCAAATAAGGCAGATAAACACGTCCCAAGTCTTCTACAGTTCATATCACTAAAACAAAGGCTTATTTGGCTTTGCAGTACAGTCTCCTTCAAGGTTATACACCCTGAAATAGCCAGCAGGATCAGGAAGGAAGGTTTAGACAAAAGTATGAGGTGGGAGAAAGAGCAAGCAACCAAACAAGCAGGTACTGAGTCCATTTCTGTCTGCTCACCTGACATTGCACTAGGTAAGGCTGAGTAGCAGAGGCTGTCAGTAGGTCCAGAAATGCTGTTCACAGAGGTCAGATGTTACTATCCTGTTATAAAAAGAAAAGAAGGGTGATGAGAGAATTCAATTATCATCTAAGAACACAGTGGAGGACAGAGAAACCCCTCATACACAACTTCCCCACAGGAAAATGAAATTCCTTAGTATTTAAATTCTTCCCCACAAAGAATGAATCCCATAGACTGAAATTTCCTCTTGGTTTTATACTTACTGACCAGAGCACACTGCCATTTACCAAATTCTTTGTGATAGTACCAGCATTGCTGATTTAAGGAATGTCAGAAACCAAGTCAACTTTCATCACTTGTTCCATCACATATTGTGAGTCTGTATTTAATTATGAATATTAAAAAGCACACCATTCTCGGAAGACACTGACCATGAAGAGGGACAGGGATGGTGAAAAGGGTTTAAAGGGGTATCACTAGATGCAATAAGCCTGAAAGAGATTTTAGGAGCAGCATCACAAAGCACAGGAGTAAAATGTGTAGGGCTGTGGAAATACAGCTCCCCAAAGGATGTGGACAAAATGCTATTAAGTACCTGTGCAGTGAGCCAGGAACCTGGATCCTCTGAACTAAAGCAGGCAACAGAGCTCAGATGATGAAACAGCCCACCAAGCTACCCTCCTTCTTTTGCTGGTACTAGTTAACAGCAAATTTTTATGGGGATTTCATAAATGGAAACAATGGAATACAACGGAATAATTCATTAGTCAGAGAGAGATTCTAGACTTTAGGATCAACCTTACAACTTGTGTGTGTGTCTTGGTTTTTAGTATCCAGGGTCAGTTTGTCACTGTGTGGGTGTGTATTCTAAAGCCTCTATGCCATTTTTTCCCATGAACTGCTCACAATGGCACATTAGCAGCTATTGTCTAAGGGACAGCACACCCCTCAGGCTGCAGGCTGGGTGTTTTGGAACTTCTGTGAGATAAGGAAATTCTTCTGCCTCCACACCCACCTGAGGGGTCATGTCTGCTAATGGTCCATCAGGGGTATCAAAAATAGGTCATTGTTTATCTCACAGAGTAAATCACCCATTGTTTAAGTCTCCGCCCTGGGGGAAGGACTGGGCGGAGCCTAAGTGAATATAAGCAGAGGATTTTTGGGCCTAGGGAACTCTCTTCAGATCCAGAANTTTTTTTCTTCTATTTTACTCGGTTAGTTCTGGTTGGTTTTGTTTATCTTAAATATATAGATATAGATATATATAAATTATAGCTAGGAACTGTTATCCTTCCATTTATCATCTTAATTAAAATTTGTTTTGAAATTGAAGAGATTTGTCCCTCTGTTTTAACTATAAATTTTTCTAAGCTCTCTAAACTTAGACAGTGTGGGAGACAGCAAGAGCCACCTCTAATAAGCAGATAAAGCCAGTGCTGGGATATATCAGTCACATTTCCTTGGGAAAGAACCTGGAAGAAACTAATGCTAACACATCTGGGATGGCTTTTCCAGCTTCCCCTTTCTGTGAACCTACTTATGACTGTAAACTGCTAATATGAGGAACCCCAGGGATTCATCCAGCAGGCCCTGTCCAAGTTGCTGAATAGTACAAGGTTATATTTCCTTTGGATCTCAGTGAGTTTTCCAATGAGCACTTGTAGCCTGGAAGTGTACAGCACTCCAAGATAAGCACCTGTACAATACTGCAAAAGCACAAAAAGCATCTGTGTCTGGGAACACATATGATAAAGCTTCTTCCACCCAGATTTAAACAGTTTTCTGCCTGAGAAAGGCTGGCATAGATCCACATACACTCTGATTTTCTGCCACCAATTCTTAGGGCAAAAAGAATAACAAAGAAATAAACAAACAAATCAGCTTTTATTTCAGAGAAGTAATGTTGTCCCCAGAATGGCTGGCTGCTTACCCACCAGATCCGTAAACATTTGTCTATCTTCCCACCACTCTAGTCCCATTTTTTCCCCTTAGCACCAACTCTTCTCTCAGCAGCTGAAAACAGAACAACAATTACGAATCAAGCACCTGTGTGTTTGTATTACATGGGAATGCACACAGCATGCACACCACGCAGGTGAACTGACAGTACTTATACCGCTTTCAACATCACTGAATATATTTTGGTGCTTTTGTTTCCAGGCTTATCACTGCCTTGCAACCACAGCTGCTCTGCCCACGAGCCTGTAGAGTGTCTTTCTCCCCTGCCATCTCTCACTCCAATTTACCCTGTTTCCACCGACTTTTATTAGGAAAGCAGTCATGTGTGGTATGCCTGCTATGCTTCTCATTGCCTCAGTGCCCCAAGCTTGGGAGTAGGTCTCCATTATTAACTTTCATCACATACACAATCACTGCTGAACCAACCTGCTGTGGAGGAGCCAGGCCAGTTTTTGGAAGAGCTGGAGAGTGCTGAGTGAGTCTCTCCTCATCCCAAGACAGGTGTAGCAGAGGGAACACCTTCCCTTGTCCACGTCATCACATGCTGGCCTCTGCCTTGCCTGCTGCCTGCTCTCCTGTCCCTAACATTAGAGCACTGAGCACGGTGGGCAGGTTTTTCCTGCCCCTGGTTCCTATAGAAACCTTCCTGCTAGCACTCACCTGGGACGGAGCCCAGATAGAGTGTGAGGCTCACCTTACTGCTGGCAGGGCTGTGCAGAAGGGCAAGGTGAGAAGCGTGAAGCACATTAAGAGAACGCTCTTCTGCAGCACAGGGAGGCAGTGCACTGGGGACTGCCCACAGAGACAGGTGTCTCCAACAGCAGGTGCTGAGGCCACTGCACCAGCCCTTCCAGCATCCAGGAAGCGGGAAAAATGCTCCCTGACACAGCTGGGCACCACCCAGTGTGAGCCAGGAGAAGGAGGAGTATCTCTGGTATACAGGATTAATACAGTATGTTCTTTCCTTCAACTGAGGTATATAAACCCTAAAGCAACTCTCAAACTCTCCTAGAGAGGAGACAGCAAGTAGCAAAAGGGGCTCTCACAAAGCCTGTGAAACCGCATGTATGAAATTGCTACAGCTCTTAGCTGGGTTATTTGCAGGCTAGACATTTCTGAAAACAAGCAGCAGTAAGAAATACAAAGGGAAAAACATGTAAGATACAACAAATACTAATGGCAACTCCCAAACACTCAGAACCTAAAACCTAAAATCACACACACTTTAAGAAGCATCTCCCATATTTAAAGGCAATTTAAGTTTCCTATATGAAGCAATCTTGGTCACATAACAGGCAGTCTTCACATTTTGAAAGAAATGTACTTTTTGTTAAAATGCAAATGGGTACGACACAGATTTAGTTTTTGTGATCAGACTCTGAAACAAATCATATCACCATCCATTCCAGTCTGCTAGAAGACAGCTACTATGTGTGTACTTGAAAGAGAAGGCTGAAAGGGAAGCATGCAGTCAGCCACTTGAAGCACTCCACCTGCAACACCTTTGTTGGAGTTGCAAATACACACCATGCAAGATGATATCCAGTTAGTTTCTTTTCCAGTGTAGGTGTCCTTTAGAAATGAATGTTTGCAAAGGAGTCCTGCAAGTTTACTTCCATTTAACAATATAGTGCCTCCTCTGGACACACTGACCCTTCCACACAGCTGCAGTGCATGAGATTTCAATGACCCGGCTTCCGGCAAATACCAGATAGCAATCTCCTGCTGCCCATGTTTTACTTGCTTGGCCTCTTTTGCCACGTGATCTCCACATAAGCCTGTGGTGGTAGTGCCTCGATGTGCTAAGTATGAAATGATGCTGTCCGGAGTCTTTCAGTAGGATCTTTATTTTGGGACAGAAACTCCTTCCCAGAAGTGTTCTTTCCCTGCTGATTTTAGCAACAGAAAACGGTAAGAAGCCACCAAAGCAACATACCTCTAGCAGGGAGACTGCAGAAGACAAACATTTCTCAAAGTAATATTTTGGTATGCTGAAAACTTATAACCTAGTAACTATGCAGGAGCCCTAAGTAAGTATCATCAGAAGAATCAGAATAAGCATAACAATTCCTTTGAGAATGACTTTCATCCACTGTCATAAGAACACCATATACAACATCTCTTCTGACAGTAATCTAGCACCGGAAAAACTCTGTTTTCCTTTATATTTAATGAATGTGAAGCAACAGTGCATGCAGTAAATCCCACTGCAATCCCTGGACTCTCAGCTGGTTTCCATGCTCTCTATTTTCTTCCTTTATTAAAAAACCAAAAGGACTGGAAGACAGAAAAGTGATTGCAAAATCACAGTATTCATCAGGAGGTCATGCACTTAGGTGTAGTTCTAGAAGTCTCTTCCATCTCACCTTCTGAAATCCCAAGTATATTGTATCCAATTTAACATCTCACTCTCAGAGATCAGAAAAAAAATCTGCACTGAATCAGGCAGCTCAATTCTGTCCTCTCATACCCAGAAAATTTCTGTTTTCTAAATTATAATCCTGACTTGCTTAAAGAAATTTCCAAGGGGAACTCTCAGCAGGAAGCCCTTGGTCTTCCTTTCCCTCCCCCATCAGTGTCTCCCTCAGGTTAGGCAAAGGCATATCCTGGAGCTGCAAATGCCATTAGTCCATGAGTCAATATTTGCTTTGCATGAAGAGTCAGAAGAAAACTCCAGCTTCACAAACTAGTACATGAGTGAGCAAAGTGCAGCCTGTCCCTCACACCTTGGCTTTTTCAAAGATGCTGAGTCCCACGCAGACACTGACACACTGCAGCTGTGTTATGGTGTTGGTGAACCAGGTAATTTCCAGGAATTACTTGTTTAAGCCTTACAAACCATAACCAGCCTCACACTGCTTTGGGTGGAGAGCAACACAGTACAAATATAGGCAAGAGGTGCCAAGGTAGCCTTTGTGCTTGCTTTCTACAACATGACTGGGAATGAAGAGCTGGGGGACACTAACTGCCCTCAGCCTGCTTTCTGGTAGCAGTAGAAGTGAACCAGAGATACACCAAAAGCCTCCAGCAGGTCTCAAAAGAGGGAGGCAAGATGCAGAGCAGCAAAGGGGAGGCTGTGACAGCCCTGCAGAGCTGGGCAGGCAGGAAGAATGGCAAACTGCTGACAGTGTTATGCCACTGACTGCAGAGGCACCACTCAGGACTCCAGTGGTGCCCAGTTTTCAAATGGGATCACATACTGACTGCAGGAATGTGGTGGGGCAAAGTGTCTCCTCCCAGCTGCCTCAGGGCACTCAGAGAAACACATAACAGAGGCAACAAAAAGTAAACTGGAACTCTGCATCTTCTGCCACAAAGCACTTTGCAGATTCCTGGCCTCATTGGAAAAGTAATTCTGTGCGGAAATGTAACTAAAAGGTACTTTCATGCAACAGTTCTGTTCCCTGCACTGAGCAGTGTGCAGCAAGTCTGCCTGCTGCAATGAGAGAGAGCTGGAGGTGCAGGACCACTGTCAGTTTATAGTAAAGGAACAGAACAAATAACTTCTAATTCTGTATCCATTTCATCTCCACTTCAAAAATAAGGATGTGAAAAAGCAGAATCCCGCTTCCTATCACTCACACACTAGACAGACAGACCACAGACGGACTTCGTGATCACAGGTCAGTGAATCAAGCTTGTTTCTGAAAGAAACCTACACAACACCTACTTATGCAGAATGTAGAGATCCTACATACCAACAAATGTAAAAGTTTACTTTCAGAGCAGAATTGCCTTTTAGTTGCCTGGCTCCAAAGCAAACAGCATGGCAGCTAAGCATGAACTTCACTGCTGTAGAGAAACTCTTGCTAGCCAAGACCCTTGGGACTAGAGGAGGTGGAGTTTCTCCTTTCCCGGTGCTCCCATTATTTGAGTGGTGAAGAGATACATGATGGGAATATAGAGTGCTCCTATTATCTCAGAAAACAGGATTACAATTGAGCAGTGGAATAACAGTTATTGAGGTTTTCTATCAGCATTGAATGAGATTAGCAAAAAAAGCCAGGATACAAACAAGCATGGTGTTCACTCTCGCTGCCCAGCAGAATTCTCCTTCTTCCAACAGAGAGACAAGAAAACCCATATATGCCAAAAAAGCTAGGTCTGCAATCACTCTAGTCTTCAAGGCTTAAAGTAAAGGCAATTCCACATTAAACACCAAGACACAAATACAAAGCAAAGGTTTTGGATTAGTGTCTAAGGAGACCCCAAACACATCATCCATGACAGTCAGGTACTGCACAAAAAAAGGACACTTTCACCTAAATAAACACAGTGAAGGACCAGGGCACTTCTGCAAGACTCTACAGAAAATTGTTTCCCCTGAAACTCTCCAGAAGTGGTTTTTACCTTCTGATCCATGAACTTCTGCAAGACCACAAACTGTTTCTAAGATGACTGCGGAGTAATCGCAACTGTCCAGTTTCACTTCAGTACAGAAGTTTGAAAGAAAATATTTCACCTAGAGATGCTTGAAAGACACCTGTGACAGTTACTTGAAGCCAGGTATTGTGAAGACTTTTACATGATACTCCTACCCTGAGTGGTGACAAGCAGTGCTATCCAAGGCTCTCCCCACATCATCAGCCCTGTTGGCTCATCCCAGGTGAAAGTCTGATTCTCAAGCTGGTCTCATCCTACTGTTCCCAGTGATAAGGAGCCTGAAAAACAGCTCTTCCTTGGCATGGTCTCAGATGGCTTTGCAGAGGTTTAGCTGCCAAGGTTTGCTGTTATCTTGCTGAGGCACAAGAAAGGTTTGATTCAGGTTACTCCTTTGTAGCTCTGCTGTGTTACTCTAATATTTGCCAAAAAAGTCAGATTCACCTTGCAGAACTCTAAGCAAGTCTCACTTCATATGGCTCCAAAAATGATTTTTTAAGGAAAGTATATCCCACATCATTCAAACTTTTCTCCTTCAGGGAGAGTCTTTACAGAAGTCTTTACAGAACTTAACTTTCTGAAGAGGTTAGTAACACTCAAAACCCCTTTCAGGACTGTTTGCAAAGCTCTTATCTAGCATGTCATGTTTGACTACTTAGATCTTGCTCCTGCAGAAATTTATATGCACAGATAAGAGGAAAAAAAGCAAATACACTGTTATTGTTAACATTTGTAACAAAACAAGACAAAACCTCTGGTATTTCCTGATTCTGGGGATCAGGAAGACTTTCCCTCCCCTCACCCCCCCCCAAAAAAAAAAAAAAAGGGCCAACAGGTTATGGAAATTTTATCTCATCTCTGAATCATCAAATACTTCTCAGCCAAGAAATGCTGCCCTGTCTGAGGAGTAACAACAGTTTTGTTCTCATACTAATATATTGTCTACTTTTCACCTATCTCATAAAAAAGTGTGATTTCATTTCTCCAATGGTGTTTTCCTTAAGCGAGAAAAAATCTGCTCAGTTACCAATATAACTTGTTGCATTCCAGTTTAAAAAAAGCTGAGGCCTCCTCAAAGACAAAACAAATGTGGCAGGACAACATCCTCCTCTTTCCTACCTGGTGTCAACAGTAACACAGCTGACAGGTAAGACTTTCCCCAGAGCTCCCTATGTAAGCTTTATGTATTTAAAACCTTGACCCTCTGATGAAAGGTTGCAAAGAAAGAAGTTTAGGCAAGTCTTTGGCTGAGGACACAAACCCAACAATGCCAACACCTCTCCATCCCTTGAGGGACACTTGGGACACTGCACTCACAAAACAGGATGAAGCTACTTGTTTACCTCATCCTACTTGCCAGTTGCACAGTCTCTGTATCCTCTCCATTTGAGCTAGGATAGGATCCAGGAAAACCAGTGTGATACACATCACTGTTTAGGGTCACTGCTGATTTAGCTCAGGAGCTGTAGGACCAAATACAGCAAAATGCAAGCTGCCTTATCCTTACCACTGCAGATAAAGTTGCAATACTTCGTAGGATTTATTTTTTTAAAGCTTCCTTTACATATTACATGTTGGTGAGAAGTTTGCAATTAGCAGTCAGGAAGAGGTATCAACCCAACCATTTCCAAAACAGTTACTGCGGTACCACTCCAGGGGGGTGAACTCAGTAACTCTTAAAGCATCCCAAACAGCAAAGGAGGAAACAATTCTGAAACATGTAAACCAATTCACTGAGAACGAGACTGAGACTGGCAGCTCATTTCACACAGATATCTTACCCAATAATCTCTCCTGTTACCATGCCACCTCAGGTAAAAGACATAGATTTTTAAAGGCTAAACATTCTGATTATTGCCTGTCTTTTCAGGTTTTCAAGGTCCTCCAAAACAGTGACATCAGCAAAAGACCTCAGCTTATGGGGCAGGAAATGACAGGTTAAAGTCACAGCAAAGAAGAAAAACCTAAATGACATTAGCAGAGACCCCAAAATTGGGGAGTTATTTCAGTCCTGAGCAAGTGTGCAGTACTTCCTTCAACTCAACTCCATCATGCCCTGACCAGTGCAATTCCTCCAGAAACACACACCTCCTCTCTGGATTCCCTTACCCTTCTTGAGAGGAAGGGTCACTATGAATGACATCTCCCTGAGAATACGAAGCCACATTATCAAAACTTCATTGTAAACAGGAATTAAGAAAGGAAGTGCTTGTCATTTTAATCAGCTAAATACAGAATTAACACAACTTTGTATTAATTTGACACAACCAGTCCCCACCCTGACCTCTCTAATTACATGTCAATTATGTGTCATGTCTTCTCTCACCCACTTCCTTCCCTTTTGCTTTGTGAATTCTCCAGATTAGGAATCCAACCTTTGTTTCTTCATAGGGAAAGCTACACACATGTGTGCAGATCCAGAAACACATTAAGAAATCGATTTTTGTTCCAGTGCCTGTTTCTTTCCTGGCCACCACTCCAGACAGTGTAGCAGCTGAAAAAGTAATCTAGAATTCAGATTGTCCAGCAAGCAGATGTGTTCTGATCAACGTTTCAGTAAAAGCACAGCAATTCCCCACTCCTGCTAGGCTGAATCCGTGAGTGATTTCAAGATCCAGTCTTGCATTATTAGAAAAAACACTGACCTTAATTCCAGCAAGACTACTTCTCTCTCCCATCTATTTGCACGGAAGGATCCTTCATTCCCTGAAGGCACTGCTACTACTTTTTCCTTCCCTCCTCAAAAAAACAAATAAAAAATCACAGCAAGCAATGCAGAGTCCAGCTGAAACATCATGAAGTCGGAAGTCATGACATCACATGAAACTCCCACACATCAACACTGAAATGAACTTGTTTAGAAGTACCTGCTTAAATTCAGACATTCCACAAAAAACCGAGGAAGGAATCAAAGCAGACACAGAAAATTCTTTCCTGCCCTACCCTTACCAGCTCTGTAAGAGACACCTACAGCCATCCCGGAGCCCAGAGCCACTGCCTGCAATGAGATTTGAATCCGTGTGACAGCAGTTCTTCACTCCCTCGGATTTACATCACCAGGTTAGAGGAATTACATCTGCCTCCTGCCTCCCTGCTGACATTTATTATAGCTGACAATCACAAGGCCTACAGCACATCTGTCTGTGCCCACTGCCTGGCGGATACTGCCGTATTTCCACCTCTGTTCAGTGGCCGCTCCTTCCCCCCATCCAGACAAGAGAGAGACGGTCCCTCCTCCGGGGCCCCTCCGAAAGGGCACAAGCGTGTGGAGCAAAGCAATACGGCAGCACCGGGGGGACGAGACCCGCGGGAGCCGCTGCCCCAGGGGGAGAGGAGGCGAGTGCCGGGGGCGACACACCGCGGGGAGGGAGCAGCGCCCAGGCCGGGGAGGCGCAGGGAGCCCGTGCCCCAGGGCACAGCGTGAGTCACTCGACGAGACAGACCCTGCGTCAGCGCAGCAGGTGCGCGGCAGCTCCCCCGACCCGGGCTGGCGGCCCTTCCCTCCCTCCGGACCAGGGGACCCTCGCTTCCCCCCGGCCCAGCCCGCCCCGGCCTCACAGGCAGCGGGGCCACCCGCCGGGGCTGGGTGCGGGGTGCGCAGCGGGAGGCACGGGGGGGGCGCAGGGCTGACAGCCCCGGAGGGTAAGGGGCGCCCCGCGGGCAGGGCCCCGCTCCCCGCCCAGCCTCAGCCTCGGTCCCGGTCCCACCTGCTGCTGCTGTTGCTGCTGCCGCCGCCGCGCTCCCTCAGGGCGGCCGCCCGGCCCCGACCCGGCCGCCCCACACGCCGGGGCGCAGACGCATGCGCGGGATGCGTGCGGGGCGCGGGGCATGCTGGGGGATGTAGGCAGGGAAGGCGGGCCGGGACGCAGGGGGCGCGCCGCGGGCTCGGGAACCGCGACTCGCCCCGGCGGGCTGACACAGACACAGGTGCTGCTGGAGAGCGGCACTGTCACAGGCACCGGCCATAATTGCCCAGAAGAGGGATTAGGCACGGAATCACAGAATCAGTTGGGTTGGTAAAGACCTCTGGGATCACCGATTCCAGCCTGCGACCGAACACCACCTTGTCAGCCGGACCATGACACTGAGTACTACGTCAAGTCTTTCCTCAAACAGCTCCAGGGATGGTGTGGTGGTTTGACTTTGGGCCTTCCTGGGAAACAGATGACATGGTTTGCTATATCCAAGTGAAGTATTCCATCCTATTTTACGTCAGCTTACATATAAGAAAGGATAGATGAAAGTTTTGGGTCAGTTCTTTTCTGGTGAAGGGCCTGGGTTGTGGACCTTGCTGTCTCTTTGGGGAGAGCTGCATGTCTCTTTCTGGGCAGTAGACCTTGTTTATTTGTTCTTAATATTACTATATGCACACACACACAATAAAGTTTCCTTTTCTTCTCTATTTTATGTGTATAAATTCATAGTGCTTCAGTGGTGTTAGAACTCACTTTTCGTCCAGCATGTGTTTCCCCCTTCCTTTTCTCCCTGCAGCTGGGAGAGGGAAGCTTTTGTTTTGGGGCCTCTGGGTATTTGCCTTCGGCCAGGGGTAAATAACCACAGATGGTGACTCAATCACCTCCCCGGGGAGGCCATTCCGATGCCCAATAACTCTCTCTGTGAAGAACTTCCTGATGTTCAGAGTAAACCCTCCCTGGCACATCTTAAGGCTGTGTCCTCTAGCCTGTTGCTGGTTGCCTGGGAGAAGGACTGACCCCCACCTGGCTACAACCTCCTTTGAGATAGTTATGGTGAGTGATGAGGTCACCCCTGAGCCTCGTCTTCTCCAGGCTAAACACCCCCAGCTCCCTCAGCCACTCCTTGTAAGACCTGTGCTCCAGACCCTTCACCAGCCTTGTTGCCTTTCTCTGGGCCCGTTCCAGCATCTCAATGTCCTTCCTCAACTAAGGGGCCCAGAACTGGACATAAAAACCAAGGTGTGGCCTCACCAGTGTTGAGGATAAGGGGATGATCAAGAGCTGTACAGTCAAGAGCTGCTCCTGGAGCACTGCTTGGTGACCTGCTCTCACCAACAGAGAGGGAGGAACTACATCTTCAGCTGGTGTCACTGCTAACTTCACCAGAAAGAAGAAAGCCAGGTCCCAAAACAAGGAGGAAGTCTCCTAGAGGATCTGTGTATTGTGCCAGTTTTCTAGGAGGGCGACATTTCCTCTGTACCACTGTTATTTTTTTTAAACTTTCCAGGAAAACAAGTCCAGCAGCTCACAACTGGCAGCCTCTGCCTAGCACAAAGACTTCTTTCCAGATGATGAGCAAAGATACATTAGCTGATCCTCTTCTCCACAGTTTTGTTGGTATTTTTTTTAAAGAATGAAAGATCAAAAAAGGAGGACTTCTGCATCTGTCTGTTTTCTTTCTCTGCTATCCGTTTGAGCAACAGTCTGAAAATTACCAGTGTTCAGTTAGAGTTATTCTTTCCAAACAGATGGCAAATTAAATGTTAATAGCATAAGCAGGCAAAATGTTTTAAACACCATAAAACTCACAAATATTTGAGACATTTTGAATGTCATAATCTAGGGGCAAGCAGAAGCCAGAGCAATCTCAATGAAGGGAAATCATGGCCTGAAGCTTCCCACTGCTCTACTTAATATAGACAAGCCTCATTAAACTGTATTTTGAAATCATCTTTAAACAACGATGGCCTCAAGGACAGCAGGTAGCTTCTTTCAGTTAGTTCTTAATTCTTTCCAGCAACCACACTTCAAAAATCATCAAGTAATCCTGATTATGTCATCTCTAAAGGTCTGAATAAATGAGAGGCAAGAGGGAACTTTCTATTGCACTGACGCAGAAGAAATGGTCGGATGTAGTAGCACTGGAAGAAGAGGTAAGGAACCATTACAGTTTAAGTCAAAGGAGGAAGAGTTTCGTCCAATACTGAAAGTCCAGTAAAGCAGACATTTTCCAGTAAAGCAGACATTTACAAACTAGAACATTCATCTCAGAAATAAAATCAAAGCTCCTGTATTTCTTTGGTATCCAATGAATTCCACTATCTTTTTTCTTTCCTTACTAGAAAAAACTTACTTGTAGTAGAGATCAACTTTCACATGCCAGAGTCCACCTACCATTCAGTGTCAATCACTACAGCCAAGGACCACAATCACAGCCAAATCACAATGGCCTGTTCCTAACCCACATCTGTAAATACAGTTTTCAGAAGCTACAGAGCCTGAGGTACAGTATTAAATTAGGATAGGAGCACTAAAAGACCAACAGTTTGATGAGCCAAGAAGTACCATGACCTCTCCCTTGCATTATTTCTACTATTTGGGCCTATCTGCTCCCCAAATCACAGTACTCTGAAAGCCAGGACAAACTTTTATCAACTTTTGAGACACCCATAGAGAAAGTTTCAGAGCAGATGAGTAAGGTGGAAATGGACTCATTTCCTCTTATCCCACTCTTCAAGAAGTCAGTCCTGCATGAATGGCAGGCAGCACCTGGCATTGCTGACAGCTGGCAGCACTCTACAAGGGGCCAATGAAAGGCGCTGTGATAAAGTTACCTTGTCACACTGAGTGTTTCACAATAACTCGGCACACTATAAATGGAGACTTCACTGAACAGTAGATGAGGAATGAAAAGTTCACCTGGAATCAAGGTAGCTGTAAACCTTGGGGATTCAGTGCACTGTAGAGAACCAAAATAACATGACATAGTAAACAGATCTGGGTCAATAAGGCTTTTATTATCTTCTTGTACCCACACACCATTGCACCCTAAAGTGCCAGTTCAATTTTTCCACCCATCTTGCTTTGGTACGGAATCAGTGCTGGTCGAACCTCCTCCTTCAGGAATTTTGCCACCTGTTCAAGAAAGGTAAGAAACAAAATTTGGAAAAGGGTTTGCCTTCTCCTCCCCAGTCAGACCTGCTTCTCTTGCTGGGGGGGACTCCCTTTCACAAAGTCTGATGTGTCCAGGGTCAGAAGTGTGAAGCCCATAGTGCAGACAGAGAAGAAAGCCAAGGGAATCAAAAGAGAGAAATGTGTCTGCCTTAGTAGTATGGGCAGTTACATAGTATGTCCACTCTTTGGCATATGAAAGGATACAGGACTAAACAACAGACTGCATTACAGCACCCACAGCCTGCTTCCACTACTTTACCTGTTGAGGAGCACGTCCAGTGAAGGAGGAAGGATCTAACAGGCTTTCAAGTTGTTTATGGATAGGGCTGAAGTAAGGATCAGCACGGACACGGTCAATAAAGTCATTATCACCCCCTTCCTGTTTCACCACAGCTGCTGCTTGCTGGGAGAGAACACGGATCTTCTCATGGCAATCCTGTAGGTGCAGGGGGAAGAAGACAGAAGACGAGAGAAATAATTCCATTGCTACTGATAGTACATGTTCACTGTGCCAACCTGTGCAGGAGGAAGAAATATCAAAGTGTATTGCCCTGGACAGTATACAAATGAGACAGTTGGGACTGCAGTGTCTTAGATACCACCACATTAGAGCAAGATTTTCTTCATCCTTCCACATCTGCCCTTTGAGGTTAAAATTGTCTGAATACCACGCACATTGTCTGTTGAATTATACCACAAAGTTATGACATTAGAATCCTTTATAGGTCTTCAAATTTCCCAAACACCCTTAAGGAGTCACTATTGGATTTTTTTTTGAGTTGTAAACAATGTTAAACATCTACAGATTTGGAAAAGGGAAAACAATCTGTCCAACCAAACAAGCAGTGAGACTATGTGGTTGCACTTACAGCCATGCAAGAACCTTCTCCTCAAATGTATTACCCTTGATCTAACTTAAGAGGTAAATGATCTCCTGTTTCCTCCATCTAAACATGATTTTGCTCCAGCACTGACCCACTTCAGCTGAACAGAATTGTCTTCTCGATGTTTAGGGGAGGAAGCTGTTTAGTAGTGGGGGAAGTGAGTTTCTGTGCTATGAGTTGGGAAAGCCTAGGAAGTGCGCTGTTCCAAAGCTCCCAGCACAGGAGAACAGAACACATGAATATACCACCTCTACAAAAGTACAGCTCTATAGGTGTGTAATTAAACAGCACCAGAAAGAAGTCAGGCCAATAATAGACACAAATTAACCACAGAATTACACACTTCAATCTAATCAAAATAGAGAAGACTGTTTAAGAACAGGATAGTTTAGAAATAGAATCCGTTGAAAAGATAATGAAACTTATTCACATGATGTGACCCCTTAAAACATTCAGTGAGGAAGCTTACTCACTGACCCAGTGACAAATATCTGAGACACAGAGGGATAAAACAAAAGAAAAAGGATGTTTCCTGACTAACATAATGGGTGAACTGTCACAAGTATTTCAGAAAACTAGAACCACATATATTCTACTTAAAGCTTCTATCAAACCCTTTTGCTATTTACTATTTTGCAAGTTTAACTTATGTCCCAGATGTGAAAGTAATCATAGAAGGAAAAATTACTATTTAAAAATAAACTAAAATACAGTGTTTTACTAAGATGTAAATTTGATAATCCATTTTGAACTGAGTTGTGAAATTAAATAAGGAAATATAAACTGGATTTATATAGCCTGGACTTATTTGCTAAGGAAAATATTTAATTTCAGTTCGCTTAAACACAGCAAACTGAATGAAGGACCGTAACTAAAGTTGCTAACATACTATGCTGAATTAGAGAAGAATGACACATGAATGAATGGTTCAGAATGGTCACACTTGCTTTTTTGTTAATGGATTAATTCTTTTAATTTATAAGATAGCCATCTGCCAACATGCTCCACTTAAAGAAGCCTGGCCTGTGTTTCAAGTTCCTTCAAACACTTACAAAAGGAAAACGTCTACTAGTATTTAAAATAAAAACAGTTCTCCCTCTTCTCCATCAGACAGCCAGATTAGCTCAAACACACAGTGTTCCTCACAAAAAATATATATCTCCACAACTGCTCTCCCCTCAGAGAGCAAAGTCTGGCATCAGTGTAATATTAATAACTCTGTGGGAGCAGGTGAAGAGCAAAGAAAGGTGATGTAGGACGAGAGCCCTGGCACTTTTGTTTCTCAGGAGACAAATGCCAGGCATGGGACAAAGGTATTTCAGACACTGCATCTGTACCTGACGATTGCCCCCTGCTTTCACCATTGCCATGATTATATTCTCTGTGGCCATGAATGGCAGCTCCTGCCGGATCCTCCTCTCAATCACCTTAAACAAAACAAACATAAAAAAGAAAGAGCATTATAGAAATTCCATAGACAACTGTGACTCCCACTGAAGTTTTCCTCTCCCTTTCAATCTTCGGGACTGGACAAAGATCACAAAACAGTTTGGGTTAGGAGGGACCTTTAAAGGCCACTGAGTCCAACCCCCTGCAATGAGCAGGGACATTCTGAACTAGATGAGGTTGCTCAGTGCCACATCCACCGTGATCTTGAATGTTTCCAGGGATGGGGCATCCACCACCTCTCTGGGCAACCAGCGTTCTGCCACCCTCACTTTAAAAACTTTCCTATATCATCTAAATTCACCCTCTGTCAGTTTAAAATCATTACCCCTTGTCCTCCTGTAACAGACCCTGCTAAAAAGTTTGTTCCCGTGACGCAAAGACAATTTCTCATTTTGATCTTAGCTCTGGTAATCCCGGCATTAAAGCTGATAATACTTAGAATCTATATCTTGTAAGGACATTACTGTGAAAAAGATGTACAATGATTTATTTTTTTTTCAAACCTGTATGTAAGTTACAGGACTGTATGAGATCTGTTTTGACAGTATCTTTTGCTGCTGATTTCTACAGTTTCATTCTGTAGTTTGGGGAAAAACGCTGTTTATAAGAAGTTTTCAATTTACTCTCTTTAGGCTTCAACAAGTACCCCTTCACGTATGTACTACAAACAGTGAGAACATGGCAAGAATAGAGAGCAAAATTTAGAACCCATTTAAACTAACAGATTAAAATCTAATCCTTTGAGTGAGAGGATTTTTGTACACTGGGGGACAGTTGCAGCATTACCAAGGATGCACATTATCTCCTGCATTACCTTTGGATACACCACGAGTCCCTCAGAGATATTCTGCAGCGTGCTCAGAATGATGTCAGCTGTGAGGAAAGCCTCAGCCAGGCACACACGCCTGCAAAGCACACACACCCAGAGCCCTGGTTAGCAACAGAGGCCATGTTCCAGTATACCTCAGATCCTGTAGTTTCTGTAAATAATTCTGTAAGTAGCATTACTGTGGCCTTAAGGTTGGAACTATTCTCCTTTTCTTTTTGGTCAGTAGAGAGGGAGAAAAAAGAGAAAGGGTGAAGGCACCTATAGCTCCAAGATAATTCACTGATTACACAGGTAGGAAAGAGGGCAGCAATTTACAGTATCTTCCCCCTATGTGTTCTGTATTGAACTGTCTACTGATCCTACCCTCCAGCAGTAAGACATGTTGCACACTCATGCTGTGCCTGGTTGTGCTCAGTGGGTAACTTCCAAAGTTATCCATGTATTTGGTGGGGCCTTCCTCCAAGAAACCAGCTCCTCGTCACAAAGGAGGCTCCTGACAAAAAGGAAAGGAGGGAAAGAAGAGTGGAAACTGAGCTGTATCAGGCAAGAGGCTCTGTGTCACAGTGCAGAAAACACAGCACCATCCATCTGTGACATGAACGTAGCCCATTCCAAACTGTGAACTCTTAAAATATCCTAGCGCTCAAACACTGTGCTACATCTGAGCCCTCCAGCTCTATCACACACTCTTAAAAGCAACTTTGCTGGTTTGTAGATTGTTTGAATTTTCTCTGGCTTACTCTGCCTTCCAAAACACTACAGCTTTAACAAAAAAAATTCAAAGCACAGATATTTATAATTGCTTTATGAAGTGGACAAATTACTCTTTCTATTAGAGGAGATGAAAATAAAATTTGAAACATTCCAGTACATTTTTGAACACTTGGCAGCTATTGAGAAATAAACACATCCTATCAGCCAGTATCTCATTTCTTAAATTTACATTGTTTTCTGCTGCCTATGCAGCTCTTCACTTAATGAGACTAGCAGCTGGGGAATAAAGTCCTTTTGGGAAAAGATCATCAATGCTTGCATGAAATTCTATGCAGACATTCTATTTATGGAGACATTTGAAAAATAACATTTAGTACTAACCAAAAGATGGAAACATTGAATTTAATTGCTGTAATTTACCTGATAATAATTATAGATAACGTTTGCTCAGCTCAAAACAGTTGTAATGAAGAATCATAAAACAAAGTTTGCTGAACACTATCCTAAAGACCTGCACCATTCTTCACAAAACATTATTTTAAGAAGAGTAAGTAATTGTGATCTTTCTGTAGGATCTGAACTACCTCTTGTAAAGAACATTTTACAAGTGGATTAAGATAAATTTCTTTAGATTATTTGGAGGGTTGAGGTATTACTGATAAAATGTTGGATTATTGTTTAAGGAGTGAAAAAGAGAAAGGTCAAAAGACATTCAAAGCAGACAGGGAGGAAAACCTGAGAAATTTGAGTACTGTTATACTTTGCTGTTGATACAGAGAGACTATTAAAGCAATTTATTACCACAGCTTCTGTATCCTTCCCTCTCTCTGCTGGTTTACTTTGCAGAAGATCTTGACATTGAAAAAACCCAACACTTTTTATCTGTTTGTATAGAGGAAATCAGTTTGTAGTCCCCAGGTTCTACCAAGACTACTTTTTGTCATGGTGGCAAATCGTAGTTTTAGTTTAAAAGCAGTATTTTCTAAATAGACCAAAGGACCTTCCCGCACAAGACCTCCTGGCCTTGCAGCATGGCACAAACCTGTTGGCGCTGTCGTCCAGCGTCCGCTCAAACCACTGCACAGAGGCTGTCTGCAAGGGGTCCATCACCAGAGTCATCAGGTGCCGGGCGAGGCTGCAGCAGCGCTCCGAGCGCATGGGGTTCCTCTTGTAGGGCATAGCACTGGAACCTGGGAAAGGACAACAAGGGATGGAAACGGGCAACAGAAGTAGTACATTCAGGAAGAAGAGATGAAGGGCCTCCGCCAGATAAGAAAAATGTGTCAGGAATCATGGTTTTGAGCCTCAAAGCATGGTGATCTTCTAAGGACAATACGGAATACAGAAAATGACACCACCACCATCCCCTTCAGACCAGAAACAGCCAAATGTGGGGACAGAAGAAGTGAGAAAACACCTTCACAGTTCTGCAAAACAGAAGCATTACCCCATAAAAGGAGGATATAGTTTTTAATGTAGTATCTAGCACCATCTCTCTAGGCTATCCATGGCAATCTTAGCAGTGTTCAAGGCCCCATCTGCTCAGTAACATTGTCCTTCAAAGTCAGATACGTAAACTGCTGCCTGCTGCCCTAGTGAACGGACATCAAAACCACCCAAAGAATGCAGAAAGGCAGAAAGTAACAGACAGGAGTAACGTTTAGTTTGCAGATTCTATACAACTATTTAGAGGACCTGAACTTTCTTCCAGCCAGCAGCCAAAACTCTACATTTCCCCCTCCCTTTACACCAATGTCAGAATCACGTAATTGACATTCTACTGGCAAAGGTCAAGCCTAGTTTCATTGTCCCAAATCTGTCTGCTTATGAAGACCAAAATGTTGAGTTGAGCTGAAAACCTAAAGCTCCAGTCAGCTTCATGAGGAATGGAAAACACTAGGCAATAGGACACACACTGTTACTTCTGCTCTTCCCCCAAACACAGAAAGTGCACAAATACAAATCTGATTTTAATTACTTCATATCCAGCAACCTTTGGGTAAGGAACTTTTTCATTCTTCTTTGTTTCTCCCTTTCTTTTTCTTTTGAAAGACCCAAAATACTCACAATGTCAACCCTGGTTAATTTAAAGCATATTCTGTCTGTGACATTTCTAAGTTTATTCAAAAGGTTGCACCAACATAAACGAAAAGACACACACACCAGTACAGGAAGTGTGTCTCAGCCCTTACCAATCTGGTCTTTCTCAAAAGGCTCCTCTATCTCCTTGAGGTTGGCCAAAAGACGGATGTCAGTGCAAATCTAGAAAAAAAACCACAAGAAATTAACAAACAGAACCAAACTAACACCCACCCATGTATGCTCCTGTTAAGTGTTCTTAGAGAAGTGTTTGCATCTGTGTCCGAGAAGTAAACTGGGGGCAATGAAAAATTTGGCAAAAACCCCTGAGACTTGTAATTGTACTTCCTGGCCTGAAATATGTCAGTCAAGAAAACAAAGAAAACAGCACGTCCACTGTATGAGAAGAGAACAGGACCCCACTGCATGGAATGGAAGATGGACTGGGAGAGAACACTGGAAATGCATAACAAAACTACACAGTGATTTGCAAACAGATAAGGTGTGCTCACTGAACCAGAAAATACTAAACTAAAAGAAAATACCATAGATCACTCCAAGAAGAGGAGAAGGCAAGAAATGGAGGTAAATCAGTGAAAACAATCCACAAGGACAGGGTGAATAATATCATTATTAGAGAAGGAATTAGCTATGAGCAAACAGTAAAATTTAAAAACTCATACACCACTAGGAAAGACATTTACTCTAATTAGAACAATTCAGCACTACTATCTGACGTGGGATTTGCTAACCCACTTTAGAATCTGCTCAATAAACTTGTTTTATTTATCACTAGTCTGACGCTCTTTCCGATTTGAATATTAGGCACATAACCAGCAGTGAATTCATATGATCACAAAGGAGAGAGCTGAACAAGGAACACAAATATTTCTTGTGAAGAGCATGCTGTACCACAAGCACTTCAAGATCTAAAACGTTTTCCCCACTTCCCAGTGTATCCAAGGAGGGTGCTCACCTTGTGTATAGATGCCCCCAGACTGGCCAGCACAGACAGGACTCCAATATCCACTTTGCGACTGTAGGTCTGCCCTGTGACCATGTAAGCCCTAGGAGTAAGCACACAAGTTGAGTGTTCCAGACAGATACAAGGGTACTGCAAGACTTTGAGCAAGGAAAGGCTCCAAGTGGAGGGCTGTCACTCTGCCCTGATGAGAGTAACTTTGCATTCAGGTTGCCAATTTCTTGGGGCAGCATGCAGACAGGAGAGAGGAAAACAGGTAAAATGGACTGTCTTCAGGAAAACAGGAAAAATTGACAAGCAGAAGTGGCCTATTTAGGAGGTGAAGTCATGTGGGAAGCTGCAACTGGGAGTGGAAGCTGGCAAGAGGGGTAAGTGAACACCAGCACAGAAATCAGTTTGGCAGCTTGGGGAATCTGGTCCAACAGCAGGAGGCACACTTTGCTAACACCAAATACAGGTGACTAAACGTGCTTGTTACATACCTCTTAAATCCTGCCTTTGCAGTCACTAATCTGTCCAGTTCTTCAACCTCAGGGTGAAGAAAAAATAAAACAAACAGAGCTCAAAATACAACAACTCAGTAAGATCTGCAAGAGCAAAACCGATTCTTTCTGTTTTACTTTCTGTGAAGCTCCTCCTTCCTGAATTCTGCTCACTTTCACACAGAACCTCGTCACTGAGCCTCAGAGGGATCACAATGCCCTTATGAATTTGATGCCAGAATCTCCATGTTCCCTCAAAGAGAACAGCATTCCAGAACAGAAAATTGTCAAGATTGTAAAGTCTGTGCCCTGAGCTGTCTGACGTACTTTATCATGGTCTCCCTCAAAGAGCTGCAAGAAGCTGGCTTGAGTGCCAGTGGTGCCTTTTACACCCCGAAAGCGCAGGTCGTCCCGAGCCCGCTCCAGACTCTGCAGGTCCATGCACAAGTCCTGAATCCACAAGCAGCAGCGTTTCCCCACAGTGGTGAGCTGGGCAGGTCTGAAAACAACCAAGAATAGAACGTGACTCGTTGAGGATGTGCACAGTAACTCCCACAAGGACCACATTTTGCTCTGAGTCTGCTTATTAAGACATCCTTGCAGGTTCATCTGTCTGACTCAGCTAGCAGAAATTAAAAAGATCTGGCTTATGCAGGAAGATGTACCAGCACATATATATCACCAGTAGATGGTACTGAAGATATGATCATTCCATTTAGGAATTAGATGTGATTTCATTACAAGAAAACAGCAATTGTCATATCCATGTATGCCAGGAGGGCGCACCCTGCTGGCCACAAGGCCATGAAAACGGGGTGTGCATCAGTTCCTCACCCCAGTTCTGCTCGCCCAGGGCAAGGGGGACATCCTGGCTGACTTACAGCACTGGTGTGAATTTCTCAGTGTAGAAAAATCCATCTCCACATTGTGATTTTAAAGTATTTCTCTCAGGGATTGTTTTTTAATTTTTTATTTATAAAACTGCATTACTCAACCCCTGGGCAAACAGGCATTAACAATGCTGTCAGCCAGCGCTTCTTGTAAGGCCTCCACCAGGTCACTGCAAGCTTCTACTACACTGATCCCCTGCCAGTGCTGAGGTGGAAACAGGGGTGTTACGCACAACCCAGAAATTGAAATATTTCAAATTATCGATATGAACTTCACTGACAGCCTCTACACTACTTCCAAAAAAGCATATGCACATGAACAAGGCTCAGACATAAAAAGGAAGCATATAAGATCTGGAAGCGGAGACAGATGATCCAGGAGGAATACAAAGAAACTATTCAACATTGCAGGGATGGGGCAAGAAAAGCCAAAACTTAACTGGATGAATTTAGTGTGGGGTGTGAAAGGCAACAAGACAAGCCTCTGCAAGTACATAAGCAGAAAAAGGGAAGGCTAGGGTAAACACGGACCTGATAATAGAGAGAGAAAAGGCCCGTGCTGACAAAGGATGCAGAAAAGGCCGAGGCATCAATGCCTTCTTGACCATATTTTTTTATGATTTCACCTTGCATACACTTCTTGAATACTCCTTTGTCCTCTTTACAAAAGCCAAAATAAAACAGAATACTGCTACAAGAAGCTGTAGCTGAAGAGGGTCCTAGGACTAGGGATGATAGAACCGACATGTTAAATAAGCAAGACAATCACAAAACTGATCTGATGCTTTTACTCTACTTTGGGTGAAATTTTTAAGTGCCAGACACAGAGTCTGACACAATTTGTTCTTAACTTCCTTGCCTCTGGTGTTCCATATCACTGGGGTAGAAGACCCAGGCTTATCAATAAGCATGGTGTAGTTTAATGCCTCAGAAAACAATCTTCATGAAGCAGGAGATTAAACTACCCCAACAACATTCCTTTGACTCAGCAACTGCAGTAGCCATTAACAAAACTTTCTATCTGCAGGTAAAAATAACTTAGAGAAAAACAAAGAGAATGTGACTGGAAGAAAGGATTATTGCAATTCCCAGTCACGGTCTTTTGAAACAGCCCAGAATACTCACATCTGTGTTTGCCTGAAAGTAATTCTTTATGAAGCTGTGTTAAAGCAACTGCTGACTACTAGTCAAAGCAACAGTCCAATTTCCAGAGAGAAGTCTGGAGTCAGGCACACACTCCTTTTCTCAACTACCAACAATGCCTCAGTGACTTCCAGTAATACCAGCTGCCACTGCTCAGACATGGGAAAATGTATGAAAGCAACCAGTATCAGGTCGGTTCGACCACAGAATGGAGCACAAAATGCACACAAAGGCTGATGGCTACTTACTGGTAGTGAGTGAAGCCCAAAGCAGGCATGTCAGCATACTTCTCAGCAAAGTCGGCCAGCCGGCTGATTACCCTGGCGAGCTGGTGGAAGCAGGAAGGATAGGGAAGAGGTGGAATGAGGGGGAAAAAACAAACCCAACAACCCAAAAAACCCAGCAGCTAGCAAAGCACAACACTGTGAGAAAAAGAGGAGGGAAATAACTGTGTAGTCCTTGAATAGCCCCCTCTAATTGTAGAATAATATGGTACGTTTCATTTTTTCAGGGCATGCATGTAATTGCTGCTTGCTACAAAACTCAAACAAGAGATAACACAAGTCACTGGACTTCAGCTCAAGTTAGTCTCATTCTCATGTCTAACCCAATCCTGCAGTTGATTCATCCTGGGTATTTTCTTTATTCCTGAAAACAGTCAGAAATAAAGCTGTTTTGGGTATAACCGACACATGTACAGCCCAGGGCAAATTGAATATGCCCAGACATTCAGACCACACTGTACTACACTCTCACTACGTTTGACCTCAGAATATTGTATTATGTATTATTTCTTGAATGCTGATACACTCCTAGGAATGTAGAGACAGGGAAACCTATATTGGCCCTGAAAATAATACAGTTGCTTTCTGAAACTAGTACTCTGGCACAGACAAACAAGTTGCTGCTTATAATTCCCACTGTGAGCAAAGAAGCTTTGGGGAAAAACTTGAGAAAGTACAGGAAGGCAACTGTGCACTTTCTTGAGAAAAACCCAGACAGACAGCTCCTCTGAGTTTCCCAGAAAGGCTTTAGCAAACCCAAGTTAAACACAGGCTATTCACAGGACATGAGAGCTCCCCAATTCTCAGACACTGTGCAGAACCACCTTCTCACCTTGGGTAGCAGCAGGTTAAACCCATCACGGAGGACAATCAGATCCTGAAAGAAGCAAAGAAAGGAAATACGGGCCATGTCTAACAGGCCAGGCATAACAGTTTCTCTCAGAGGGGACACACATAATTAAATGGTGGATCCATCACTGCTCCTTTTACAGTATTCACAGAAAGTCATAACGAGTGGTAGAAGACCTTTTTCCACCAACTGCCTATGAATTACTATTTTCAGATACTCTGGACATCCATGGAAGGACGGACTAAATCATACAGTCCCAAGTGGAAAATACAGGCACTCCAGGCTAAAGACAGCAGGCAAGTAAGGGGACTAATAAGCCCCAGTCATCTTCACTCTTATGTTTAAGACTGAGGTACAGCCAGGTGCAAATGTCACCAGGAACAGGATATTACCTGCAAGTTCAACAGGCTTACAAAGGGGCAGAGAAAACATAATCACACAGCAGCTTTTCACACAACAAAAGCAGTTGTGAAGCTGCAATGGCTAGAACAGGCTTCAGTTTGCATGAAGGTTTAGACAGGTTTGTTACGAATATTTTACATTTCTGTAGAATGGTGATACTTCCCTTTTCACTTAACACACTCATCCAATCCCTCAACCACTGAAAAGCTTATTTTACCCTAAATTAATGCAGAGGTCCAAAGCAGCAATTGAAAGTTCACGGGCCTTGTGTTGTAAGTCAGTGAACTCCTGTCCCTGTGGCATAACTGACAATTCAGAGTTCACATGTTTCTGCATGTGTTTGCAAATCACATCTCTTATCTCCTTGAATATTTAACAAGCAANTTTTTTTCTTTTTTTTTCTTTCTAAATCCAGCATGAGAAATACAGTACCTGCTATGGCAAAAATACACATAAAATGCAACATTTCAGCTTATTTGTACATTAGTAGAGTTTAANAAAAAAAAAGGTTCCACACAGATCTTGCTTCACATTAAAAAAAAAAAGGCAAGAGCAACATGCCTTCCTAGGGTAGCTAGTTTAAAGTGGAATGAACTTCAACAATAAAATTAATTAAAATGTCTGAAAATCTATTTAATATTTTATACAGAGAAGCTTATAAAGAGCAATCAAAAAAGCAACAGTGGCTTTATTCTGCCCAGCTCTGCAGGCAGGAAACTGAAAATATTATATTACCGTGTTATCCCCTACATAACAGGAAGTTGCTCCAAGGTGAATGATGGCTGCAGCTTTTGGACAGCAGTGGGCAAAAGTGTGAACATGGGCCATCACATCATGACGCAGCTTTTTCTCTTCCTCTGCTGCCATCTTGAAGTCTATGTTGTCCAGATTTGCTTCCATCTCCTGTATCTGCTCATCTGTGATAGGAAGACCAAGTGACTGCAAAGGGAAGAGAACTTCATTGCTTTTTCTCTTTACCAACCAAATTGACACAGAAGCTGTTTAGATCATTCACTCCCATATAACATCTCACGGTAGCATGGCAATTTGACACAATGAAGAGCTGTAACAGCAAATGTTTCCACTCTAGGGCTCTCTAACCTTTTCCAGTAGGAATAGGACAGTGTAAATTCTTAAATGTTCCTCTTGGGCTTCATACTTTCCTCAGTCATGTAACATTCCTGACACAAGTACATAAAGTAAGAGACATGGGAAAAACTGATACAGAAAGAGTATAGTTTAATCTTTTTTTTAATGAAAAAGATTTTTACCCTTTGGGTAAAGAAAAATCCAGCTACCATGTGACTAAATAGCTTGTTGTTAGGAAGAACTCTTTGGACCACATCTAGACCTACACAACTGTAAACAGTGAGGTTAGAACAGATGCAAAGGTACATACGTTTGTACCTTTCCAAAAGTCATGAAGCACCTCCTATCAGTCTGAACCTGAAACCTTGTGAAATCAGTTATTTGATCTGGAAGCGGGAGATGAATGTTCCTAGTTCATGTCCAAAACCAATGTTCCCATCCATCCACAAACAACATGTGAGGCCTCTTTCCTACAAGTTTTTGCTGATATTGGCAGTACCTCAGGAAGAAAAGACCTGAATGTCCTTCAGACCTGTGTACTCAAGTAAACTAAGTAGGAATACTGTGCAAAGGAGAACACAAGGTTTTCCCCAAAGCACCACAGTCAGTGATGTGCTCTCTGGACTGTGCTTTTAAGGCACCATTCCTCCTAGGCCGTTCCAATGTTTTGATAAGCCACTCTAACAGCTATGACTGTTCACTGTCCCTAACAGGTAGAGCAGAGCAGGCAGACGACATAGCACAGCTCCTACAAACAGACTGAGAACACTGGGCTGCTCATCTAGTAAAGATCATACGACAGAAAAATAGTGAAATGTAAATTGAACAAAAAAAATTGATAGAGGCTACCATAGGCTCTTATAAGAGAGAAAAAAATTTTATTTCACATATGCAAAACATTGTTAAGTCAATTTGATGCTGAAAGATGTCAAAGCCACTTCTATGAGAAGGGAGACTTCATGAAATTTGTATTTGATTTTCAAATAACATTGTTTAGGGCAAGAGTCCAAGATTTCAAAAAAAAAAAACATGTTAACAGAAGTACAAATGAATTTATGCAAAAAAAAATTCCCTAGAGGTTTGGGATGGGTGTAAACTCACATGCTTCAGTTCTTAACCCAAACTTTAACTACTGTCAGTTGGGAAAAGATTATCTGCTCTTTCTAACCACACTCTTTGCTAAGTCTCCCCTTTCAAACTTCAGGTATTGCCTGCTGAAAGGAACAAAACACTCTATTAGACTGTCAAATTCAGTTTCCAATAAAATAATATTTCAGTTCTTATTTCACATATTCCAAGTGTACTACAAGTTTCTTCTATTAAGTACGGTGAACACTGAAATAATTTGCCTGACTCTGCACTCTACCTAGAATTTTATCACTAAATTGCATATCCTCTTTTATTCTCTGCAACTTTGAGAAAACCTACAGTTAGAGATTCCTAATTCTGATTTACTACAACCCCACATTAAGTACTACCCACAGTTCATTAATTACTTTTAGTTTTTTTTAATGTATCTGAAGAGAAACGCTACATATCTTCAGTAAGGATGACTGAAGAAGCCATGTAGGAATGCCTCGAAATGAGAATAAGTACTGCAGTAAATAGTGCAGCCACAGTTTATTATCTGTTGTTTCGTTTTTTTTCCTAGAAATATTATGAATCTTCTGTAAGAAGTTTGTTCTAAAGAAACTACTTGTATCTACAACTGACAGAGCTAACAGGTGCTGAAAGTAGATGACTCTTCCTCCTTTAGTCCAGAGCTGACATTAGATGACAAACTGCTCTGGAATGAGGAGACAGATAAAAATAGTAGTCTCCCTCTTCCCACTATGAAAAGAGAGAAGTAGTTTCAAGGCCCGACTGCTTTCTGGGGACAAAACTCTGGGGCAGCAATGAGAGGGAAAGCAAGGGTCTCCTGGGTCCAGGGCTTGGGAGTAGAAACCTAGAAGTCTCACAGTAGTTCTTTCAAGGAGATCACTTTCTCCTACTGAGCAACTTGCATATCATGTTCTTGAACAAAAGAAAGTAATGATTATCTGCTGGAATTGATATATTTAAATTATCATGCTTTCAACATGCAAAGCTCCTTCAGCATGTGTTCATGGTATTGCCACTTCCTATGCTAGATGAGATCTGCACTGACTTGTCTGCTCATTCCAGCATCTGAACTGTGACAAAATCAGGTGAGTGGTACTTCAGAGGTGACTCCTATTGTATAATTACATCTTCAGCTCCTAAAAAACCATCACATTTGGTTTAGCACATTATCAATGAGGCTGCTGCAGTAGTATGATTCTTGAACAAAGGAACATGTTAATAACACTGTGCACTGTTCATTCATGGTGCTTCTCTGCCCTTAAACTAATAGGAACTTACACTAATGGTAACAGGCAAACCTAGTGTTTTTTCCTAACAATTCCTAACAATTACAGTACTTTGAAAAATTGACTCTGCACAAAGAAAATGGGCAACTACTGAGACTAAAAGCTAAAGCAATTCTGTCAGAAGTTGGGGTGCTTTTTCTTTTTTTTTGGGGGGAAACACATTACAGCTTTTTCACTGTCAAAAACCTGGTAAGAGCCTTCCTTTCAGTCACTAGGAACCAAGTTAGTGCATCTTAAAAAGTGTGTCTCAACTAAGACTTAGTAAAAGCTGTACACATATCCCTAATTATGATAAAAATCAAGAAAGTTTAAACTACATTTTAATAACGTTAACTTGATAGGCTCTACTAACACAACAGTTTGCAATCGTATGGACATACTCTCAGCTGCTGCTTCCCAGTAGTTAATTAGTACACAGCACCCTGTCTTCTGCGGTATTTTCATTTTTTTGGCACTCAGCCTATCAGAAATATAACAAGCACCTCTGAGGTAACTCTTCTGCCCACTCTGGTCCAAAGTAAACTTATCGCGGAAATCTGGGCTACCTAAAACGAGCTGGCTGAAGGTGCAGGGGGTGGTGCAGCTGGTAGGGGCTGGCAGGGAGCGGATTAGCGGGGCAGTGCATCTCATCCCTCACACCTCCCGAAAGGCAAACAGCGGTGTTTGCTCAAAGTCAGCCCCACACCAAAAACTGCTTAGCGGAGTTTCACAGACCTGATTTCACAAAAAAGGCGAAAGTGCCAGTGGGGAGGGTACGACAGGAGAAGAGGCGATTTGCTGCGGGGCGACAGGTATGTGGAGATTGTGTACGAGGGCTGGGTAACACTGGGCTCGCTCCCCACTCCCCTCGACCCACACCCGGGGCCCCGCAGGCTGTTCTGACCGGGGCAATTTCAGGGAGGCACCGCCGGTTCCCGAGCCCTCAGGGCGCCCCGTCCCCGTTACCTTCTCAGCCTGGGCCAGGTAGAGCCACAGGCGGCGCCATGTGCCGAACTTCTTCCTCTCGCTGAAGTTGTAGCCCATCTCGGCGCTGG
The DNA here is from genome assembly GCA_013399695.1 of Formicarius rufipectus. Classification (NCBI taxonomy): domain Eukaryota; kingdom Metazoa; phylum Chordata; class Aves; order Passeriformes; family Formicariidae; genus Formicarius; species Formicarius rufipectus. The sequence continues at coordinate 859,265 of VXAU01004747.1, read as the reverse complement.
CGTAGCGCGACACCAGCGGGGAGCGGTACCGCGCCAGCACATCCTCCTGGTCGGCGGGCGCTGCCATGGCACGGGCACGGAGGGCACATGGGCGGGCACGGCCCGCGGGCGCCACGGCTGAAAAGGCGAGCGCGGCCCCGCCCCGCGCCCCAGGGCCCCGCCCCGGCAGGAGGCGCCCCCTGGCGGGCGGAGGCCGCGCCGAGACACGCCGAGGGGACAACGCGCGGGGGACACAAAAAAAGGTGCGGGCAACACGAGCTTTAAATGCTTAGCAGCCAAACACATTTATTAGTTTTTTTTTTTCCTTTGTTTTTTTGTTTGTTTGTTTTTTTCCAGGAACCCAAAAATAGTTTGTAGTTATAATGTAAGCAACTGAGTTGCACATAATACAATCATATCTTTCAAAAGAAAAAAA